>CAUOFW020000817.1:0-152500 GCA_963454935.2 Ilex paraguariensis | reverse complement strand
TAGCTATGAAATTGGTGGAGTGGGTTTTGTTGGTGGTTTTGTGATATGGATGTTGTTCAGTTGGTCTGGGCAGTCGATGAAGGTAGCCAGTGATTTGCACTGTGGGCAGGTGGTGAAGGTCAAGGTAGTTAGTGAGTTTGCTAGTTTGGTTCGGTGCTGGCCTGGGTGGTTTTTGTTGGTCGGTTACTGGTCTGAGCAGTCGGCCAGGGTAATTGGTGGTTTCGCTAGGCAATTTGCTGGTAGTCGGTAGGTGGTTTACTGGCAGTCTGGGTCGCTACTTGTTGGGTGCTGTTTGGAGGACAGGGAGTTGTGGCTGTTGAGTATGGTGGAGGTTAGGGTTAGGGTAAAAAGGTAAAAAAAAGAAAAACGCTCATAAACCTTAATAAACTAGACTGCTATTTCTTCAACACATTCCAAATAATTGAAGCAATCACTTGGCATCAATGCAAAAATTCCCAGATCCAGAATTTGAAATTTCGTTGCAACTAATATCGAGAAAATCCTTGCGTTCAAACCTTTAGCTAAACTTGAAATCAAAAAAAAAAAAAAAAAAAAAGGAAAAAAGAAAACGTTTAGAAAACGGTGTTGTCAAAAATCAGACCATTATACACATTGTTGATTCACTATTTAAAACATGTGAGTGTGATGTTGAGACTCTTAAAACAATCGACAAAGTAACACATTCCCAAAAAAAGTGAAAACAGAGGAATTAAGCATAAAAGGGTCACTTATTTTGTCCCTAAATAATTTGAAGCTCTTTTCCCCCGTTATGCGCAGCCAAATGTGGAAGAATTGCTATTCAGATTTCCAAGAAAAGTTAAATTCAGCAAAACAATCAACTAAAATTTGGTGAATATTCAACGCACTAACATAGCCGGCCAGTAAATAACCACACTATCAAAACATAACATAAAACAAAGAACAAACCAACTATGTGCCTAATACCACACACAACACAAATAACTCCCAACGATCCAAATACGAATATCAGACACTCTTACATAAATATAATTACTTCAAGCAATAACCAAGTCAAGCACCAACAGTGATATTATTCGTTCCATTCAAAAATTCGTGGAGAAAATAATCATCAAACAACCTAAACTAGAATAAATAAATAATTAGCGAAATAAAATAAATGACTAAATTTCAAAGCAGTGGCCTAAATAAAACAGAATTGCTCAATCAATTAACTTGAAATTTGTGGCTTCAACTGAGAAAGTAACTTGCAACTGTTTCACTACTATACTGAATAGACCAATTAACCATAAACAATGTATATAACAGGGAAAAAACAATGAACAATGCACATACCGGAAAAAAAAAAAAAAAACCAATGAACAATGTATTATTCTTTAAATTACTCTCTTTATCAAAGTTTTCTTCCATCCTAAATAAAAACCCATTTTATCACTTTCTACAAAAATAAAGGTAATTTCGTCTCTCATTAACACAAAACAAAAAACATAAAAAATAATTGAAAAGAAAAATGTGATATTGGACCATCCAAGACATAAAAATCGGGTGCATGGCCAAGTAATCAATTGAACCTATATAGACTGTGGAGTCATGTAAGCTTGAAAATATGTCACTACCACTATGCCATGCCAACATTATCCATATTGTATACTCATTTAACCATCCCTCAAGTAAAAATAAAGAATTATAATATTTAAGTTACATATATTCAAACTCACGCTATAAAATCACAAAATCCGTGATAATTAAAGTCATCGCACATACATGAAAGTTATAATATATCATTTACTTAGTGAATGACCCAAGTAAATTGATGGAGGTGCCCAGGCAAACTAGGATTTCATATTTTAAAATTTCAGGATATCTGGGTAAAGTATCCTACTTTTAAATTACTGATTTACAGTAAATGGAATGGGGACTACTCTGAAAATCCTATTGAAAATTTATTCTTAAAGTTGAAGTATTTCAAGGCGCATCTCAAACTCTAGAACAAGGAGGTCTTTGGGAAAATGAAATTGCAAGAGGATTAGTTATTATGGGCAGAGTTGGCAGTTCAGAATGGTGATTCAGAAACAAATATGTTGGGACTAGAGAGAGATAAAGCAAAGTTGGATGACACTTTGAGGTTGGAGGACGTTTTCTGGAGACAAAGGAAAAATTGAAAATGGTCTTTGCAAGGTGAAAGAAATATAAAATTATATCATGCTATGGCCAAAGGTAAGGTAGTGAGGAATAGAATATTGGTGATTAAAGGTGAAATCAATTAGTGACCAGAGGATGAAAGTGCTATAGCAAATAATGCGATTTGCTTCTTTTCTTAACTATATAAGTCAGAGGATCATTCTATTAAAGAGGATTTGTTATCAGTTATTCCTAAGCGGGTTTCTCAAGAAGATAATGATCGACTGATTTGTCCTGCTGCTATGGAAGAGTTGCAAAAGGTTGTTTTCTCTATCCAATTGTCACACCAAAAATCAGTAGCCTCTCCTGAACCTACCAGCACCTGAGAGTTAATAAGAACAACTTCAAACCATGGGAATAGAGTTTTAAAGATTCTGGAGATTAAGTGATCTTTACTGAGAAGCATATGCTTGTTTCTGAAAAACTTTTTTTAGTAAAAACCTCTGACCATAGAGAAGTCCCTGCAAAAAAATTTCAAACCTGCTTAATACGAAAAGCTTTCTCAATCTCATCAAATTTCTTGAGTCCCAATCCTCCCTCTTCTTTTGGAACAGTTAGAGCATTCCAAGAGATCCAATGTCCTTTCGTCACCCGTGACTTGTTTGACCATATTAACCAGGCATCATAGAGTTCAACCTGGATTTGATACCGTTTGGTAGATTAATACAAGCCAAAATATGAATTGGAATAGCATTAAGAACTGACTTAACCAAAAACAACTCTTCCCATATTTGACAACATCTTTGAGTCAATCTGACTCTAATTTCTGCACCACATCCTCAAAATGAATCAAATTTGTTCTACCCTTAATAATTGGACATCCCAGATAAGTAAAAGGGCAAGCCTTAACTGGATTCTTAGCTGTATTAGATTCCTGGCTTGAGATATCCTAGAAGAACAATGCATAAAACTTTTTTTCCTATTAACCTTTTGCCTAGATGAATCCTCATATTTTTTTATGAAAGAGAGCAAATTGGCCAGAGATGATTTATTCCCTTTCAAAAATGTCAAAGTATCATTTGCAAAAAGCAAATGACTCAATAGATAAGACCCTCGACCTGTATGGAATCCTTTCACCAACCCATCTCGATATATCCTTTTCAAACCTCTACTCAAAACCTCCTCGGCAACAATAAATAGACTTGGGGAGATTGGATCCCCTTGCCCAATCTCCTAGATGTGGTAAAGAAACCATATCTTTGGTCATTGATAATCAGAGATATATTTTAATTGTGCAAACAGTTACTAATAATCTTCACAAAACTGTCAAAGAAAACAAGACAGCTCAGAGAATGCAATAAGAAAGGCGTAGGTGGCAAATCAACTGGATAAAAATAATAAAATAATATAATGAGGTAATGAGCATGCAAATTGCACTTGTCCACCCCAATGAGATGAAATGAACCTGCAATTATGTACAAAAAACCCTGCAAATTTTTTTTTTTTGGGGGGGGGGGTGGGTAGCCTATGTAGAAATTAAGACACTCGTTGTTCATGGCACCTAGTAGATGAATATGGTTTTATGCCTTTCCCTAAGTGGAGTAATTCTGTTTTCGAACCTTTTACGAGAAGGAAAATGATAGGTTAGGAACCCCTTTGTGATAACCAAATGTACCCCTTAAAAGGAATAGTTACTAATAGATTATTGTCTTAATTTTCCCAATTTAGAACTATTTTTGTACTTAGCTTCTTTCTCATAGACTATGCTTGCTCCACTTGTATAGGTTAAGATGAAAACCCACATCTTCCCAAACCTTTTCATTCCTTGCTGGACTCCTCTTTGATCATATATGTGGTGAATTTGTGTTTGCAGTTAGTTGTATTCTTTGCTGATTTCGAGAATCTTTGATTGAGGAAATGCGGGTTAAGTAATAGTTTGGTGATACAAAGGATTAGATAAGTTCACTAGTTGGTCTGTGCTTGCTGCAAATCTTACTCAGAGGTCCAAAGAACAGCCGTGAAGCAGTGAAATATTTCGGCTAAGCTCCTGGCGTGCCCCACAGCCACACCAAACCATATGTTCGGTCAAAGGGAAGGAAATTTAAGAGAGTCAGAGGAAGAAGGAACAGCCGAAGATTTAGGGTTTGAGTCTTTGTGTAGTTCTTGGTCTTTCTCCCACCAGCTAAACTTGTCAGTTTTGTGGGAGGCATAATCTACTGTTAACCTAGACACTGCTGCTTTATTGTTTTTTCAAATCAACTCTAAGTTTGAATTTTGAATTTTCGCTTCCCCCTTTCTCTATAGCTGCTGCGAAGTTTTGGGTTTGAATTTCTTCTTTCCCCTTTCTTTATTTGCGTTAGTCGTTCAATTTGTTACCCCGTATTCTAATCATCTATTGTCTTAGGAGGCTTCTATATGTGATCCTATTTTGCTTTTCATGCCATTTGGAGACAACTTTGAAGGCAGCTTGAAGTTCATCTCATTCTCCTGAATAAATTTTCTTTTTGTGTATTTGGTGCGCCTACAAGATGTGTACATTATGATTCAAACTTGAGGTATCTCAATTACACAATGATATGAGTTAAGCAACACTGTTTCTCTTCATCAAATTTCAATATACCCACGTAATATAATTAATTGACTTCAAAAGTCATCTGATATCAACTTAGGATAAAACTCAACTTTAAAATCACCTTACAAGGAAAGGGCGTCTAAGAACTTTTATATCCCGTGTTTGGCTTGTGTGATGCGCTTTATGCTTACTAGTTGCACGTGGATTATTTTAAGTTATAATTTTTTTTTTTGGTTGTGTTCGATGATATGTAATAGTAAGTTCATTCGTTCAAGAATAAATTTATAATTGAAATGACAAGTGATTATTTCACATGATGAATTTGGCAAAATTGGGATTGTCATAAAGACCACCTCAATCATGTAGCTTAATTATGACATATTATATGGAGGTGCTTAATGGCTTGATTTGATTATAATATATGTAAATATTTACCCAGTTGTTTCAGCTTTATATGCTTAGTTTGTCGGCTAGCTCAACAAGTTTATTGTATTAACAAATCTCCATTCTCTTCTTTGGATCTCTCTGTCGGTTTCTCACTAAAGAAAACTAACAGACGACGACGTTGAAGATGCAAGACAAAGAAAAGCCTTGTAGCTAAAATGAATAAGTTGTTTGGAATGCCATTAGACTTCTGACACTAAGATTGTTCACCTGATCTGCAAAGAGAACCATAAGGAGCATTTGAATGTAATAGACTTAGGTATTGTGACACTATGATGAACACCACTGATAGTTGTTTTAGATAACCTTCTTAATTTAAGGGTCAATAAAGAGCTCAGGTTGGCCATTAACCTAGCTCCTGTCAATCAACCTCTCAAAGAGAATTTCTTCTGAAGTTGATAATTTGATTAGGAAGACGACGGTTAATAAAAAAATGTCAATGGTCTTCTTTTTCAAAGTTTTTTGTGTCAGCAAAAATTATGTTGTTCTCAAAACATCATAAATAAATACAATTAACCTTAAAAGAAGAAATCTAGACTATAATAAGGTATTTTACAGAGCTATCAAACCTCGCCTAAATCAACCAAACAACATATCAGATGGTGAAATAAATGTGATTGCAGCATAGACTTGAAATATATGTGATTGCAGCATACCTGTGCTAATGGTTATTGCCTCTTTAGATTGCAGCATAGACTTGAAATACACAAGTTCACAAATCAAAAATCCAACCAAACATAGCATTTAAGCCCCAAAAGCAAGCATCTTCCATATTGTATTTGTACACACCGGCAAAGGGAAGGATCCAATCATAATCCAAAGTAAAACTAAAGGGCAGCTTCTTTCTTCCAGTTTTAATAGGCAAAAGGCAAGAATTACGCATCTAATGTGGAACACAAAGAAAAAAACATAGGATAGATGCAAATGAATTCTAAAGAACGCAAGGAAAGATAGCAAATTACAAACTTTGGAAATTCTTCACAGGATGACGAACATACAACCATTACTCTTAACAATTAGTACATATGAATTTTAGCTTTCACTTTTGGAAGTGCTTGTAAAAGGTTCATCTAAATATGACCTTGAACATATAAAAATTCAATACCCTTGAACCAACTGTCTATAACATTTCTATATATCGAACCAATAATCTGACATATTAAAACGCTGGATACAAAACACAATTAACAAGAATAACAGAAATCCAATGCGTATCTATGTATGATCATGAATCTGCAAAATTCCAAATGTTATTATCACGACAAGATACAAAACGAATAGATCATCAAGTAATTGATTGACATGCCAAAGTCCCAAACTTGAAAACTTATATTGTTCTATTGAGCTGTTTCCACATTAAACCCAATTGTTGCATCACAAGAAATGCACATGAATCAATCCACAAATTGAATTACAAGAAATTCAAAATGCAATAATAGTGAGTACACCCTACTTAAAAAATGTGGTAAATTTAGGGCAATAACTTCTAATTATGTTAAGTCTTATACACGAATCAGGCTGAAAGCTTCGGATACCAACTTTAGTTTTCTGTTTCCATTCCCTTTTGCAATTTTTCCCCACCAGCGAAATGGAAAATATATAAAAATAGACCAGAAAAAGAGTACCAACTTGGAATAATGGAAACAACTTCTCTCATCTGAAATCCGTCTGAGCAAACCCAAATCAGGACATTATAATGAAAAATTACAATCTTGAATGTTCTAGACCGAACTGAAAAACAAAGAAATCCAAATGAGAAACTCACAGAGGATAGTGGTTTTTCTGGCATTGTCAAGGCCAAGAACGAGAATCCGAGCTTTTTTGTTGAAAAATAGCGATCTTGTAAACACAAGTAGAACCTGCAACAATATCCAACACTTTCTCGAATCCATATTCACCCACCCCATCACCATGTTCCACAGTCACACTATCCTTGTAATATAGGGAATATCATCACAAAATGATTGGTTAAAGCAACTAATGAAAAGAAAATATGGCCAAAATTTAACCATTCCTTGGAAATTTCAAAATTTAATGGTGTCAATCACCATAAATAAGCAAACCGGCCAAGCCTCAATGGCATTGAGAAAACATTGTTGGATTTAACTTGGAGTTGTATTTAAGCAAGGATATACAACATAGATAAGGAAAACCTAAAAAAATAAAAACAGCTAAAGACCACACCTTTGCTTCCCATGTAAACTGTCAAGCTCAGTAATAAATCTGGCAAAGCAATGAACTCCATTACCACACATCTACAAAACACAAAGAATAAGTTGAGAATTTATTTTTTTTAAAAACCAAGTTTTCGATCACAATGCCAAAAAAATAAAATAAAAAATATCACACATTGAGACCAGCTGGACAAAGAAAAGCAACCTAACATACACAATTTTTACACCTTCAAGAAAATAGTGCCAAGCATCACCAACCAACACATACTGAAACAGCCATGTATACTATTACACTCAAGAAACAGGAATGTTAATCATTATTGCTCTTTAGCAAACAATCAGAACAATTTCGCTCTCAAAGTCAAGCATTCTTGAAATTCTACTCTACCTCACCATGCATGTTTTCCTTTCCTTTCTTTTCATTTTTCATTTAATAACATTAGATAGAAAATATATCGTTACTATTGTTCATCTCTACTAAACAAAAAGAAGGAAAAATAATTTTTTTTACTTCAAGGATAGAAAAAAAATGAATGTATGCGATTCGAATATAAGAATTCATATATATATATATATATATATAGAGGGGGAGCATAAAAAAATGGATTGCAGGAGTAGTTTAGGAGACTCAATTGAAATAAAGTCTTACATACGTGATAGTATAAATGATTTTGAAGTTTCACAAGTTTTCTCTGATGTCTGAAGAGGTTAAGACTAATCAAACTCTATTGGATTTGATTCCTAGAGTATTTCGAACCGATTCGCCAATAACGACATCAATTTAACTGCAAAAATCCAAACCATAATAATGAAAAAAAAAAAAAACCCATTCAAGATCAAAACATCTGACAAAAAAATAGTTTGAAGCCTATGCCGCATTTTTGCTGCTTCTTCAATGAAGCTTGGGATCGCACCAGTTTCACTATAAGCATAAGAGAATGACTTAGTGAGCATGAACAGCTTTTTTCTGGAGATAGAGGCTTGAACATGTAACAGATCAAGAGAAGCCCAAAAATTGTATAGCCACAAAGAACATTGGAAAAAAATAGGATTGTTCTCAAAAGTTGAAAGAGTTGACGATTTATTGAAGAGATTTGAATATGCAAGGGGTGGAGAGAGAGAGAGAGAGAGGCAAGGGGTGGGGAGAGAGATAGAGGAAGGCAAAGAGAAGGCCAAAGGTGCAGTAACGGCTTACGGGCAATATGTTAGGGATGTATGTATTAATTATGATTATTTAGATTTAATAGCAAATTTATTTATATGTACCAACATGTCCTAATGATATTTCTTAGGAATAAAAGTAAAAAACAAATGTTTTACACATTTCTGTACTTTTATAGGTAGTAAGATAAGTGGCACTATGCTGCTGCAGCTAGTAGCCACGTTGGCTAACATGACTTTTTTGGCAAAAAGTCTAATAGTAATTTTTAACATAGCCTGTAAGCCACCATTTTCTTCGGATGAATTGAAACACGAGGATGACTAGTGTCTGATGAAACTCTTCAGCATAACTTATGTTTTAAAAATCAACTTGAAAGAAAAAGGTGTTTAAATATTCATAAATATTCTCACCCGAAACAAGACATTTAAGATCATAACATCATATAATTGAGAAGAATATAATTTTTTTTTCCTTTTATTTGATTTGTTTTTTGAATTGCAATTAAAAATATGTCAGTAAAATTAGATGTTCAAAATGCTCACATTGGTTTTAAACTATATTCTCTGAAAATTTTGGCCAAATTTTCGTACCAAATGATGGGATTTTCAAATTATTTGGGTATGAACAAAAATCCAATACACATCTATGACTAGTTGGCTAAAAGGAAAATGGTCAAGAAGCCTTGAGGTTCCACCATATGATCATATCAATCAAGTACAAGACTTTTAACTTTTTTGAAAGCTCTTTATAAGTAATTTGACTAATAAGAAACTAATCAAATTCAATTGTCAACATTTTATATCAATTATTCTCTTGATAAAATAAAATGAATGCCTATATATCTAAGGTGAAAATGTGCACAATAAGAATTATGAGTCGGCTCCATAAACAAATAAAAATCAAGAATTAAATTCATGTATTTTTAAGTTTGATTTAATTAATACAAGTAATACAAGAGTGACATCATATTTTTATTTTACCTTAACTTAGTCTTAATTTTATTATGGTCGGCTTGGAGACATTAGGAGAAGACTACCATCTCTATATAGGTATGATTCATTCATTCGTTTGCTGAATATAAAACCCGATTATAGATTCACTATTAGTTTAAAAGGTGCATGGTGGGATTAAAATAAATAAAAAATAAAAACTCTGAATAAAATATCATTATATTATAAAATAAGGTAATTTTTTTTTTAAAATAGTTGAATTTGTAAATCAGTTACATTACGCTTTGAACCCTTAAATTATGTTTTTTTTTACTTATTCCCTCAATTATTAAAATTTTCACATTATTTTATCAATTATTGAATTTTTCACACTACCCTTTAACTAATTTGATTATTTCACATTGCCCAATAACAAAATGTCCGTTATTTTTGGACGAAAGTTGGTGATGAGTTGAGATAAAGTAAAAAAAATTATATAATTTGGAGTAAAATGAAATAATTTTTTATTAAATATGTAATAAATTTTAATAATTAGAACAATTTAAAACTAATCGGATATAATATAAAAAACATGATAATTGGTTTCCTAATCCGAGTTAGCCGTTAGCATAGACTTAAACCTGTCTTCTCCTCTTGGTTTCCTAATCGGTTGTTCACAAAACTAAAAATGTAGCCAAAGCCTCTCTTCTCCTTCACTCTCAACGGCTCTCTCTCTGTATCTTAACGATTCGAAAGAAGCGACGATCGTCTCTTCGTAAACCCTAAATTCCACCACCAGATCAATTCTTCGCCTCCTTTTGTTTGATTTCTCTCCCGTCTCTCCGCAAATATTCAGCAATGGAGTCGTTGATCGAACTCTGTGATCTGATCGCACAAAATCCTTCGCAGTTTGTTGTTCTGGCCGGATCATTGAGGGTTTCGAGGTTACAGCTTAATGCAGTACTCGCCATGGCCGTTGCGGAGTATACAGGAGAGATTGTGATGTCGGCGATAACAATGTCTGTGGAGATTTGGGGCTTTCAAGGGTTTCTTGAATGATCTGTCGCAGAAGCTGTGCTGCTGCTGCTCAAGGAGAGAAGTCTGGGGGTTCGTAAAGAACTTTCGGATGTACTCGGTAATAATAAATTGGATAGCTGTACGTCTTTTTCACATCAATTTGTAGCTGCTTTCTACTATGTGATTTTGTTTTTTCTGATTGTAGTTGTTTGTGTTTATGGCTTCGCAGTCGCACTGTTATCATATATCCATCTCCCAGGGTTGATGTAGACCAATGAGATTTGGAAGTCTCTGAAGGGGGGTAGACAATCTTTTTCAATATTATAAAGTTTTTCTTCCTTTTCTTTTGGTTATTATTGTGATACATGGATTCGTTTTCACTGCTTTCCTATATCAATTACCTAAGTGAAGAGCTATTAAGGTTCTATTCACTATTATGCCTTCACTTTTTATCTTAATCCTTCATTCATGTATTCACTATTAGGTTGTTTGCTTCCTGCTAATATTGGTAATTTTCGTAAATACATGTTGCTGTGGGATTTAAAGGTCATGCCATGAGGGATGGGGCGCATAAGCCGATTTTTTATGGACTACAAAGTAGATTACTGTCTACATTCCAGGACCTTCTATCCTCTAGCTGTCCGAACGAATGGTAAGTTCTAGGCTATGATGCAAAGTTCAGTGTTGGATCTTGTCTGCTTCATGCTTTCACAGTTTCACTCGTAGGAGTATGCAATTTGTTATGTGGATGTGGGATGATAAGAGTGTAATTATATTTATTTATCATTAAGGGTAGTCTAGTCTTTTCATTATTGTAGGGTTCCTTTTATATTGTCTCTTATACTCACTTTTCATTACTATGAAAAATAGAGTGCTGCAGATAGTTTTTTCTCTTCTTTTATCCTCTCTTCGTGTGATAGAAGAAGAGAAAAGCCATATGCGGCATTACCAATGGCAATTGGCTCTGAGAGGGCAAGCATTGGGTATTTAAAAATACAGTATTCTGAATTCACCTTTATATCCCAAAAGAAAAACCATCATAATCATACTTGAGTTTTTGAGAGGCCAGCCCACAAATTTCGCCTTGTTGCCAAGTGCAATGGGCATGGGGGGATATTATCATATAAAAATTGTATTAAATTAAAAATTAATCAAATATTAAATAATTGATAATGTGATAGAATTAAGTGATGTGATTTTTTGGAGGAAAAATATATATGGTATAAAAATTCAACTTCATTCCTATCTTATTATATAGATGTACTGTAATACTGGAATTTTTAAATTCACTTTGTCTTCTTATTTCTATTTGTTTTATAGAACAGTATAACATTTCATTTGGTTTAGTGTTTAGATAAGGTGCAGTTGTATGTTCTTGTCAAGAGATCGATTGACCACAACACTCTGCCCGACGACAATATTGTTCACGGACTTCTTCGTTTGGTTAGTATATTTATTCCTTTGTCCTTTCGTGCTTTTGTTATGTTTGTTTGCTGAACTCTTTTATTTTGTATGCCCAACTGGTGATTAGAATTATTTTCAAGTATGGAGAATTATTATCTGTTCAATGTAATTTCTTCATCTATGTCATTATTCGTTACTATTATTATAATAATTTTGCTTGTTCTTGTCTGAATTATTGGCTAGGATATTGCTCTAATGTCCGAAAAAGTCCATTGTCATAAATGCTCATATTTTAAGATATACAATCAACACCTGCACACATTTCCTTTGATGAATTACTCTTTTGTATTAACGCTCCCTCCCGTGGTTTTTGTATTGATCAATGCTGTTACTTAAATCTACTTCATAGGCTATGAAGGGAAGATGATGAGCAAACCTTCTCTAAATTGTCTTTTAATGGACACCCTGACACACCTAAAAGAGTAGAGGAGGCCAATTTTTTAGGACAGAGGGTGTATTTTATTAGTATTGTATGTTGTGCATCCTCATACGTGTATTCTATACTTATTTTTGTCAATCCTAAGGGGTTGGTACAAAGCTTAATTCTTTTGAATATATAAATAGATAAACTTTCGAGGGACATTAATTATATATGGTGGTTATCATTGTTGAAAGCAACCTGTTTGAAAAAACCTCTTTTATTCATTTCTTTGAGTCATGAAGGTTATGCTTCAGTACTATATCGAGTGGGAAGTTTTGTTGAAGTGCACTCGACAGACTGTCATGCATGCTTGAGTTTATTATACAACTTTTTTTGGGGTATCCCCTTTATTGACATTTGTAGGGGCTGTATAAAACCTGTGCTGTGTGCTTTACTCATTTGAGCTGTTTGTGTATTACTATGAAATGGTTAGTTGAATTTTCTTTTATTCAATTGTTTACTGCAATCTTATCCCAAATTATGTCATTCTTAAATTACCCCAATTTTATCGCCACAAACTACTTTCTCTCTCTCTCTCTGTTTTTTCCTTTTGAATCTCATGATGGAGAGGAGTTTATTAAACCAAAATAGTTGCTAGATCAAGAGGAGGGCAGGAACCTGTCCTCTGCAAAGGTGTAATGGTCTGCAAGAAAAAAAATTAACGTAGATGAATGTAGGCACATCCCAATTTTGTTTGAAAGTTAAAGAACTCTATTTTAGGCAAATGGAAGAGGAATGACATGCATAATTGATCTCTTGATTTGTGTCTCTGTAATTAGCTTTCAATCATTCCATAGTATTCTTTCCAGCTTAATCGCGTATGTAGTAGCATACTTGAAGTAGCAAATCTTTGTTTTTCCTTTCTCTCTGTTTATTCCTCCTTTTTAAGCATAATCACATGTATAGTGGTGCATACATACATGAAACTTAAATGGGATCACGTCGGTTGACTGTAACCCTAAATGAAATTTTGCCCCAAGCCACATTGATAATCAGTTTTGTTTTGGTGAGCTTATGGTATTTTTTTGTTGAATTCTATGATTTTGTGTAGGTGGTAATATTATTTTCAATGCTTTATTTTTTCCCCCTTTTTAGATTACTTTTTCAAGTAGCTTTTTTGTTTTTTAGCATCCAAACTTACTCCTTTCTTTTTTCAAACTTCAGTCTACATATATACATATATTTACCACTTGTGGATTCCTATGGTTTTGTCAGTGGGACCCAATTAATTTTAAAATGGACGATCATTCTTGACCAAAATTAACAAAACTTGAAATTAAGAGGATCTAATTTGTTTAATAATTGTTGTTTGTTGTCATGTGCCTGATTTGTTTGTTGAGTGTCATAATCATTGTATATATGTGATCATTTGTGATGTAGTGTAGTTAGCTTAGTTCTCAGTGTGCACAGGTGAAGATTGAGGCAGTCAGTTCAAAAGTATTAAGGGCAGTCTGTGAAAAAGGTATTCTTTGATAGTGATCACTATTCCTGAAATGGGTATACTAGAATGTTGATCCTATTTTATCATATATTTCTTATTTTTCTTGGATAGTTCTTTCCGATGGGAATGCCTTATCGTGATCAAAATCATGTTTGTAGTATTTGGAGTATCTTGCGCGGCCATTTTTGCTAAAGATGTTCATACCATGGGATTACATTGGTGCGGGTGCCACGATAATTTGATCGTACAACTTTTGACACTACCTTCAAACATATCTTTGGAGCTTTTGTGGGCCAACATAAATATTTTCTTCAGTTTTGCTGTGGGTTGGAGTTTCATGAATGTTAGAATATTACTGGCATTTCTTTCATGGATGTTTGACTATGAGTTAGCCAACTTTATAGGTTTGCAAATGTATCTCAGAATTATGCAGACAGATTTTTTCATAGTAACACGATGCTTTCTGAATGTAAAGCTCGGACTAATATTCCATAGCCTCAGGTAAAATTAGTAATTGGCGTGCACTTAGGTATTTACACTTATTTGAACAAACGAATGACAACTTTCTGTGACAAGCGAACACTTTACTTATCTGTTGGTGCTCCTGCATAAAATAACGACATATCCTCAAATCCAATTGTATGTGCATTGACTCTTGCTTGTTATTCACTTCCATATTCCCTATATGTAGCTAGACATGGTTAATTTTGATAGAATAAAATTTAGTCACGGAAACAATACAACCAAAGCTTCCTTCGTTTATATCTATATTTATACTATTGATAAAAGTATGGATGCATGGAAAACTTTTGATCACCTAAAATGTCCCTATCAAAATACTTAATAACAAATATAGTAACCCGTAATTATTAGTATCATTCATAACACTATTTCTTTTTTAATAGCTTAAAATAATAAATCTCTCCACATATTCAGTAATTATGTAACTTTCCCTACTATTTAAAATTTAGCAACAAATATTCCCTTTTTAATAGGCATCATAATGTTTGATGATATTAGTAATAACAATTTTATAAATACCAAAAATATCATTGAAGACATTGGATAGATTAGTATTACCCTAAAATACTGACTAAATGACATAGCACTTAGGAAAAACAAAATGTTCAAATATGTAGGCCAGTGCATTTTTGGGCAAATGTGGATTTCAGTTAAATTTTCATATTCATTTGTTGTTTATTTGCCTAAGATACCATGTGAATATTTTATTTGTGTTCGCATTTTTTTATTTCATTCAAGTGAAAACCATACCCAATTCACCGCAAAAGTATGCAAATGTTTAACACTCACTTCACTATTACTAGCAAACACTCAGATGACTGTAAATCCATTTTTGTCAATGTTTTCTCTCCTCTTTCCCTCTCATTCAGGTGATATTAATATATTTATTTTTCTCTCACTATTTTTTTTTTATGTTAGAGAAGATGTTGATTACTAAATACTGCATTTAATTGCCTTGTGTTTCACTTACCCAGAGTTCCCAGATTACTTGCTCAGTTTGGATGTTTATCCTGCCGTTAATGAAGGGTTTATTATGGTAACATTAACATACATCTGGTCATGTGGCATATTAGGAATTGCTTGTTCTATCTGAATCTTATTTGTGATTGTTGATTGGATCTGACCATTTTCGCTATTATTTCAGGTTTTAGAAATTAAATTTCGACAGGTTAATCTGGACTAGATTTAATCATTATCTCTTCTCTTATTGTTTGTGATGGTGTATGATCATGTTGATGAGCAAAAAGTGTAGATAACGTGTGATGAGCGTGGGTCAGAGCTACAAGGCTCGTGTGTAATGCTGCTGTGAAATACCGAGGGGATTAGAGGGGTGCACACAATGAAAATATAGTGGTTCACCGGCTCAGGAGCTCGCTAGTCCACTCTTCAATGGAGGCTCTTCCTTTTTTTTTTCTATTGATTGTTGGAATGTGTTACAGTACAACGTATCTCGAAATTAGGGTTTCTCTAGCCTCCCCCCTTAATGGAGGTGTTACATTGTATTTATAGGGCTATTCCCTGTTCTGTAAGATCGCAGCCAAGATCTTCAGCTGTCATTAATGGGATTCTCCTTGATTTTATGGGAGAATCTTGGTTGGTTGAGAGTTTCATGCTTCGTAACTCAATTTTCTCAGTTATCCAGTTGTTCTCTAGTCAGTTTCGTTATCATCTTCCTAGGGCGAGCTCTAGCTCTGACTTCTGAGCTCTTCGTATCCTACTTGACCTCCTGGTCTAATCTCATTTCCTAAGCTCGCTCTTATAACTTATTTAAGGTATCATCAGTTGCCCCCATCCCCTAGTTCAAGCGAGCTTAGGCAGGGGTTGAGCTGTTTTTAAACCGAACTAGGCCTTCACGTGGCTGTCCTTGGCTTGCACGTGATAGGTGCCCTTTGGACTGTTTTCAGCAATCATGATTTTCTCAATTCCTGTGCACACTTCAGCCCACGTCTTTCAAGCTTTCAATACTCAAACGGCTATTAGAACCGCCCTTTTCCACTGTTCGGTTTCTTTGTTGTCTTGCTCTTCTTGCGGTTTTTTGGCTTTCTGGTTTAAAGTTCTCTGATTCTTTGTTCAAGATCGAGTTTTTTGGGTTCGACTTAAAGATTCGTATTGCCCTCTTTCTTCAATTTCGCTCTAGGCGGTTGTTCGTTGTTCTTTCCTAACTAGGTACGCCTCTTTTTCCCCCTTTTTCACCTTTTCTCGTCCTGGATCCCTCGGGTTCGAGGTGGTCGTTGCATTTTTGGGCTTTTCGGTTCTTTTACCTTTGGAATCAAAATTGTTGCTTGTCTCCTCTTCCCCATTTCGTGGATTGGTGCCCTATCGTGCGAATTCTCGCTGTTGGAAGCTACTGTGTTGATTCTAGGGTTATCTGAGAGTGCCTAATTAATATCCTTCATATCTACTGTTCTTTCAATTTACCTTTCTCTTGTCCAATCATGTCTACCCCTTCCAGAGTCACTCACTCCTTTACTTCCCTCTTGGAAAAAAGGTCTGCTGAAGAGGACACTAATTTAGGGGATGTGGGAGAGAAAATTGACAACTTTCCTGGCGTTGATGCTATCGACGCCGAGGTTAATGCTGAGGGACCTCTCCCATCGTCTTCTTCTGTGCCCCCTACCCCTAACAAAGGTAAGGGCAAGGTGAGTGGGGTAGGAATCTCTGATAGGGCAGCGGGCATAGGGGCTGTCTTTAGGCATGCTGAGCTCGTAGGTCTTAGTGAGGTTGACCCCTCTTTTATAAAAATTTTCAGCGCTCGTTATGGTTCTCCTCCTGGAGTCTAGCCCTAATGCCTAGATAAGTCCACCCCATATGTTGCCTAGGTTCAAAAGAAAGTTTGTTTCTTCATGGCCGCTTTTGAGAATGGCCTTTGCTTCCCTTTGTACCTCTTCATCAAGAATGTTTTGCAACACTTCAATGTTTGCCCTGCTCAGCTCTCTCTTAACTTCTGAGGTGTTCTGGTGGATTTTCTAGTCTTCTTTAAGAAACATGGGCTTGGGGTTCCTAATCTTTCCTTGCTCATGGACATTTTCAATGTCAAACTCACCTCATCTGAGGGCTTCTTGTATATCTCCAAGCGAACCACGACTAGGTAGATCATTACTCACCTCCTGAGCTCCCATAAGGGCTGGAAAAAGAATTTCTTTTTCGTTGGGGGCATCAACTAGGAATACAATCCTACTGATAGAATCGATACTCTTGGTATCCCTAAAGCCTGGTCTACCCCAGATAACTTAAGTGAGTCCTTGTTCGAACTGACTAAGTTCTGGCTTGGAGATTATGGGTTTCTTTTTGACATCTGCTCTTCTTGTATTGTTTTTCAGGTGCTCGACCTGAGCTCAGTGCTGAAGATGAGAGGGTGAAGTAGAAATTGGAGAAGGGTAATCCAGAGAAATACTCCAAGCTCATCAAGCCCTGAGTTCTAGTAACACAGGGATTTAGCCCTCCTGAGGTATCGATAGAAGCTCCATTCCCAATCTCTGTTGTTAGACCTGAAGACGCAAAAAGTAACATTTTCTGAATTGATTTCCTTACCTTCCCTTCTTTTTCCTCTTTTCCGTTTAACTAGCTCAGTTTAGACCTTTCAGGTTCTTCCATAATGAAGTTTACTCTTGAGGAACTTCAGGCTAAGGTTGACCTATTGAAGAAGAATAGGAAGAGTAGCAAACAAAAGGCTGAAGTTAGCTTTGGAGTCAGCCACGTTACCAGGGCTAAGGTGCCAAAGCTCTTGGCTTGACCAAAGAAGGACAAATTCTCTCATCTCAACCCTCGACAACCTCCTCTCTTCAAGGGGCCTAACTTGCCCCCAAAAAGGCTTCTGAGCCAAGGCTGGCTTCCCCCACCTCTTTTGGGGTTTAGGGAGCCTTGGGGCTGATTACTTGAATTCTGCCAGACTCCACTCCTCTTGAGCCATCTAAACGACCATCCCAGTTGTCTCCCCGGAGCCCCAAAGTCAACAAGAGGGAGAACCTGAAAACTGACGAAGACTCCTTCTTTAACAACGCTGAGTTGGCTGCTGGGGCCATTTCATCCATTCTCCCTGAATCCAACCTCTAGAGGGGTTTTACCATGAACCCTGAGGTCTCTTTCTGCTCAGCTCTTCGAGGAGCAGCCACTGTAAGTGTTTTCACTTTCCCTCCTAGCTTGGTGCGGTTGACTTGTGCTGATTTGTACTTGTTTTCTTTTCTGCCCCAAGATGGCTTTCCATTTGAAAAGCTTGATGGGCAGGGTCCAATCTTTGGACGACTCTGCTAAAGCATTGAAGACATACGAGTTCAAGGTTGTTGAGCTGACCTTTGACAACGAGGACCTCAAGGCTCAGATGCAAGGGCTCAAGGAGCAAATGGAGAAGCAGGTCTCTAACCTCAAAGACTTTCAAGCAGCCAAGGACATGGCTGATGAAAAAGAGAAGAAGGCCAGGGATGAACTAAGGATAACCAGGGAAGAGCTGCTACTTAAAACTAATGTTTGGACCAAAGCTAGCCAGGAAGCCTTTGATGCTCGGAGTTCCCTTGAGAACCTTAGAAAATAGTATGTCCCCCTGACTGAGGCGAACGAGGCCTTATGGAGTGAGCTTGAGGTGCAGAAGGCTGCTATCAAGTAGATGGATTATTTAATAGCGAAGCTGAAGGATGACGTTATCACCAAGTGGGCCTCTAGATGACTGGCCTTTCAATGCAAAGCAGAGAAGACATACCCAGATCTCGACTTTGACTTTGCTATCCTCACCGAGGAGGAGTTGGAGGAGACTGATTCAGAGGGCGATGACAACACCCTGGCTCCTACTGCTCCTAATAGGGTTTCAGAAGGTACTGGAATGTCCTCTCCTCTGGCTGTTCCTGTTAATACTCCCTTCTCTGCTGACCTTGTGACTGAGGCCCTTGCTCAAAACTCGCCAATAGTTAGAATGGAAGTTCCTGCGACCAGCACTCCTGAGAATTCTGCTCTTTTGCCATCTGGGCCCTTATCCTCTGAGGTGTCGGGCTCCATTCCTAGTACTGAAACTTCATCTGCTGAACTGCAGGACCCTTTACATACTCCTTTTTCAGAAACTTAGGATCTCGAGCTATAATTTTTGCTTTTAGTTAGAACAACTCGAATTTTTGACTTGTAAATCTTGCTTTTGGGATGTATTTCTGGATTTGCACTTTGAAATGAGATGTAATCTTCATTTTTGAAATGTCAATCTGACTCGCAGCTTTTCTGCACTATGATTATAACACTAATCCACTAAATTGCTTTTTGAGTTGTTGCCCCCCTTGCTTTGAGGAGTACTAAGAGTGGGCTTCTTACAGCAAAAATGCTTCAGAGGATTCCTTCCTTGCGCTTGTTGGACTTGGTGGTGAGGGTAAATAATTTAATGTTGAGGTCCATCAGGAGTATAGCCACGAAGACCATGTTGCAGAATCCGTGAGATCTTTGATGGAGGAAGAGCTTGGGGATTACCAGTTTCATTTTAGCCAGTACATCAAGAAGAGTTTTGAAGTAACTGGACTTATGGAGATGTATGTGCAGCCATACGAGCTGAACTTAGCCCCTAGACATCTGATAAGTTCAGAGCAGAGCTGCCTTCAAAGGTCCATGCAGCCAAATGAGCTGAACTTGGCCCATTGACATTTGATAAGTTCCGAGCTCAAGAAGTCTATCCTCAAAGGTTTGAGGTCGCTTTATTAAGCTCTGCCTTGGCTGGGCCCAAGATTGCTGAGCTCAGTTAGGGACTTGAAGTTCACCTTCCAAGTTGAGTTGTAGCTTATTGAACTGGAGTTTTCCTGGATCGTTGAATGTTGCACACACTTGAGATGAATTAAGGCTTCTGGGGAGGTTTTCTCTATTGTTCCGACTGAAAGTAAGAGGTCCATCCGAGCTCTTCTGGATGTTGGCCTTGTACGGGCAACTATTGCTAGTTTTGTTTTTGGTGCCTCCTCCCAACCTGGGTTTTCTGGGTTAAACAACAAGGTGATTTATCAGTTGTGGGTTGCCTATCCTTTGACCTGCTTGCCAAACTACCTTCTTTTAAAGGATGTAACCACCTTCTTAAATCGAAAAATCCAAGGGTCCGCCGACTTAGGTTTCCGTGCACTTCATTAAAATTGGTTGTCTTAACGGCTTTGCTTTATCCTCTTGGACCTTTTTCATTCTTGGAACCTTTTCTTGAATCTTGAAGACGTAACATGCTCTATCTCTTCCTTTCTGAATCCTTTTGATGGCTACCCCTCTTTCGTCCTTGTTTAAGGAACGAACTTCCTTCGGGATTGAGTGGAAGTGACACTCTCGCTACTTGATTCCTTCAACGATATCATCTGCTGATTTGGATGGAATAAAGAGAAGGCACTTTCTTGATTTGGAGTTGTCCCTACGGGCTCCATCTGCTAATGAGCCTTGCAACTATCTTCCTCCGAGGGAAACTTGCTTTTTTGAGGGAGCTTTGGAGATGGGTCTGAGTCTCCTCATTCATCCTGTTCATTGCGGCATGTGTCCTTCTATCCTCTCCCCCAAAGGATGGGTCATCATGATTAGCTTTTTTCTATTCTGTCGTTTACGGGCAATGGCAAGTTCCAGCAGTCGAATTTCTCTATTTCTTCGACCTTGAAGAGGATGAAGTTTCATGTTTTATTTGTTTTCGATGGAGGCATTTTGAACTTCAGCGTCTAGTGCTCGACCTTCCTCCCCCCCTGAGGGGTAGACCCAGCGTTTCTTCTTTGTTGCTGAGGATTCATGGAGATCCTCTGAGCTGCGTTATAAAGAATGCAAAGTTCCTCAATCCTGGAAGAGCTATTCCTATTTAGGTAAGTGTCCTGGATGCCTTGGTCTTTCAAGCTTTCTTGGTGGCATGTTTTAATCGAACGATTTGCTTTGCTTGGTAGGTCCCCCTGAGTTAGACTTTCTAGAGGCGATGCAGGTCGAACAGATAATCCAAGCTGAGTCGGTTTCTTATTCTAAGCTGATGACCCCAAACAACCTTTTTCTTTTTAGTGCTGCCAGAGCTGCTACAGATTTTGTTTCTTACCCAAACTCTCCTGATCCCGACCCTTCTAAATCTGATGAGGGTGAAGAGGTTGGTACATCTTCCAAAAAATGCATGAGGGATGGTTCTGACAATGATTCTTTTTCATCCTCCTCCGGATCTTCACTGTAGCGATTCTGTTCTCTTCAGCAGGGTAGAAACTTATAAACCTTCTATCAAAGGCAGAGAAGGAAAGAGATGAGCTAAAGGAGGAGAACATCTGCCTGCGTGAGGAGGTTGCTGAGCTCAAGAAATGTCTCAAGGGCGATTAAAAACTGAGAATTTTCCTTGTAGCCATTTTGTTTCCTTCTTTGTATCGGTTTTTGGATTTTTTGAACCTTTGCTGTTTCTGACGGTTAAGCTCTCCTTTGTCAATTGTTAAGGTTGTTGTTGCATGCTTGAGATTGGTCCCAATTTCGTAAGTAGGAGGGCATTTTGTTTATGCACGAGCTAAATAGCTCGTCCCTATGAGTTGAATAGCTCATTTTATGAACTGAAGAGTTCATCTTTTTGTTTTATGAACCGATAAGTTTGTCGTGAGCTTTTGAGTTCGTTGTATGAACTAAAGAGCTCATCGTGGGTTACTAAGCTTATTTTTATGAACTTAAGAGTTCATCGTGAGCTATTGAGCTCTTTTTTATGAACTAAAGAGTTTATCGTGAGCTACTGAGATTTTTTTATGAACTTAAGAGTTTATTGTGAGTTATTGAGCTCTTTTCTTTTTATAAACTTAAGAGTTTATCGTGAGCTATTGAGCTCCTCTTTTCTTTTCTTTTTTTATGAACTAAAGAGTTCATCATGAGTTACTGAGCTCATTTTCATGAACTTAAGAGTTTGTCGTAAGCTACTGAGCTCTTTTTTATGAACTTAAGAGTTCATCGTGATGAGTTGAAGAGTTTTTTTTTTTTTTTTTGGAATGAGTTGGACACTTGCTGTTTTATTGAGAGTAATCATATTACAAAAGAGGTTACTGAAAAAATCTTTTAAGATGCTCTGCATTCCAAGAATAAGGTAGGATTTTTCCTTCCTCGGTTTGCAACTTTTAATTACTAGGTCTGATCACCCTTGAGATGATATAAGGACCTTCCCAATTTGGCCCCAGCTTCCCATGAGTGGGGTCCTTTCTTGCCAACAGAAGTTTTCTGAGCACTACATCTCCCACTTTGAAACTCCTTCACCTGACCTTCTTGTCGTAGTACTTGGCTGTCCTGCTCTGGTAACTTTTGATACTATGCAGAGCTGCATCCCTCTTTTCCTCTATGAGATCCAAACTCAGTAGAAGGGACTCATCATTGTTCCTTCCGTTGGCGAATTCAATTATGGGGGATGGAAGTCCAATCTCAACCGATGCCACTGCTTTGGTTCCGAAAGCCAAAGTAAATGGTGTCTCCCGTGTTGCCAACCTGACAGTCATTCTATAAGCCCATAACACTTCTGGGAGGTGTTCCACCCATTTACCCTTTAGATCCTCAAGCTTGGTTTTCAGGACTCCTTTTATGGTCCTGATGGTAACCTCTGCTTGCTCGTTAGATTGAAGATGAGTTGGAGCTGAAAAATAATTCTTAATCCCAAGTTTAGCACAGAAATTTTTGAACTTTTGAGTTGTCAAACTGTTTTCTATTATCGGAGACGATTGCCCTGGGAATACCAAACCTACAGATTATTAACTTCCACGTGAAGTTCTGGACTTTCTGCTCTGTGATCATGGCCAAAAGCTCTACTTCTGTCCATTTGGTGAACTAGTCTACCTCGATGATGATGAACTTACACTGCCTCACACTAGTAGGAAGGGGCCCAAGTATGTCCAAACCCCATTGTTGAAAGGGCCAGGGGCTTACCACTGAAGTTAAGAGTTCTGGTGGGCAATAGGGGATATTGGCATGCAACTGACAGACCTTGCATCTTCTAACCAGATCAGTAGCATCCATGAGCATGGTGGGTCAGTAATACCCCTGTCGTAGCGTTTTTCCTACCAAAGCCTAAGCTCCGATGTGGTTGCCACAGACTCCCTCATAAATTTCTCTAAGTATGTAATTGACATCTTCACCTCCCACGTATTTAAGGAGAGGTGTCGAGATACCTCGCTTGTATAAAACTTCCCTACAAAATAGAAAATCTAGGTGACCTGGATCTTAGCTTTGCAGCTTCTTTGGGATCTTCCGGCAAAGTTCCGTTCTGGAGATATCCTAAGATGGGGTCCATCCAGCTCAATGAGGTCTGCACAGGCAGCACTTCTTCATCCTCAATGCATACAGATGGTTCCGCTAGGTGCGCCACCAGAATTAATCTGTTCATATTTTCCTGCGAAGTTATTGCCAACCTTGCCAAGGCATCTGCTCGCGAATTTTCAGTTCTAGGAATGTGTCTAATCTTGACTTGTATGAACTTCTTGATCAGCTCCCGTACCTTCTTAAAGTAAAGGACCATTTTCTCACCCTTAGCTTCATAAGACTCTTC
Source organism: Ilex paraguariensis (assembly GCA_963454935.2). Taxonomy (NCBI): domain Eukaryota; kingdom Viridiplantae; phylum Streptophyta; class Magnoliopsida; order Aquifoliales; family Aquifoliaceae; genus Ilex; species Ilex paraguariensis. The sequence continues at coordinate 128,797 of CAUOFW020000817.1, read as the reverse complement.
TATTTGTTTTACAACCAGCTGAGAATCGCTGCATATCTCCAACTGTTCTGCCTCTATTGAATGAGTAAGGTTGAGTCCAGCAATGATAGCTTCGTATCATGTCTCGTTGTTCGAAGCCTTAAATTCAAATCTGAGGGCGTATTCGACATCTACTCCATTTGGAGAGGTCAGGATTAAGCCTTCCCCGCTTCCCTGAGCATTTGCAGCTCCGTCTACTGAAAGCTTCCATGTGGGGAGGTCAAGTATCAACTACGTGGTCTCCATAAGTTTTGATGTTGTGAATTCTGCGATGAAGTCTACCAAAATCTGTCTTTTGACTGCAGTTCTCTGCTTGAATCTAATATCAAACTCACTGAGCTCTATAGCCCATTTTATTAGCTTCCCTGAGGACTCTGATTTATGTAGCACTTGCTTCATCGGTTGCTCTGTCGGTACCTCAATGGTGTGAGCCTGGAAGTATAGTCTAAGTCTCCTGGCCATAGTCACCAAGGCCAGAGCTAGCTTCTCCATTTTTGAGTATCTCTCCTCTATCCCTCTCAGAGCTCTACTGCAGTAATAGACTGGATGCTGAGCTCTGTCTCGCTCCCTCATTAGAGCTGCGCTAGTTGAAAAATCTGAAACAACTAGATATAGAGTAAGTACTTCCCCTTCCAAGGGGCTTGCCAGCATAGGTGGGGAGCTTAGGTAAACCTTCAAAGCCTTGAAGGCCTCTTCACATCTGGTATCCCACTAGAGTGCCTTTTTAAGGATTTGAAAGAATGGTTGACACTTGTCGCTCAACCTAGACACAAAACGACTCAAGGCAGCTATTCTTCCTATCAGGCATTAGATCTCCCTTACATTAGATGGTGGCTGCATATCTAGGACTGCCTTAACCTTTTCGGGGTTAGCTTCGATTCCTCTATTGTTTACTATAAAACCCAGAAATTTTCCTGCAGATACTCTAAAGGCACATTTTGCAGGGTTGAGCTTCATCTTATACTCCTTAAGGACTTGAAACGATTCTGCTAGATGCGCAATATGGAGCTCTGCCTTTAATGATTTTACCAGCAAGTCATCGATATAAACCTCCATGGATGTTCCAATTGCCTTTGGAACATTCGGTTCACTAGACGCTAGTAAGTAGTTCCTACATTCTTCAACCCAAAAGAGGTCTTCTCTTGGTCATTAGGATCCATCCTAATCTGATTGTACCTAGAGAAAGCGTCCATGAAGCTGAGGAGCTTGTGCCCTATGGTGGCATCCACAATCAAATCTATCCGAGGTAATGAAAAATTGTCTTTGGGGCATGTTCGGTTGAGATCAGTGAAGTCAATGCAGAGACGCCACTTGCCATTGGTCTTCTTGGCAAGGACCAAATTAGTCAACCAAGTCAGGTAGTCTACTTCCTTAATGGCTTTAGCATGGAGAAGTTTGCTGACCTCCTCATTGATTGCCTTTTGACGTTCTGGGGCAAAGCTTCTCCGTTTCTGCTTGATGGGTTTGCAAGTTGGGTTTACACTTAACTTGTGTGTGATAACTGAGGGATCAATTCCTTGCACGTCTTTTTGCTTCCAGGCAAAAACTTTCATGTTCCTTTTCAGGAACTAGATAAGGAGGTCTTTAATCTCTCTACTTAGCTTAGATCCTACATAGACGAGGTGTTCTAGCTTCTTGTCTAATTGAACAGGTTCCAACTCTTCCGATGGTATTGGTCTAGTTTCTAGTTCATCTCTCATGTCAAGTTCATCCAGCTGGATGTTCTCAACCTCCTTCTTCTTCATAGATGCCATGTAGCACTCTCGTGCCACACGTTGGTCTCCTCAAACCACCCCAACTCCGTTTTCTATTGAAAAATTCACCACAAGGTGATAAGCAAAAGGGATAGCCCTCATAGAGTTGAGCGAAGGCCTCCCAAGGAGTATATTGTACGCAAAGGGTGCATCGACCACCAAGAACCTTACGGTTGTTGTGGTCTGGTAGGGGGGCTCACCTACGGTTAGGACGAGCTGGATTGATCCCAGGGGCAGCACCCTTTCTCCTGAAAATCCCAACAAGTGAGCACTTACTGGCTCAAGCTTTTCCCTCTCTATATCCATCTTGTCGAAAGTAGAGACAAAAATGATGTCTGCCGAGCTGTCATTGTCAATCAAAACCCGATGAACAGTCCTGTTGGCTACCACAGCTCTTACCACCAAGGGATCATCATGGGGATGTTGACAACCCTCTAGGTCTGAGTCTGAAAAAGTGATAGTTGTGTCTAGACATGGAGCCTTAGACACAGCATACACTTCAGAAGCTTCTCCGGCTCTGATTCTTCGCAGGTGTGCCTTTTTGGCTGAGCTTGATTCTCCTCCTCCAGCGAATCCCCTAGCTATCACTCTGATCTCCCCCATAGGCTGCTGATGTGGTTCTGGTGCTTGCTGCTGAGGTGGTGGAGGCGGGAGAGCTCGGTTTTGATTATCATTAGCCACAAAGCGACGCAACTACCCCCTCTGGATTAGAAACTCTATTTCCTTCTTTAATTGTATGCAATCGTCGGTGTGATGGTCATAGTCTCTGTGGTAGTCATAATACTTTGTGGGGTCCCTCTTTGCTAGATCTGCCTTCATTCGGGGCGGTCATCTCAAAAATTTCTCATTCTGTACCTCATACAGGATTTGGACACCGTGGCAGCTAGAGGGGTGAGATGTCGAGGTGCATACCTCGGTTGTAATTCTGGCTGTGGAGGGCCTAAGCGATCCCTAACATTTCCTCTTCTCTTCGAGGAACGGTCCCTATCTCTTCTTGGAGACCTGTCTTGTTCTCTTTCTTTTCTAGGACTTCGATCCCTCTTCTTTTCTTCTTTTCCTTTCTCCTTTCGTGATAAAGAGCCCCCTACCTTAGAGAGGAGTGCTTCCTCACCGTTTATATATTTTTCTGCTTTGGCCAGCACCTCTGCCATAGTTGCCTGAGGATTTTTGGAGATAGAGAACATCAGGTCCTTTGATTGCACTCCAAGTTCTGCGATGAAAGTAGTGATGACAAACTTCTCGTCTGGGACGTCCACTTTCAGAGACTCTGAGTTGAACCTCTAGACATAAGATCGAAGGTTCTCGTCAGGTCCTTGCTTCACATTCAACAAGTGGGAGTTTGGCTTCCTATAGGTCCGAGCTCCAATGAAATGGGATACGAAAGAAATAGAGAGCTCTTTAAAGGAGAAAATCGAAGCCTTGTTAAACCACGCTAAGGTTGAGCCATTCAAAGTGATGGCAAAGGCCCTACATCGCACCGGATCTTGGTATCCATGCAACTCTATCTGGTTTTTATAGGTGTTGAGGTGGTCTACTGGTTTTTTTGTCCCTTCAAAAACTTCTATCTGAGGCATTCTGAATTTAAGAGGAGGGGAAAGTGCAACACCCCAGCAGTGAACGGGGATTTAATTTGTTGCACCAATGCATCCATTGTTACTAGAGTCTTACCCTTCACTGCTTCTTTTATGAGGCTGAGCTCTTGCTGGATGTCCTTAAAACATTGCTCTCAATATTGTTCCATTCTTTCTTGTTGGAAAGGGAGAAAATTATTTTTCTCGATCCCAATATCTTGACTATGTGCCTCTTCATTGTCACCAACCCTGGGGGGTGGATGAGGAGCCCGACTCTTTTCACCTCCTTCTTCTGCTTCTCTGAGAGGGTAGAGGTGTTGCTGCCCCTTGCGGGGGGGATCGTTCTGGCCTTGCTGAGTCGGTTGTGCTTGCTGAGGACCTTGTAAAAGCTTCAGGAGGTCTTTATTATGTCGAAATAAGCGCTGGTTGGCCTGACGGAGGGCTTCATTATTTGTTGGAGGATCTGCTACAGGGGGATTATCCTCGGCCGTAGGCATGAAGTCATGAAGATTTTCTTGCTAATTCTGCATCCTTAGGGAATTTGTCTGGCTTCTGCTCATGTTACGCGTGGAAATCATCAATTACTGAAAGATCAGTGTACTTGTAACAGGAACAGTCGTTTCCACAGACGGCACCAAACTAATGATGTATGATCACGTTGATGAGCAAAAAGTGTAGATAACGTGTGATGAGCGTGGATCAAAGTTACAAGGCTAGTGTGTGATGTTGCGGCGAAATACTGAAGGGATTAGAGGGGTGCACACAATGAAAATATAGTGGTTCACCGGTTCAGGAGCTTGGCTAGTTCACTCTTCAATGGAGGTTCTTCCTCTTTTTTCTCTATTGATTGCTGGAATGCGTTACAGTACAACGTATCTTGAAATTAGGGTTTCTCTAGCCTTCCCCCTTGATGGAGGCGTTATATTGTATTTATAAGGCTATTCCCTGTTCTGTAGGATCTCAGTCAAGATCTTCGGTTGTCATTAGTTGGATTCTCCTTGATTTTATGGGAGAATCTTGGTTGGTTGAGAGTTTCATGTTTCGTAACTCAATTTTTGCAATTATCCAACTGTTCTCTGATCAGTTCCATTATCATCTTCCCAGGGCGAGCTCTAGCTCTGACTTCTGAGCTCTTCGTATCCTACCTGACCTCCTGAGCTCGCTCTTATAACTTATTTGAGGTATCATTAGTTTGAAATATTTTTTCTTCATTTTCCCCTTATTTTTGTGGCATCTTCAAGCTTCAGATGAATTTTTTCTTCTTCCTCTTTGCGGTACGTTTCTGTAGTTTATAAGTTCTACACTCTACCCTTTTAAGGTCTTTGAACATTTGTAAGGAGATGGAACATGATGCCATGTTACATGGGCCCATCAATGGAGGTCTCAAGTCTGAGAGATTATTCTCAGCAATCATTTTTCAGTCTACTGATTTAAAGAGTTTAATGGATGCTTGAGTAGATGGGAATCATACATTAGATGCGGTGCTTCCATCCTAGTTTTTGTATATGAATATGACATGGAATGGTTGATGGTTTTTCCATTTTGGCTATAGGCTCTGTTAAATTGTGAGTACACTGCATGTTGTATTGTGAGGCATGATTTCAAATTTCAGTTAAAAAAATTAGAAAAAAATTTGTCAAATAAGATCCAACTTGTGCATGAGGAGCAGTTATGAGAATCGAAGTTTGAAACATTGAATAAGTTATGGTTAGTATGTTGGATTTTGGTTTTATTTTTATTGGTTTTTCTATGACATAAAGTAGGCTATAATTTCATGCTCTATATCAGTATAATGATATTATATTCCCGCAAGCCAACTTTTTATTTTCTCTCTTCCACAAACTCCATTTTACATTTTTTTCTCTTGATAGATTTGCCTGGTTTGACGAAAGTGGCTGGTTGGTATTTACTTTAACTTTAATATTGTAAACTCAAGCGCAGGTTGAGCGAAGTAAGGAATTGTAACAAGAAAGTAATCTCACAAATACTAAAACAAACTTAAATATAAATTATTTGTTTAGGGAATTGTTGAGTGAAAAAAAATTGATTTAAATAATTAAAACAGTAATATAAAAAATACTAGGGTATCATGTACTCTCTCTCAATTCCATACAATAATGATTAAAAACTCAAATCTTAACTTGAGACAAGAATCAGATGTCGGTTGATTTGAGTAACAAATCAAGTAAGAAAACTAAAAGTGATAATCAAAAGATTATTCAGGAACCTGAATAATCATTCACTTATATTATTTTAAAAAATAATGATAATTACCTCAAGCATGAAATAATCAGTTATTTACTCGCAGGGAAATTTAGGCAATCGATGTACATGGAACAACGACTCAAGGTTTTTTACAGAGCAAAAATTTTACTATAAGATCAGAAGTTAAATTAACAAAATATTATAAATCATTAAACTCAGAATTAATAACATTACTGTACTTCATTGAGAGGTTCTCTCCTAGCCTTAGCTTAATATTCTAGCCAGACATAATAAATTAAAATTAAAATGAAAAAATGAAAAAAAGAATAATCCTAATATCTAAATGAGAACCCTTATTTATAATAAAAATAAATCCTAAGTACAGGTTGAAAGGAATTCTTTTCCAAAAAAGAAGTCTTGTAAGGTTCAATCCCGTGTATAAAATCTTTGAGACGCGGGTACAAAATCTGTCCAGACTTTGAGGTTGAATCACGAAAATTTTGTGAAATACACTTTTGTAGCTCTTGAAGTCTTATTTTTAACTCCCAAAAATTAAGTAAATCGGATATTATAGTCAAAAGTTATGACCAAGAAGATGTGTCAAATCTTTATCTTCTAGGATACTTTCCTAATCCAACTCTGAATGAGTTTTTTTTTTAACTTTGACTCTTATAAGGATTAAATTGTTGTCATATTTTCAAGTTTTCCTATTTCAATTTTAACTCTTCAATCCTTATTAATTGTGATTCTTCCTCTAGTGATTGTTTCACTTGCATTATCCATTATTACTTTAAAGCAACCAATTTACCTGTAAAATAAACCAAACAACTAGAAAAAGTATCAAAATAAAAAATCAAAAAATTTAACACATTTAATTATAAATAATATATAATTAATCAATCATTAAATATAATAAAATAACAATTTTGATGGTTAATCAATATCCCTTATTGACATGAATCAGATTATATTTCGTTATAGTAGGCGTAGACGTAAGGATTAGGAGTTATTTGTCGAGAAACTCTGAAATCTGGAATGGAATCCCATGGATCACACTTTTCCTGTCAATTATATGGAACATCTAGAAGGACAGAAATGCATTGAGAACGTGATCACCCCGCGATACATAATGGCAAAGAATGCCATACAACTAGCCCGGGAAATTGCTCACGCTTTTGAGAACTTGGATCACCAGATCTCTAACAATCACCTAAACTTATTTCTTGGGTTTCTTTTTCCTCCCCCAGATTAGTGCAAACTTAACACATTACAAGAAAAAAGGGCATGTTGCTTCAGTTTTTTTTTGCTTCGCTCCAATGCTGAAGTAAAAAATGGGTTTTTGCTTTAATTAGGAAAGATGAAACAAAAATGGGCTTTTTTGCCTCAACTGAATACCGAAACAAATACTTTATTTTTTGCATCGACATCAAGTAAAGAAGCAAAAAAGTCTTACATCTCAATCATTTGAAATCGGTTATATGAGTCTGTATTCATCATTCATTTCAGTCATGCATTATACGCTCATTTAAGATAAATATTTTTATATATTTTTTTATTATTTTATTCAATGTTAATTTAGGTCTACCCCTACGTCTAGTACCATTAAGAGAAATTATATCACTTTTTCTAACCGATGCCTCTATCGGTCTTCATTGAACATGACCAAACCATCTTAATTTATTCTCTCTCAACTTGTTTTCAATTGGAGCTACTCCTATCATTTCTCTAATCAATCATTTTGTGTTCTATTCTTTCTAGTTTTTCAACACATCCACCTTAATATTTTCATGTTAAGGTACTTTTATTAGTAGTATAGATATAGATAGATAGATTGTTAGCTGAAAATGTATAGTTTTTTTTTTTAATTTCTTAACCTAGTATTGTACGAAGTATTTTACAATTAAATAATTTTTTCATTAGAATGAATGTGGCAAATAAGACACCACCCGAAAGATGTGACACAAACACTAAATGGTTTAATTAGCACTCATACACTGCTTGTCTTATGCAACAAGTGGATAAAACGACAGTTAAATTTAACTCGGTTCATTTCATTTCAAAATCTCTCATCTCACCTTGAAAAATAGATTCTTGCTTGCTTTTGACATTTCATTTTAATTTCACCTATATTTCAAATGACAATACTCCTACAAAAATCTTCTAAGACATATATCGTCAGCACATACAACAAGATTACAAAGGACACCAAGTGGATGGACCCATTTGGAAAAATAATTGAAGGCATCGACTTGGGGTCTTAACTGTCCAATTTACATATCAGGGCAGCTAGGAGGAGAGCAATAAATTCTTTGATAAGGAGGCCCCCTACTCCTGTCCTTCAACATTAGGAGAATCTTCAATTGCACATTAATAAACACAATTTGAAACATGAATTCAATACGATTGGATATTTTATGAACTCGAAAATCTTGCAATCACTTAATTCAAATGATAAATGGTTTATGTTAGTGTTGATGCAAAAAATGGGGCGATCTCCACTTCAGTTCGTTGGACCTCAATCACATGAAAAAGAAGTTGGAGACCAGAGGAGAACTCTAAAGGTCGACCCTTTGATGTGCGCTTAAGTCAATAAAAGAGTCAACGATATTCAGTGCGTTAGAAAACTGAGAGTGGCATACTTGAGCCATTGATAGAAGCTGTATTTATAGGCTGTTTAGTGATAGAGTTGCACTAGGATTGGACTATGGCCTCCCAATTCTCGGGTTAGTTTGGATTAAGTTGTTATCAATTTAAGTGGGCCTTATCCTTGGTAGTCATCTTATCCTTATCTAAAGGATTGACTTTATCCCATATCGGGTATTCAAATGTCCCAATTCTATTCGGATTAGGACTTTTACAAGACGGGTTGGATTGATAATTCAATAGAGCCGGGACTTACGCTAGCTCAATTTTTCCTCCATCAGTAGCCCCTCAATGCAGCCCAGCTTGTGTGGTATGTGCTTCGTAACTTTCGCCAATGATTTCTTTCCTTATACACTGAAGTTGGCTCATAAGTTGAGAACTCTGCTTTGATAGCGAGTTGTTAAGCATCTGTCTTTGTTTTTAAAACTTGTGTATGGGATAGAGCTTCTAGGCACTTAACTATGCTTGTAGAGCTTATCTCCGTTGTCGAGCTGTTGGTATAAATCTTTGCCTATTAAGCTCTATTTTAACCAGTTGTTCGGCATTTTCTTTTTACCTGTAAAGCTTGGTCTCGAGTTGAGCTGTTAGACTTTTAGTCTGTTTAGCTTTGCACTCGTGAATTGGGCTTTAGCCTTGGTTCGGAGATTCAGCTCTCTATATATATATTTTGTGACTATTTTTTTTGTCACTAAAAGTACAAAAATCGTCTCCAATTGCTTTAACATGAATTTGAATTTGTTGTGCATTTATATTCGAATTTCATTTGATTTCAGAACCACCCAGTCCACCTCAAAACGCAGACTGTCGTATGCATTTAACATTTCAGTTACATTTCAAATGATATTACTCCCACAAAAATCCTCAAGACGTGCAATGTCAACACATAGAAAGTGTAAATAGATCCGTTTGAATGCACATATCAAGACATCTGGGAGAGCAACAAATTCTTTGATCAGGAGGTTCCCCCATTGTCCTTCAACATTACGAAAAGTCTTTAGTTGCACAATAATAATTAGCATCTTATAGATCCATCAATTACACGTTAATAGAAATACAGTATGACCTGAATACAATGTGAAATTAAAAATGTTACCATTGCTTAACATGAATGATTAGTAGTTTGAATTAGTATTAGATGTAGATAAGCCATTTATTGTATGAATTGTTTTACAATTTAATAAATTTTTTATTAGGATGAATATGGCGTGACCTGAAAAAGACACGAACCTGAATAATGTAACATAAACACGACATGGTTTGACCCCTACTCCTACACCCTTTGTCTTATGCAACAAAATAGATAAAACGACGGAGTCAAATTAACTCAATTCATTGGATTTCAGAAGCTCTCATTTCACCTTGAAAAACAGATTGTCGCGTGCATTTGGCAGTTCATTTGGATTTCACTCACATTTCAAGTTGGATGACTCCCACCAAAAACTTCTAGACCTGTATTGTCAGTACATAGAAAGTGGAAAACAAAAGTCTTTGAAAAGATCTATTTGGAAAAATAATTAAAGGAATCAGCCTGGAGTCTCAATTGTCCAATGTATATATCATGACAGGTAGGAGAGTAGAAAATTCTTTGATCATAAGGTCCCTCACATTGTCCTTCAACATTCGGAGAAGTCTTCAGTTGCACATTAATAAGCATCCGTCTAGGCCTGTGAATTTTACATAATAAGAGAAATACAATAAGACCTGGATATTGTTCGAACTCAAAAATGTTACACTCTCAATACAAATGACAAATAGTTTATGTTAGTATTAGACACGAATAAATCATTAATAAGTATTATTATAAGAACAAATAGGATCATATGCTATTCTTTCTACAATGCCCATAGACAAAGTGGTTTGTTTCATATCTATTTCTAACAATTTAAAGCCATAAACTTTCCATCACATGCCAATGCTATGCGGTGGGATAAAATCATAGTAGGCTTTTCACAAAAATATCAAACGACAAATATCACAATGCAATAGTTTTGGAGTTCTGGCTCTTCAACTCCATACATCTTTGTACCAAAAGACCATGAAAAATTGAATTGACATGATATCACAATGAAATAGTTATGAAATAAAGGGTGAATAACACTTTGCATTTTAAAATATTTTTAAATTATCAGTGTACATTTTTGAAAGATCAAAATTTGTAAATTACACCCTCAATCTGATAAAAGAAAGTAATGTGGTCCAAATCAGACGCTCGTTGCTTTGTCCCTCAATTTTTTTTTGTGTGGTAGTTGTTATATTTTCCTCCTCTTATACATAACTAATTAATGTATACGTATGTTGTACGTGAACCATCTCGAGTATAAAATATTGTATACTAAAACCATGTACTACTTTCTGCAAAATCCAAAACTTCAGTAAGCATTCATGTTCATCATCCGGGCACAACAAGTGCCCAAAAAAAAAGACAGGATTTGGATTTTTCATACATGATAATTGTAGTCAATTTGAGGATATAGAACCAAAAAGCAGGTCATTTTGGACACCTTTAACTTATGCAATTCCTTCACCAATTGAATGGTATTTCAAAGGATGGAAGCTTTATCCAACTGAGAGAATGGGCTGATTTACACATTAATAAATTATGTACTTTAGGTCCTTTACCAGAAAATTTCAAGAAATGTTGATATTACAAGTTTAAAACGTTGATTTACGAAAATATCGATAATGACACCATAAACCATTTGTGGAGCTTGAAATATTTTTGATAGATGTTTGGGTCATTTACATGAATCCTGTTCCGCCATTATTTTCTAGAAACTTGAAATTGATTTTGTCAAAAATAAAATAAAATTGGGGGAGAACTTAATATCATGATTTAATTTGTGTTTCAATTTATTGTTTTTCACATCCGATAATTGATTAGTGGGAATTTAGAAAATAAGAGTTTTTCTATTTTTTTTTTTTTTTTTTTGCATTTTTAGATTTGTATGCTTTAAGATTATCCTATCATTGTGCAATTTTGGCTTAATGCAGTTGGAAGTGTTATGAATGGACATGAAACTAATGCTGCTTAACTTGTTAATGGAAGTTAACGTGTTAGCTAAGAATCCTTCTAGAATCTGGCTGGACATGGGTGATGAGGGTGCAAGATGGCAGAAAATTATCTATGAAAAAGCTAAGAAGTTCTGCAAATTCTGTCAGAAGCAAGACCATGGAGAAGACGAGTGTATAAAGAGGAAAGTCCCAGATTTGCAGGCTGCTGAAGAGGTACAGAATACGGAAATGCAGGGTTTTCCACGAGATAAAGGAATGAATGATGATGGTGTATTTCAATGTGATATAATTTTGTAATGATGAGTAAATGAAAGAAACAATATTGAAATTATTGGGATCTGAGCTACTAGATTCGAGGGAATGATACTGAGAATTGTTAAAAAGTTGGAGAATTAACACAGTGAAAATATAGTGGTTCACCAGTTGGAGATTCTTACTCCTTCCTTCACTCTTTACTATACCAAAAGGTTTACAGAATGTAAGATGTGATACTAGGGTTCTCCTCCTCTGTTGGGAGCGTTACATAGTATTTATAGGGTTTTTCCTAATTCTGCGGGATCCGCCCCGAGATCTTCGCCTTTTATCTGAAGAATCCTCCTTGATCTTAGGAGCAGATCTTTCCTGGATGAAAGTTTTATGCTTCGATTATGATTCTTTGATGTCTCTAGGGTTTCTGTTGACAAATAACTATCTCTTTATTACTTCCGCTGCTACTTCGATTGGGCTGAGCTTTACTTTGGTTTTATAAGTTTTGTGCGTCTGACCTCCGCTTCCGAGCTCATATTTGGATATTGTTCTAAGTATCATCAAATGACAAAGGCAAGGGAATACAAAATTCACAGAATGGTAAGTGGATCATAGCAAATAAGGAAAGACAACAACGTAATCAAAGATATTCATCCTCAGTAAACCAAGCCCATTTGATTCAAAAAGTGCAGCAAATATGGAAACCACAGAATGTATTAACTATACAGAATAATAATGATTCTCTGGAAAATTCTGTTCCTAATTCTGAACGACATGCTGCAAAGGAGATTACTATGGCTATTTATGAACAAAACACGTTGGTTCCTCAGAAGGAAAGTGTAGATTTGAACATCCCTGTAACAACGGCAGAACTTGCTGAACAAAACAATACATCAAGTCCTTCGGACAAGGAATAGAGTGTGGATGACCAGTGTCAATTACAGAAACAGTCAACAGATCCGAAGAATTCTACTTTTTTAATTGATCACCTATATGTTTGTCTAGAAGGACCTAAAGATTCTGCTGCATATAAGTTGGTTAATTTAAATGATGAGAGAAGGAGAATGGATTTTCTATTTCTTCTGAAGATGTCTCGAACGATGGGATAGACGAATCCTCATCCTTGTTGGATTATGGTCACTATGAGCAAGATTTTGAATCCTTAACAGTGGAGGCCGGGGAGAAATCAAAATCCATTACTCCGGAAATGATGGCAGCAGTCCATAAAAATATTCATAGTCAAAGAGAGATAATTCCAAACATGTCAAGGGAGGAGATTCACAAGGCCTTGAAGCTAAGAAGAGTTTATTCAAAGGATGACTATGTTAAGAGGTCCTCTCTTCACGAGCAATCAAGGAGTTTTTACTCTGATGGGGAGGAGGCACTAGTAGTTCGTGAAAATGATTTCAATTCTTTTATGACATCTTCTAAAAGGTTACTGTCAATATGCAATAAGGTTGAGATGCAAAACAAGAGAAAATATGAGGAGTTGTTTGCTTTGGCTTTGGCACTTGATAAAGTCGAACCAATAATTATTACAAGATCAAGAACGTTCAAGTTGCCAAAGTCAAAGAAATCCTATGAATTTAGATATTATTAATTTTTTATGAGGACTCTTGCAGCTTCTACGATTCTAGCATTCAACTAGGTTATTCGAAGAAAGTTGTAGATTAATGTTCAGTTTGCAGTCATTGTTAAGACTTTATTTTGTATTTAAAGTTCTTTTATTATGTAAGGGGCAAGATTTATGTCCTCTCCTCTCTTTATAATTTTGTTATTAATAAAATTTGCCCTAAATAAGTTTAAATTAAATTAAAAAAAACAATGTTGTTTATTTCTACAGTTAGCGGCACTTAACGATGATCATAAGGTTAATTATAGAAATAGAATATTTTTTACGCCAACTTGCTTATTTTGAGGCATATAGTCTGCATATTATGTAATTAGTTACTTCTTGTACAACAATCCATATTTATAATTTAATTTCTAATATAAAACAGAGCATGCTTCAATAAGTTCATCCGACGATGTCAAATAGACTCATCCAACGGCCACCAACATCACTCTCAAATCATTCACATTGCATCATGCCTTCAGGCACAAATTATCTATAGTAATTAGATATAGGAAGCAGGTTTATGTAAATCATTCCAGCCATGGGACTCCATTACCTTTTCTTGTTGCTCTGTTCTATTTTCAAAATTTCAACATCTACCAAGGAGGCATTCTGGTAAGAAGGCTGACCACTACATAAGTTGCCATTGGTCTAGGAGAGAAGCAAGTTACCAATGTTTGATCCACAATCTCGGGCAGGGAAGGGAACCAAAATGGACCCCAGATGGTGGTTGTTGTAGGTAACCGAGCTGCATTCACATACTGGAGTGATTCGAAAAGAACGATTAGGATTATATTTTATACTTTCTACAATGGCCAAGGACAAAGTGCTTTATTCCAGATCTATAGCTTTCGGTTCAAAGCCATAAACTTTCCATCAGATGACAATGCTAATCTTTATTCTTCTTCTTGTTGAATCCAATATGATGAATCTCTCTTCCTTAGCGTCTCTTTGGTCTTAGAATCCCAGCTTCATTAATTTATCAAAAATTGAAAAGGAAAACTTATGGCAAATCAATAAGGTTGGACACGATACCATGATCAGTCAATGTTTCTTCGCATTTGAACCGCTCAAACTACCATTTGAGCAAGGACTCTTTGCGCAGACTCAAGGAATTCAAAGGATTGGAGGGGATACAGATTTGATAAAAGTCATAAGCAAGTGTTTTAGCTGCAAAAAGATTACAATCCACGCATGCACTAATACTATTAAAAAGGTACTTGCTACTTAGTTACAAATGGAAGCTTCATTAACAAAGGAACCATTTGTATCCAACAAACAGAAGTAACGTATGGTATCTGCATCACCATTCGAAACATAGTACCAAACTTGCATTGAATGCTACTCATAAGAGTAGCACTATTCAAATGAGCCTAATGAATGTTTGAATGCCTTGCAGAAATTCGACTAAAATCCTTAGTTCACATTCATCCCTCAACAAACAACTCAACTACTAATTTAATAAATAAAACAGAGAAAAACAATCACAAGCACACCAAGATTTATATTGAAAAATTCTCCATTTTACAAAGAAACAACCATGGGGCAAACTTCAAATCAATCCACTATAATTGACAAGTTACAGTGCTTTATTAATCTCAAGATTGTGCCTAAATCTTGAGACCAATACAACTCCAATGCACTCCAAGCTGAGATATGAAGATAGATTACAATAAAGATGGCCATAGTATTCCACCACAAGCATCACTGCATTACAAGAGCAATAACAACATGCATACCATTGCTCCTGCTACAAATTTTATTTCATCCATAAGCCAAGGCTGCCTGAAGAAATCTTCATCTTTGCACCTTATTCCTAACAAAATTGTCAAACGTTGAATATAAGAAAATATAATCGCAAAGATGAACACAAACAAATGGGGAACACATTGGTAATTTCATATACTAACCAACAGATTAGGAAGACCCATTTATTTTTTTATAAAAAAAATAAAATATTAGAAGGAAGCAGTGCTAATATAGGAAAAATAATATTGCTACCACCGATGAGCAAATTTACAAACTTGTAGTCTCTTTCAACTGAATCTCCGTCAATGCTCTTGCTCTCCATGTCCGATCATTCATAATGTATGGGACACCCATTTATATATGGTGAGTCTCACTAAAAATCCACTATCAATGAAAATCAAGAAAAATGTTCATGGTAGGTGATATGAATCTCTTTCTCTTTACTTTCCGACTAAAAGTATGAATCAGTTTTTGGTTGGAGATGCATGTGCTTGGAATTGAAGAACAAGAAATTTTAAAAATGTGACCCACAATAGAGAATATTTTTAGCATAATGTCATGGGATAAAATCAAAGTAGATGTTCATAATTATTTTCGAATTAAGAAGGGGTGGGTAATATAGTGTCTTACCGTCTTGCAATAGATTCAAGACAAGTTTTTGAATTGCAATGTCTTAGACGCTGATTTGTAATAATGATGGATATTAGGGATATGTCGAACTTTTGAACGACCCACACTCTGTTCACCATGTATCTGATGGATGAGCTCACTTGAAACGGTAGCCAAGTCCAATGTTTGGAGATTCGTGAGATATTCAATGCCATGAGGCAATGTCTTCAACTCCATACATCCTTGTACAATAAGTCGTTCGAGATCTGGCATCACTCCCCTCTCTATTGTTATCTCTTTCAGTTGCGGGAGATTGGCTAAATATAAAACCTTCAGCTTTTGGAACCCAGCATCAAACAGTAACTCTTTTCCAGAATATGCATTGTCAAGTTCAAGAATTCCTAAACAAGGCAGCGCTTGGATGAAAGGAAAAACATCTTGTGTCAGTCTAGACCAATACAACCGCAAATACACGAGGCTTCGAAGTGATTGAAACCAGTGTGGCACCGTCTCTAATTTCCCTGCTAATAGCATGGATTTAAGGCAAGGAGGAGCTGAAGGGAGCGCATCTAATCGCAAGGATTCCGCCTCATCACTAACCATCACATATAACCGACGAAGGAGATTCATATTTTGGATTGCGGTGCACAAGTCTTTCTCATCTGCTTCTCTTACCTTGTAATGCTAAACCTTGTAAGCTGTGTCATGCTCCTGATGCGTCTCATTAAATCTGATTCTGCTTCAACACAACTCAGGACTTGCAAGTTCTTTAACTTGTAAATATTTGGCGGGGTTCGTATTCCAAAATAATATTCAAAAACTTCAGTTCCATGAGGGGAGGAACGGAACATCACTAGATAACGCAAGTTCTTCAAATTTGTTATTCCTGTTGGAAGCACTTCTATTCTTGTATGGGCAACGTCTAGTGTTTGTAGATTGGAGAGCCTTCCAATTGATTTTGGAAGCTCCTTCACATTAGTCGCCTTTAGGCTTAAATATCGCAAATTGAACAGAACCCCTAATTCGTCTGGCAATTTCTTAATTGGTGCACGTTGTAGATCCAATACCCTTAACAATCTTAAGCCAGTTGGCAATGTTACCAACGACGGAGAAATCCTATAATCAATGAACACAAGAAGCGAGCGGAGCTTTGACATGCCATTTAATGATTTTATTTGCTCTGTTATTGTTTGGATCGACAAGCGACGTGCTCCACTTTCTTTACTTGCTTCTTCATCATCATACAGAGCACCAAAATTCTCGGCCGCCGCTATTGAAAGAGCAATTTCCCGTAAAAGATCATGCAGCTTGCATCTTTTTGGCCTTCCTGAGGGGTTCCTCCTCACAACTTGAAGCATGTTTCGGTGAATGAGTTCCATGAGATAGCTGTCTGCCACTTCTTCTGGTGTTATTCCCTTCACTTTTTCGACAAACCTGTCTGCCATCCAAAGTCTAATAAGCCTCTTTCTCTTTAACACATAATCTTCCGGAAATAGACAACAATATAAGAAGCAATGCTTCAGATTGTATGGCAATTCATTGAAGCTAATTAACAAGATAAGCTTCATCTTTTGCAGCGAGGGGTTGTTCCTCAACTCGAAATCCAGGCTATTATTAACCTTTTGCCACTCTGATACTAGTTTCTTCGATGACATGGCACTACCCAAAGCCACAAGAGCAAGAGGCAGTCCTTCACATTTGTCGACGAGCTTTCTAGCCAAGATTTGAAGCTCTTGAGGACAAAGCCTACCCAGATTGTTGGAGAATGCTTTCAAGCTAAAGAGCTCCCAGGCCTCTTTCTCTCCCAGTGGTTTTACATGGTGAACATGGCTTTTGACTCCGAAAGATGATGAAGCTATATTTTCATTTCGCGTTGTAAGAATTACCCGACTTCCACATCCTTCATCTGGGAGAGATACATTGATTTCCTCCCAGAGCTTACTGCTCCACACATCATCCAAGATAATTAAGTATCTTTTCGCCCCTAAATAGCTCAGCAATGTACTGACCAACTCTCTGAACCCCATCGTGTTTAAATTTGTAGGAACTGTTTCCTTGGCAGCGCCATAGAATTCCTCAATCATTCTTCTCAGTAAATCATCAACAACATATTTTTGGGAGACAGTGATCCACGCATGACAATCAAAATGCCGTTTTACTATTAGGCTATTGAAGGCCTTGGAGACTAGAGTGGTCTTGCCCGAACCACCCATTCCCACCACTGAAATTACAGTACTGCATTGTTGTTCTTCCTCCGTCAACCATTTGACTAGAAGTTTATTATCATCCTCTATCCCCACCAATTTGTCCTCCTTGATAAAGAAAGATGACTCTGCATAATTAAACAAAGTTTTTTGATCCTCAACAGAGCTTGTTCCTTCTATTCGTTCAATTGCAAATCGTTTTCTTCTTTCGTCAATGGATTTGATCTTTCTATTAATCTTTTGTAACTTTATGGCGATTTGATGCCTCGCCCATAGATTCTTTGGAAGGCGAATTGTCTGGTAAAGAAGACTTGTGAATTTGCCCCCATTATGTTGCTTGTTCACGTGATACATGAACTCATCTATGGCATCTTCAACCTCATGAGCTAGGTCTCTAATGCTACCCACCCAAGCCCTCTCTCCTTGAGTGAGGACTCCTCCCTTTTTATCAGCATCCTCTAGGAAAGATCTCATGCTTATAAACTCAAGCTTGATTTCATGAAGTTCATCACGGAGCCCCCCGATTAACGACGCTTCGTTCTCAATGGCCGACGTTAACTTGCGTATCAAGTAATCCGCGGCAGCCTGTGCCATGATTGCTCCCATATTGCTGCCCTTCCAAGCACCCTGCTAACTCGTTGATTGTTATTTGTTTGTGATTATCGCTTACCAGCAAAGAAAAATTGAACATATTCGTTATTGGAACCTCATGAGTAGTGGTCATAGGACTCTTCTGAAAAGCCTATGATGAAGACACGTGTCCTCGGGGTTTCTAGAACAATGTTACTCGGGTTCAAGAACCATCGGCAAAAGGCGTCCTCTCCCCCGAGGTACCTCTCATATAGGATCACATATTCGGTGCATTATACAACGACACGTGTCCTCGGTCACTGTGTATCTCGGAACGTACCACCCTCGGTCCCCGAGGTGAGCCTTTCCTCGGTGCCGAGGGTCACTCCATCCTAGACGCTTCCTCTACTCCCGGATAAAGCTACTGACGTACGGGACATCAGCCTATGCCAGTCTAGACTATTCATCATAACCTCGTCTTAACACAAGTAATGTCAGAACACGCTGGAATACCGACGTCACAGCCAATAAGGGATGGACGCGTGGCAAATAATGTCACATCAGAAGCAGACAAACCGCATGCCGTCGCTGACACGCGACTTGGGAAAGCAAACAAATTAATTGCACCCTTCTGTTGACGAGACCGCATTCAATGCGGTAAGGTTCGGATATGAAAGGCAATAAATGCTCCTATTACAGAGCATTTATTGCATCCTTCCCGAAAGGATCATATTGTACCGTCGGCGTCCCGACGGCTCAGAATTGATTGCTCGGGACCCCGAGCAATCAATTAGAGAAGACATTCTTCATCAAATCAATACACACGCTACCTGTGCCTGATGATCACCACTGACAGCAATCATGAGCTTCTAAGGTATAAATACTCCTCCCAAAAAGGCAAAGGGGTATGCAATCACAAACTCACTACTACAAAATATCCTGATCAGTGTTTTCTCCTTCCTCTCTCTCATTCAAAGACTGACTAGACCGTCGGAGGGGATACGCCGGAAAACACTCCGGCGCCCTTCTAACTTGTTCTCCTTTGTTCTAGGAAATACCTTTCACACGTACAGGATCGTTCTTCCTTTCCCAGGATCTTCCTTTGCCGTTCCAGGTTGCCACCGTTCCTTGTAGGCCGTTTCAAGCAGTGTGTTTGGCCACTCAACCGGCTCACTCAAAGTTCACCAGGGGAGAGAGTTGTTCCCAATATTTTTTATATTGTGCAGGATCTTGCACGCATAATCTGGCGCCGTCTGTGGGAAACGAGTAGTTTTCCTAATCTTTTCTCTATAAAGAACAGTGACCATGGTGAACACCAGACAGAAAGGGAAGGGACCCTACCAAAGGAGTCATGAGTTGCAAGCTCCCTGCCATCACGGGGGGAGGGATCGGACCAGTACGATTAAAAGTGCCTCTACTCGGTCAAGGGGGGTAACCCCCCAAACCAGTATGGGGATCAGGTCAGGAGGATCAGCCCCCTTGGCCCGTCAATTGGCAGAGGTGATAGAAGAGAAATTTGGCGATAGATTACGTCAACTGGAGAAAGACAATGTAAACGTCCTTAGCCGGCTCGACGAGTTTGCTGCCTCAGGCGGAGGGTCGAGGGATTCATTCCTCTCCCGAGGACTCCCCGTCCATGAGGCGGAGACAAAAGATCTAAGGAACCACCTGGATCACAAAGCAGAAAGCTCCAGGGCCCCGAAGCGACCCAAAGCCGGCGAATGCCATCTTGACAACCATTCCAGGAAAGCAAGGCCATTGGCCCTAGACGACCTCCGGCGAGGTTTATCCAGACGGAGGAAGGGAGATGAATCCGAGGAGGACTCAACCCAATCTACACGACGCCCAGGAAACGAGGGGCTTACCGACGAACCCAGAGACTTCAGGAGGCATCCCGTAAGGGAAGAAGTAGATCTCAGAGCCCGATTAGACTCCAGAAGAAAGGGCAAGACGATCCAGGACGAGGCCGAGGACGAAGTCATGCAAACACCCTTCACGAGGGAAATCAGTGAGATGGATGTCTCAAGAAAGTTCGTCGTGCCACGGTTCAAGACCTATGATGGGCGATCTGATCCCGATGCCCATATCAGACAGTATAAGCAGATGATGTCCCTCTATCATTCGGACCAACGGTTTCTATGCCGGGTGTTCCCTATGAGCTTGGGGGACTCTGCGATGAGGTGGTTCGAGGCGCTTCCCCCAAACAGTATTGGGTCCTGGAAAGAATTGACAAGGCAGTTCCTAACCCGATTCATCACGGGGAGTAAGCGCCCCAAGGACATTGGATCACTGCTGACCCTCAGGAGGAGGGAATCCGAGACTCTTCGCCAGTACGCCATCCGATACTGGGAAGAAGTCAATGAGGTCGAGGGATGCTCGGAGGTCATGGCAGCAGCATCCTTCCGGCTCGGCTTGGCAAGGGACACGGACCTGTACCGATCCCTGACCAAAAAGACTCCCTCGGACATGGGGGAACTGATGGCCCGGATCAACAAGTACTCAAGGGTCGAGGACGAGATGGGGAGCAACAAAGGCCGAGCCCTCCAACCCAAGAGAAAGGAAAAAGAGCGCGAAGATATTCCCCGGAAAAGATTGCTACCCCATCCAGGGGGTTCGTCCAGAGGAGTTCACACCGTCTTCAAGGAACCCATCTTCAGGTTGCTCCATAAAATCAAACACGAGCCGTTCTTCAAATGGCCGCCCAGGATGCAAAGCGACCCCTCCACCCGTGATCAAAAAGTAAGGTGTTCATATCACCGGGACGTCGGGCATCGCACCGAGAGCTGCAGGGTGTTCAAGTCATTCTTGGAGAGCTTAGTCCGAGATGGATACCTGAAAGAATACATAGAGCCTAGGCCAGAAGAGAAACGAGCCCTTGCCCCGACCGAGGAACCGAACAACGTCATAGACGTCATCCATGTGTGTCCACTGGAGCGCCCCACGTCCAAAGAGCTCGAATCCGACCTCAAGAGGGTAGCTTTTACCAGAAAGGTAGCCGAAGGAGATGTGGGGCCATCAAGTAAAAGGGCCAGGATGGGTGAGCTTGGCATTACGTTCTCTGACGCGGATTTGACGGGCGTGGTGATTCCTCATAACGACGCCCTTGTCTTAACCCTAAAGATAGGGAAATTCGATGTCAAGAGAATCTTGATAGATTCAGGGAGTTCCTCGGAGGTGATGTACTTCGAGACTTTGAAGCGGATGGGCTTTGGCCCCAAAGACTTAACCAAAATCAGGACACCCCTCATCGGGTTCAACGGCTCTTTCGCCTTGCCCGTGGGGAAAATTACATTACCGGTCACCACTGGTCCCTTCGTCATCGACACAGAGTTTGTGGTGATCGACACGGACTCTCCTTACAACGTGATTATGGGGCGAACATGGCTGCACGCGTTGGGAGCGGTGCACTCCACTCTCCACCAGAAGTTGAAGTTCGCCACGCCAGAGGGCGTCATGGAGATTCGGGGGGATCAAGCGTCTGCGAAGAACTGTTTTTATTCGGCCGTCCGAGCCGGGGCGTCCAGCCAGGAGAAGGGGCGAGCACCGGAAGAGATCATAGAAAAATAGCAATTACAGTCCGGGCGTCCGGGGATGGATGACCCCCGGGTGGACCCAGCTGAACGATCGGTTGAAGACCTCCGGAAGGTGCCCTTGGTAGAAGGGGAAGAAGAGAAGTATTTCCTAGTTGGGACCTCGATGCCCGCAGCCGAACAGGAGGAGATGATCAGGTTCTTAAGAGGGAATACAGACGTGTTCGCCTGGAACGAAATGGAAATGACAGGAGTAGACCCCGAGATAATTACTCACAGGCTGCATGTTGACCCATCTCATAAGCCAGTAAAGCAGAGGCCACGACGTATGGCCCCGCATCACACCAACGCGGTCAATGAGGAAATAGACAAACTCCTAAGAGCCGACGCCATTCGAGAGATACAGTTCCCAGAATGGCTGTCCAATACAGTATGTGCAAAAAAGAAAGGGGGGAAATGGCGTGTCTGCGTGGATTTCACAGATCTAAACAAGGCATGTCCCAAGGACGACTACCCCCTGCCGAAGGTGGACCAGCTGGTAGATGCCACAGCCGGATATGAACGAATGGACTTCCTGGATGCTCGAGCAGGATATCATCAGATCCCTCTTTATGCCCCGGACCAAGAAAAAACGGCGTTTATCACTCCGAAGGGAGTTTACTGTTATAAAGTGATGCCATTTGGATTGAAGAACGCCGGGGCAACATACCAAAGATTGATGAATCGGATGTTCAAGATGCAGATTGGCAACACCATGGAGGTCTACATAGACGACATGCTAGTAAAAAGCAAACGGAGTGGTGATCATCTTACAGACTTGGCGGATACCTTCTCCACTCTCAGGGAGTATGGGTTGAAGCTGAATGCAGCGAAGTGCGTCTTCGGAGTAGAGTCGGGAAAATTCCTCGGGTATCTGGTTAGTCAGCGGGGAATCGAAGCCAACCCAGATCAGATTAAAGCAATCCTGGATATCCGAAGCCCTCGCACTGTCCGAGAAGTCCAGAAACTCACAGGGATGCTGGCTGCACTTAACCGATTTGTCTCACACTCCTCGGATAAATGCAAACCTTCTTTGGAGCAATCAAATGCGCTGGTAAGAGTATGTGGAGCCAGGGGTGCGAGGACGCCCTGGCTGGGATCAAAGAATACCTGAGGACTCTTCCGACCCTATCCGTCCCCATACAGGGGGAGATGCTGTTCCTATACCTGGCAGTTTCAGAATTTGCAGTAAGCGGAGTACTTATCCGTGAGCATGAGCACCGACAGAAGCCGATTTACTACATCAGCAAGGCGCTCCTGGATGCAGAGACAAGATATCTGCCCCTAGAGAAACTGGCCCTGTCCTTGGTCACCACTGCAAGAAAACTGCACCATTACTTCCAGGCGCACCCAATCACTGTCCTAACTGATCAGCCCTTGAAGGCAATTTTGAGGAAAGCTGAACTCTCCGGAAGAATCTCCAAATGGGCTGTAGAGTTGGGGGAGCACGACATTCATTTCAAACCCCGAACTGCAATAAAGGGCCAAATACTGACAGACTTCATAGCCGAGTTTTCGGGGGAGAATCCTGTTCTAGAAGGATCGCCTCCTCCCAACTTAGCATCTCCGACAAATGTTGAAGGATCGTCATGGCTTTTATGTGTGGATGGTTCATCAAACAATAAGGGGTCCGGAATCGGTGTCTTGCTGACCTCTCCAGAAGGGATTATCGCAGAGCATGCCATCCGGTTGGGGTTCAAAGCATCGAACAATGAAGCGGAATATGAGGCACTCATCTCGGGACTTCGGTTAGCTGAGGCAACTGGAGTTACCAATTTGATCGTGCATTGCGATTCCATGCTGGTGGTCAATCAAGTCAATGGGGAATTCGAAACGAGGGACCCTAGGATGAAGGCGTACCATCACCAGGCAACGACCGTTATCCAAAGGTTCGACCGATTTGAAATCAAGCAGGTGTCCCGCGACAAGAACACACATGCCGACGCCCTGGCTTGTCTAGCCTCGGCAGTGGACTCCTCCCAGTCGCGCAGGATCACCATTGAGTATCTTCCCACATCCTGCATTGATCATACTCTTGAGGCGATGGTCATCCAGGACGCGCCCCAGCAGCTCAGTTGGATTGATCCCTTTGTCAAATTCCTAACAACGGGAGATCTCCCGGAGTGTCCAAGGGAAGCTAGAAAGATAAGGATAAAAGCTCCAAGATTTTGGGTCTCTTCGGATCAGAAGCTTTACCGGAGGTCTTTCTCAGGACCTTACTTGCTATGCGTCCGAGAAGATCAAGTGCAAGACCTCCTGTACGAAGTGCATGAAGGAATATGTGGGGGGCACTCTGGAGGACGATCAATGGCACACCGCATTATGTCTCAGGGGTATTGGTGGCCGCGAATGCAAAGGGACGCGAGGGCATATGTCCAAAAATGCGACCAGTGCCAGAGGTTCTCCCCTGCAATCAGGCAACCTGCGGGGGACTTGCACCCCCTCACCAGCCCTTGGCCATTCGCCCAATGGGGGCTCGATTTGGTTGGACCTCTGCCTAAAGCTCCGGGAAATAAAAAGTTCCTCATCGTAGCCACAAATTACTTCACCAAGTGGGTGGAGGCGGAGCCGTTGAGTCACATCCGAGACATAGACGCCAAAAAGTTCGTCTGGGAGAACATAGTTGTCAGGTTTGGGATTCCTCGTGCACTGGTATCAGATAACGGGACCCAGTTCACTGGCGGGCGCTTCAAGTCTTTCTGTGAGCATCTCAGGATCCGTAACTTCTACTCCACCCCTACATACCCTCAAGCCAATGAGCAGGCGGTAATCCACGATCCCTCCCGCTTTGAGGTTGAGCGGGAGGTGCCCTGGGTCCCCGGCTGAGGCCGTCATGCCGATGCTTGACTCTTCTCTCTTCTTCCACCTGAGGATCCCGGTCTCGCACCTGACCCTGACCGGGAGCCCTCGAAGAATTGGCGGAACTGGTTCCTGCCGGAGTACCGCCGGTCGTCCCTCGACCTCTCCCGGCTGCGAGGGATTGCCTCTGCCTAAGAAACCCCAAATTAATGCGAGGGGCGTTGGACATCGCTTCCTCGAGAGCGTCTTCGGCGTCCAAAGATTGGAGAATTTGAAAATCGGGCCACAAGTCGCCTCCCGAAGTCCCCACCTCGGCGTCCGAAGGAGCAACGTCCTCTCTGACCCCGACCTCCTCAGCAACTCCCTCTACCTCTCCCTCTGAAGCCCGATCCGGGTCTTCCTCCAAGTTCTGCTCGACCTCTAGCCTCGCCGCCTGATCAAAGAGCTCTGACCACTGCGAAGGCTCGAAAGGTTGAGGGAGCTGTGAAAACTTCTTATACCCGGGGGTATAGTGCAGCAGATTGTGGGCAGCTCGGCCAAATCCGTCGGCGCCCGTGAAACTCCAAACTGTTACTAGGTCGGCAAAGTTGACCAGCGACCGAGGGGGTGGAGCTGTTTCCCGAGAAGGAATATCTGCACAACAAAAAAGATTGTCATAAACATAAGAAGTCCCAAGAAACAAATAAAGAACCCGAAGGAACCGACGTACTTGTCGTTCTCCATTCCCGAGGGCAAAATAAGTCATTGTACTCGGGACCAACACCCCTCTCCCAACATCCCTTGAAGATCAAGATGTCGTCCTTGTACCCCTTGTCCGAGTCAGGAAGATGGGTTACAAGGTACATGGAGGGGTCCCTGGCTTTGAGGTAGAAATGTTGGTGGGGCATGACTCTTAGGAGGGAGTAACAGAAAAGGAGATCATTGAGCCCAATATTCACCCCGAGGCGCCTATTGAGCTCTAGGACCCCCATAATTATCCGAAAGACGTTGAGGCAGCATTGTCCGGGGAAGAGACGGAAGCGAGACAGGAACTGAAGAAGCAGGGGGGTAAAGGAAACCTAATTCCACCCTCTATGATGGCCTTGGTATAGAAAGGCATAGCATCCGCGGCCCCGAAGGTAGGAGAGTTCAACAAAGGGTTAAAACCCACTACGTCCACGCTCGGGGGGATGCCATACTTAGCCCTGAACCTATCGATCTGCGCCTCGCCTGTCACCTTGTATTTCCCTGACCCCGAGGGACCAGCCGATGGATTCTCGGGAACAGGGCGACGACGAGGCATCTCTAAAAGAAAGGGAAGGAAAAGGTGTTCTCTCTTGAAAACCTGAGGAAGTTCCCCGAGGGTTTAAATCAAGACGTACCGACCGGATGACACCACCGTTCAATCGGAAAACAAGAAGGCTAGGAGGACGATAAAGAAGAGGGTTGTGAAACTCACCAGAAAACGTCGAAAACGGAGTTTTTCAGGAAAAACTTTGAAAAAGACTCGCACCGGAAGGACCAGGAGTCAACAATGGGTTTACTGGCTGTGATTTTAAGAGAAGATGCTGTCGACGATGGCTGAGGAAACAAAAACTCCGGCGAGCAGATCAGAAAAGGCGTATTCTGGGTCAGAGATCGGAATGGCAAAACGATGGAAACCGGAGAAGAACCCCCTTTATATAGGGGGGAAACTGTCATCATTGGGCGGGAGAACCAAAACAGCGCATTTAATGCGCACGACATCCCAAGACGGGGAAAGCTGCTCGAGGCCATAATGAAGGACGGATGGCAGTTGGAAAACCCTTCGTCTCCTGACAACGCGTGTCCTCGGCGTCAGAAGATCGAAGGCTGGGGGGCAGTTGATGGGACTCTTCTGAAAAGCCTATGATGAAGACACGTGTCCTCGGGGTTTCTAGAACAATGTTGCTCGGGTTCAAGAACCATCGGCAAAAGGCGTCCTCTCCCCCGAGGTACCTCTCATATAGGATCACATATTCGGTGCATTATACAACGACACGTGTCCTCGGTCACTGTGTATCTCGGAACGTACCACCCTCGGTCCCCGAGGTGAGCCTTTCCTCGGTGCCGAGGGTCACTCCATCCTGGACGCTTCCTCTACTCCCGGATAAAGCTACTGACGTACGGGACATCAGCCTATGCCAGTCTAGACTATTCATCATAACCTCGTCTTAACACAAGTAATGTCAGAACACGCTGGAATACCGACGTCACAGCCAATAAGGGATGGACGCGTGGCAAATAATGTCACATCAGAAGCAGACAAACCACATGCCGTCGCTGACACGCGACTTGGGAAAGCAAACAAATTAATTGCACCCTTCTGTTGACGAGACCGCATTCAATGCGGTAAGGTTCGGGTATGAAAGGCAATAAATGCTCCTATTACAGAGCATTTATTGCATCCTTCCCGAAAGGATCATATTGTACCGTCGGCGTCCCGACGGCTCAGAATTGATTGCTCGGGACCCCGAGCAATCAATTAGAGAAGACATTCTTCATCAAATCAATACACACGCTACCTGTGCCTGATGATCACCACTGACAGCAATCATGAGCTTCTAAGGTATAAATACTCCTCCCAAAAAGGCAAAGGGGTATGCAATCACAAACTCACTACTACAAAATATCCTGATCAGTGTTTTCTCCTTCCTCTCTCTCATTCAAAGACTGACTAGACCGTCGGAGGGGATACGCCAGAAAACACTCCGGCGCCCTTCTAACTTGTTCTCCTTTGTTCCAGGAAATACCTTTCACACGTACAGGATCGTTCTTCCTTTCCCAGGATCTTTCTTTGCCGTTCCAGGTTGCCACCGTTCCTTGTAGGCCGTTTCAAGCAGTGTGTTTGGCCACTCAACCGGCTCACTCAAAGTTCACCAGGGGAGAGAGCTGTTCCCAATATTTTTTATATTGTGCAGGATCTTGCACGCACAGTCAAGTTTGAAACTCACCATCAACAATAAAGATCCCAAGTATTTCAGATCCAAAAGTCAAAAATTTCACACGAATTTGAGTTTGTTGTGCATTTGAATTCGAATTTCATTTGACTTCAGAACCCCTCATTCCACCTTAAAACCCAGGCTGTCGCAAGCATTTTAACATTTCATTTGAATTTCAATTACATCTCAAATGGCATTACTCTCAGAAAAATCTTCAAGACGTGTATTGTGAGCACATAGAAAGTGGAAAAGAAAAGCCTATGAGTAGAGAAGTCAAGTAGATAGATCCCTTTGGAGAAGTAATTGAAGGCGTCGACTTGGAGTGTCAATTGTTCAACGCACATATCAAGATAGCTGGGAGAGCAACAAATTCTTTGATCAGGAGGTCCCCCCATTGTCCTTCAACATTACGAAAAGTCTTTAGTTGTAGAATAATAAGCATCGTTGTAGATTCGTCAATTTTACACGTTAATAGAAATAGATAGATCAAAGCAAATTCTTGAAAAAATGCATCAAGTGGGGTCTGTCCCAGTAAGAAAGTGGAAAAGAAAAGCTTTTTAGACAATGACTTTTCGTATATTTCCAATTTGACTTGGAAATATATGCAAGCAGAGAGCAAAGTCACTGATCGAGATATACATGAAATTTTTACACAATACTAATTTCAGATTCAAAAGTTAAAATTTTCACACGAATTTGAATTTATTGTGCATTTGGATTCAAATTTCATTTGATTTTAGAACCACTCATTCCACCTTAAAACCCAGACTATCGCATACATTTGAATTTTAATTATATTTCAAATGACATTACTGTCAGTTCAAGACGTGTATTGTGAGCAAATAGAAAGTGGAAAAGAAAATCCTATGAGTAGAGAAGTCAAGTAGATAGATCCCTTTGGAGAAGTAATTGAAGGCGTCGACTTGGAGTCTCAATTGTCCAATGCACATATCAAGACAGCTGGGAGAGCAACGAATTCTTTGATCACGAGCCCCCCCCATTGTCCCTCATCTCACCTTGAAAAACAGATTTTCGGACATTTCATTTGAATTTCACTTATATTTCAAATGACAATAATAGTACAAAAATCATGAAATACATGTATTGTCAGCACATTGAATAAGATAAAAAAGGACACCAAGTGGATGGATGCATTTGGAAAAATAATTGAAGGCATTGATTTGGAGTCTCAATTGTCCATTTCCATATCATGACATTGGAGAGCAATAGAGTCTTTGATAAAGAGGCCCCCTATTGTCCTTCAATATTAAGACAAGTGTTCAATTGCTCATCAATAAACTCAGTTTTACCAATTAAATTTAATACGAATTAAATATTTTACGAATTCGAAAAATGTTACAATCACTTAATCCAAATGATAAATGATTTAAATTAGTATTAGAAGAAAATGTATGAACTGTTTTGAACTAAATACTGTCAATTGATTTCTAAGTCATTTTGTGTATGAATTTTTAAGTGAAAAATATAAAATATGATAAAAAAATTTTAATTGGTGTATATATATATATATCTTTTAGTTGGAAACGTAACAAACTCGTTAATCAATCAATCAATCTGGTTATGCTAACCTTCTCTAGAAAAATGGGTTATGGGTGAAAAGCCACTATATATAATATTGGTGAGGGTCGAATTTTGATCAAAAACCTCGTGAGAACAGTCTATTAAGGACATGATCATATTTGGTATATGAGACTTTTGTTTATCGAGAAGTTTCAAAAAGATAAGTGATTAACATTTTGATCCATAATTTCCGCAATACTAATATCTAGATTCAAAACGGTGAAGTATCTAGACTTATAAACACTTCAATCTAAAAAATCAAGTATGTGAGAAATGGCCAAGTTTTGATACTCATTATCAACAATAAAGTTCCCAAACAACTGAGATTCCAAAGTTAAAAATTTCACTTCAAGTTGAATTTGTTGTACATTTGGATTCAACACGGTTTAACCGACACTCCAACACCGCTTGTCCTGTGCAACAAAGTAGAAAAAAATCCTCAGTTCACCCCTGGATGATTTTTTGTGTAGACTCCAAATATTATTATCGATTCTCTTATTTAGTGGGTGACACATAATTTATGTTGAATAGTCCATCTAATAAGCAAGTCGTAAATGAGTGTGATAATTAGACTCATTTATATAAGCAAATAGGGTATAGATTAAAGAGTTTTTGACATAAACCTGTCACATCTGACACGATTGTCACACATAATAATGAGCATCCCATGTCAATCCATCAATTTTACACATCAATAAATATAATTCGGTGTGAATACGATACAACTGAAAAATGATACGATTGTTTAAAATGAATGATCAATGACTTGGGTTAACATTAGACTGAAATAAGTCATTTGTCTATACTGTCAGAAAAAATATTCATACTTTTCTATTTCTGGATTTAGTATTATACGAATTGTTTTAAAATTAAATAATTTTTTTATCAACACAAATATGACCCAAATATGAAATGTCACGACCCAAATATGAAATGTCACCACCCAAATAACATGGTACGAATACGTCATAGTTCGATCGACACTCTTAAATATTTTTTTATTCATAACAAAGTAAGCAAAAAAGAAAGATCAGAATTAAACTCGACGAGCAATGTTTTGTGAACTTGAAATTGTGACTTTATTTGTTAATTAAAGCAATCAGTATCATTGATTTAACTACGAGACTAAGCATTTATCAAGATTTATTAACTATTTAATAATTGTGATCAATAAACTCAACATTTTAAGTTTAAAAAACATTTCCTTAACTCAATTTATGTGTTGAAAATGATGCCATTTTACACAAAAGGCACAAGGATATTAAATAATAATCAAATTTTCTTTAGAAACTCTTTTTTGAATAAAATGTACAAAATATAAATCAATCTCAAACACAGAATTATCTTTTTTAAACTAAAAGAAAGAAATCTTAGGAGGATAATCGTTAAGTTCCAAAAAAAAAAATCATTCCAGATTCCAAATTTTAAAATTCCACACGTATTTGAATTTCATTTGATTTTACACTTGCATTTGATTTCGAAACCTGTCATTTCACCGTAAAAAGCAGATTGTCACATGCACCCGTCATTTCACTTTGAATCTCATAACATTTCACATTGAATAAAATTCTAGTACATAAAGTGGATTTGGAAAAGTTGTTGGGTTCCACGTGTCGTCGCCAATAAAAGCTTTTGGAAAACGGAAATGATAGAAATTTAAAATTTATATATGACTGAAAAAATTAATAAGACTCATTAATTTAAAAAATAATTTAAATTTAAATTATAATTTTTTAAATTTTATTTAAATTTTATAGTATAACTCTTTTCAAGTTGTTGGGTTCAATGTGTTGTCGGCACATAGAACAAGATATAAAAAAAGCATGTTTGAAAAAGGGCATCAAGATGTTGGGTTCCATCATGTGTTGTCGGCGCGTGGAACAAGAGATAAAAAATGCACAGAAAGTGGATGGGTGCCCATTAAGAAAGTAGAAAAGACAAGCCTTTAGAAAAAGGGCATCAATCAACTAAATGGAGAAAAAAAATGTTTTTTTTGCATAGTCAATAATTAACATAAATAATATTTATTAAAAATAATATAAAAATATAACATAATTCAATATAATACACCTATCTTATTACGCTGTACTCACAGCCACGATAATGATAATAATGTACTTGGTGACATAATTATCAAATCATATATCGAAAGATATATTATTTTTTAAAAATAGTGTATCATGTCGTATCGTTTATCGTAAATTACATATAATTTTAATTTTTAAATATTATATATATATATATATATATATATATATATATATATATATATATATATATATATATATACACATTTGTAAAAAAGTCATAGATTTATAATAACATAACATTTTATTAATATTCCACCAACTATTTAAGCTCCCAACATAATTCAGTAATATCAAAATGGAAAGACTTTTAATTCAAACTTCTAATATCATCTACTTAAATAATCTTAATATTAATCAGAAATTTTGAATTCAATTAAACAACATTAACAACAGACTTTATTTATTTATTTTTAAATTGTAACCACTAAAACGATGTTATATCACTAGTTAGTGATTTAAAAATAAATTATAGGATAAAATGATATCACTTCAACTCCAAAAAACCAAAAATAAAAAAATAAAAATCGTCGTGCAAGATATGTATCGGACGTATTGTATGGTATCTTATATCGCATAATACGATACAAAAATGATACAAAGACACGATACATATCGATTTTCAGTTGTATCGTGACATATCATACGATACGTATCGCGTATCGTACGATATTAATAATTATACTTTGTGATGATAATAATTTAACACTATCGTAGGAATCAACTTGTTAACGTTTGGTCTCCTGTTAAAACAAAAAGCTAAAACCTGGAAAAAAAAAAAGTTTGAAATGCAAAACAAAACAAGTGTAGCAGATTTGTTTTGATGAAGAATTAAACAAAAGAGTAATTATCAAAGATCTTAAGTAGTATCAAAGATCAAGGGATACCATAAATATTTACCCTATGTAACATAATTACGTGGTATAGTTATTCAATAAAAATAATTGTACCTCATTCTCGATTTGGTAATTTATTTTATTTTTTCCCATAAAAATAGTCAGAAGAACTAATGGAAAACTTGAGGAATAAATTTATTTGTTTTGTTTATCTGGGCAATATTGAGGAACCCTTGTTGTCATGTACACTATTTTGAAATGTCATACATGAATCATTTATTATAGAACTTATGTGGCCTCCCAAACAAAGTCTGCTTAATAACCGAGCAATAAAATTATCTTAAGAAAAAGATAACAATTATTATTTTACTTACAAAAAAATAAAATTATTATTCTGAAGCATTTCGAATTATTAGTTTTATTTATCGTTTTTTTATCAATTTTTTAATATATAAGGTATTATTTAAGTAACATTTATTATGTATTTTTGCCTTTTTTTTCTTAACCAATTAATTCTCTTTCTCCAAGCTTGATCACATATACAAAAATCAAATGTGCATATATAAATAAAATATTAGAGATATGACAGGATCCGAATAATTCCATCAATCCACTAATATCAGTAGAGATACGATAGGGTTCAAAGAGATTATTAATTTCTAAGTTATTTGGATAAATATAAATGATGATAGACTTCAACGTTATTTATCTTTTATCATGTGCAATTCTCAACCAATAAATAGGAGTGAATCCCATGTAATCAATTTTTTGTACTAAACCTAATTGCATACAATTAACTGGGACATATGCAAACTAATTAAGTTTTCGAAAGTATAACATGTTCAATCAATCACAAACACTAAAACCCTAATTTAAGGCATACACCTTGGTTCATGGGTTTAGAACTCCTTCCTCAAATCATCTAAAAGAAGACTACTTACTCATAATCATAAAAATAACATAAAGCATAAAAGTAGGCATGATTGAAATTAGAAAAATAAATGACAATTGAAATTGAGACTGGATCTTTCTATTAATCCACTCTCACAAAACCAAGAAAAACAAGAGATGGTGTTTCCTATAGAGAGAGAGAGAGGGAGAGAGAGGGACGAAATTTCTAACAATTTTCATATTCCTTTTACTCAATGCTTGGCTATTTATAGGCCTAGAGATCAAACTTCTTTGGAACTCTATTCCAATCCCAACTATCGAATATGGTCAATTGTGGAATTTTGAGGAATAAAGGCATAATTGGTAAGGCAAACCCTCTGAAGCAATGTTAAGAGTTTCTCAAGAAAGGTATAGTAACACAAAAAAGTGCCTGAAACTTGGAGGGCTTGGACAAGAATAATTCAAAGTAAACATCCCTTAAGTATGGACCCAAATAATTAGCCCATAGGTATGGACCCAATGAGCCCAAAAGTTATGTTTTAAATTGGGGGTTTTTGGAAGCTGATACACTTAATTAGACTTATTTGACAAAAAATACACATTAACAAATATTTTGAAAAAAAGTACACTATTTAGATACAAAAACATAAATGTTCATTTTAAGAAAAATGGTGCATTAAATATCTCTTAATTTTATGAGAGAACTTTAATATTTAATGCATATTGATTCTATATATATATATATATATATATATATATATATATATATATATACACGTGTAAAGTATAACATTGAAAGTGTAAAATATAAAGTGTAAACTATTACCTTATGTCTCACCTTACTTAATGGAAAGTATAAAATGTTATATATTAACATTGAAAGTGTAACACTTTCACATTTTCTCAATGAATTAGTATTTTTAGTGTAAGATAAGACATGTATATTCTGTTTGTATAACACTTTAGGTAATGTCTCCCTTTACCTTCTGTAAATAATTTGTTACATTATTATTACTACACTGCTATTATTACTTTCAATATTATCCTATAACACTTTACACTTTTCATTAAAAAAATGTGAGATATATGACAATATTTTACACTTTACACTTTCAATATTACACTCTACACTTTAAAAATGTTACACTTTATACTTTCAATGTCACACTTTACACGTATTTGTAAATATATATATTAACAAATACTCATGAATTAAAATACATTAAATACTAAAGTTCTCCCATAAAATTAGGAGATATTTAATGCACCACTTTCCAAAGAACATACACATGGATCAATGGAAGACAAAAATATCACAAAAAAGTTAAACAAATTCAAATTATATATTTAGATACAAATAAGTATCAAAATTAAAGACTAAATAAACTTACATTTTTTAGTGTATTTTTTTTCCCAAATAAGTCTAATTCAGTGTACCTCTTTACAATATACCC
Source organism: Ilex paraguariensis (assembly GCA_963454935.2). Lineage (NCBI taxonomy): Eukaryota > Viridiplantae > Streptophyta > Magnoliopsida > Aquifoliales > Aquifoliaceae > Ilex > Ilex paraguariensis. The sequence continues at coordinate 94,445 of CAUOFW020000817.1, read as the reverse complement.
TTGAAATAGTATTGAGAGATGTCTAGTATTGCATTTCAATCCTTCTAAGTTTTTTGAGTCACAAACATCCCTCTTTTAATCTCAAGGATAGTTCAAGTGACAACAAGAACGACAACACTCGCTTGTGTTTGAATTTGTTTTGTATACCATAAATGAAGGGATGAAGAAGGCTATTGAGATTTTGTGATTAAAGTGGGGTTGCTCTTGTACAATATTCATCCACGTATGCATCAACTAATTTTGTTAAAAACAAGCTATATAGTTATTTTTGGCGTGATTGAGAGTATAGTGCGAGAATTTTAATTTTGTTAGAATGTAAAAAGAGAATTTAAAAACATTTGGAGGTACAAAATATCATTTAACCATCAATTTATGTTCTAATATAAGGCAACAAGTCCATTGTGCCTTGTCCATGTAAATATTTATATAAATAAATAAATCTATATTATAAAGTATCTTACAATTCAAATATCAAAAAATAAATAAAATAACTTTACTATTCACGATTAAGATCAGTTTAAAGTTAATCTAACAGCTAATATTAATACCATAAATTTAAAAAAAAAAATAAACACTTAAGAGTGTGTTAGGAGTAATTTTTTTAAAAATACTTCTAAAAATCATTTCTTATAAGTACTTTAAAAAAATAATAGTGTTTGAAATCGCTCCACCACTACCTCTACAACAACCACTGCCCTCACCGCCACCACCACCGCCACCGCCATTACTACCACTGCCGCTGTCGTCACGATCGGAATAACCACCCCCACCCCACTGCCGCCGCCACCACCCCCCAACCCTCCATCGCCACCACCACCCCAGCCCCCACAGCCATCATCGTCGCCACTACTACCACCCCCACCACCACCACCACTACTGCCACCAACCCCACCAACACCACCATCACCATCACCATCCATCACCATCACCACAGCCACCGTCACCACTATCATCGTCACAGTCGCCGCCACCACCGCTGCTACAACCACCGTCGCAACCGCCATCACCACCACAACCGTAGTCACCAGCCTCACCCTCGCCCTCGCCCTCGCCCTCCACCACAACCATCACCATCTCCTACCACCACCACTGTCGCCCACCACCTCTCACCCCCTTTTACCCCCTATAAAGTCAATGCTTAAAGTTCTTTATCTCTTATCTATATTTGTGATTTGATTTTAAATATGAATACAAATATGTTTATTATTTATTATTTTTTATTATATTGTACCTTCAGACACAGACAATAACTAGTATATATATATATATTATACGTTCAAATCCAAATTCATTAAATAAAATATAAAAGATTTGAATTCATATTTGGATTATCAATAAAAAATATCAATCCACAGCCAACCGGCTCATATCACAAAATTTAGAACAATAAATTTGGGCATGTGAGCTATGAAATACTGTCTAAACTCCTGGTTGCTAGATTAAGACCTTTGTTAAGTAGTCTCAAAAGTTCAAATCAGAGCAGCTTCATACCTGGTAGACAAACAACAGACAATATTATCATTTGTTAAAACATTTATGTGGGCGAAGCTCTAGGGAGAAGAAAAGATTCATTTCTTAAAAATTCCTCAAAAACTTGGGCATTTTTCGTGGCTCGTTAAACATGATAGAATTGTGTCCAGTAACATGAGAGAAACTAGGAACATTACAGATGACCCTAGCAACTGCCATAGGTGTGGAGCTGCCCTGGAAACTACCATGCATTGATAACCGAAAGTCAAACGATCACATGTTTGGCTATCAATGACAATATCAACTTGCCAACCATACCATTTAGACACAATTCATGGTAAGAAGGAAAGAATCCAATAAATGCCAAAGTTTAAGCTAGAGAATAATCACAAAAAGTTGATTGATCGAGTTGTCACAAGGAAAACACATTTTTATCATGCTGGGAATCTGTCAACATAGGGTATCAAAGAAAATAATGCCTCACATAACGTATTGGTGTCGGAGTCGTATTGATACAAGTATGACACAATGAGCTTATTTTTTATTCATAAAAAACCTACTCCAAAAGAGAAACGTTCAGTTTACTCCCCATTAATGGGGTTTGGAGGGGTAGAACTTAGTAAGGACCTAACATTTAGCATTTTTTGTACTAAAGTGGTTGCCATCAAGTAGGAACCCACCACTAGAGCATCCAATCGAAGAAGAAGAAGAAGAAGACAATGACTACAAAGAAGATGAAAAAGACTACAAAGAATGAGTAGAAGAAAAAAAACATAAAAAATAAGTAGAAAAAGACCACCAAGGAGAAGACGACGACTATAAAGAAGATGAAAAAGACCATAAATAAATAAATAAACACAACAAAGAATGAGTAAAAGAAGGCGACGACAAAAAAAGATGATGAAGAAAACTATAAGCGCATGAAGAAGACTACAAAGACAAAAGAAGAAGATGATGACAATAAAAAAGCAGACTACAACTAAGACCACAAAGAACAAGAAGATTGCAAAAAAGAAAAATAAGAAGACAAAAAAGACAAGAAGAATGTAAAGAATAATAGAATGACAAAAAAAAAAAAACAAAGAACAAGAATGAGAACGGGGGTACAAAAAAGAAGGCGACGAAGACGACAACCACAAAGAATACCACAAAGCAGAAGAAAAAAAGGAGAATAAGACGACTATAAAGATTAAGAAGACAACAACGAAGAAGACTACAAAGAAGAAGACCACAAAAAAGAAGAAAATGAAAAGAAGACTACAATGAAAAAGAATTACAACAAAGAAGAAGAAGAAACGACGACCAATAAGATGAAAATGACTACAAAGAAGAAAAATAAGACAACTACGAAGAAAAACACTTCAAAAAATAAGAAAAGTAAGACAAAAACACAAAGAAGATGACTAATAAGATGAAAAAGAAAAAGAAGAAAACTACAAACAAGAAGACTACAAAAAAAAAAAAGAATACAAACAAAAAAAAAAAAAAAGACTACAAATAAGAAGACGAGAAACAAAGACTAACAACAAAAAGAGGACTTACAAAGAAGAAGCGATAAGACAACTAAAAATACAAAGAAGACAAACACAAAATAAGATGAAAAAGACTAGTAAGAAGAAGAAAAAGTCTACCGAGAAGAAAAAAATTACAAAGAAAAAGAAGGTTTCAAAGAAGAAGATTATGAAGAACATGTAGAAGAAGACAACAAAAAAATACAAAAAAAAACTACAAAGAAGAACAACAAAATTACAAAAAAGACGAAGAAAACTACAAAGAAGAATACAACAAAAAAACAAAGAAGTAGAAAACCACAGAGAAAAAGAAGAAAAAAACTACAAAGAAAAAGAAGACAACGATTACAAATAAAACAACAAATAAGAAAAATACTACAAATACGAAGAACAAGAAGTCTATAAAGAAGACAACACAAAGAAGAACAAGAAGACAACCACAAAAAAGAAGATGAAGACGAAGAAGACTAACCCAAAGAAAAAGAAAAAGAAAAAGAATAGTACAATAAAAAACAAATAAAGCTAGAAAGAAGAAAAAAAATACTCCAAATAAAAAGACTATAAAGAAAAAGAAGAAAAGGACTACAAAGAAGAATAAGAATACAAGGAAGAAAGAGGATGAAGAATAAAAAGAAAACTATAAAGAAGAGAAAAAAAAAAAGACTACTAAGGATAAAGAAAAATAAGACTATAAAGAAGAAGAAAGCAATGCAAAGACTAAGAAGACAAAGACAACAAAGAAGAAAAATAATGCAAAAAAGAAGAAAACTACAACGAAAAAAAAAAGCAGAAATGATTAAAAAGAACAAGATGACTACAAAGAAGAAGAAAAAAAAAGACAACGACAACTCCAAAAAATTTGAAGGAAAACAAGAAAACTATAGCGACAAGACGACCATAAAGAAGAAGAATACAAATAAGATTAAGAACACAACAACAAATAAAGACGACGAATACAAAAAATAAGAAGAATACTACAAAAAGGAAGAGAATAATAAGACTGCAATAAAGATGAGGAGAATAAGACTACAAAAACGAAGAAGCATATTGGTTTGACTTGTGAAAGAACGGATAGTTACGGGATGGTTGTTTAAAAGGTGGCTGGCTAGCAAAGAACCCGAAAAAAACTAGTAGAGTTGCACCCTAGGCTATTTTATTTAGTATAGCCACAGAGACTACTTGCACCAAGGCCTCCTTTATGAGTAAGCTCATTTAGAAAGCGTAAAACAACCTAGCTACTTTCTTTATTGAAAGATTTTGGCATGATTGAGAATTCTTCAACTGATTAGCTATTTTTCCAGTGACTAAAGTGTTGGTCGCCATTGCCTAAATAATGTTTGGCTCTTCTTTATAGTTTTGTTCTTCTTATTCCTCTTTTTCTTCTTTGTAGTCTTCAACTTCTATTTCTTCTACTTTTTCTTGTATTTCATTTTCTTGGTGGCCTTCCTCTTCTTTAGAGTCATGTTATTATTATTATTATTCTTGTTCTTTTTAGTCTTTGTATTTGAATCTTTCTTCTTCAACTTTGTCGTTTTGTTCATTTTTGTAGTCCTCGTATTTGTTGTCTTCTCCTCCTTTAGGGTCTTCTTTCTAGTCATCGTTTTCCTCTTTCTTCTTTGTCGTCTTATTCTTCTTCGTCTTTTTAGTCTTCTTCTTTTGTTCTTCTCATATTTTTCTTCTTTTTCTTATTTGTAATATTTTTCTTCTCAATAGTCTCTTTCTTCTTCTTTGTAATTTTTTTTCGTAGTAGTCTACTTCTTCTCATTCTTCTTTGTAGTATGTTTTTTTTTGTTGTGTTGTTCTTTCTTATTTATACTCTTCTAATTCTTTTTTGCATTCCACTCTTTCTTCTTCATCTCTTCTTTTTCTTATTCTTTGTAGTCGCATTCTTCTTCTTCTTCTTTTTGTAGTGTTCTTCTTCGTGTTCTTTCTCTCCTTCTTTGCATTCTTTTTCTTCTTCTTCTTCTTCTTTTTATTGTTCATTTATACAGTCTTCTTTTTCTTGTTTGTAGTCTTCTTCTTCGTTGAAGTTTGCTTCTTTTTTGTATTCACCTTCTTTTTCTTTTTCTACTTCTAGTCTTTTTCTTATTTGTAGTCCGCTTCTTTACATTCCTTTCTTCTTCTTCATCTTCTACTTCTTTGTAATCTTCCGCTTCTTCTTTATTCTTTGTAGTCTCCTTTTTGTAGTTTTTTTCTTTGTAGTATTCTTCTTCTGCTTCTTTTTTATAGTCTTCCTTTTTTTCTTCTCTTTGTACTCTTCTCCTTGTTCTTTGTGGTCTTCTTTTTTTCTTCTTCTTCTTCCTATTTGTAGTCTTCATTGTCGTCGTCTTCTTCTGTTTCTTCTTTGTAGAGTTCCTCATCTTTGTTTTCTTCTTTTCTTGCTTTATAATTTTCTTCTTCTTTGTAGTCATCTCTTTTCTTTGTAGTCGTCTTCTTCTTCTTTGTAGTAGTCTTATTCTTCTTTGTAGTCTTCTTATTCTTCTTTGTAGTCTTCGTCTTCTTTTTCTTTTTTGCAATATTGTATTTCTTCTTTGTAGCATTCTTATTTTTATTTGTAGCCTTCTTCTTTCTTTTATTTTTTTGGTTGTGGTCTTCTTCTTTGTTGTAGTCTTCTTCTTTCTTTCTTCTTCTTCTTCTTGACAATAACTCAACGACTTGAAATTGAGTCGGAGAAGACACTGAGAACTCGGTCAAGTCATGCAAGACTCTTGATTTATAAGTCGTGTAACGATATCGCCTCAAAAGGTGCTGAGTCGAATACGACTCGAACATATTTCGGTATTGACCGATCCTTTGAACCTCATTCTTATTCTTTTTTTTTTTTTATTGTAGACTTCAAATTAGAAGAAGACTCCAAATTAGTAAAAGTAGAAGAGGACTACAAATTAGAAGAAGAACAAGAACCAAACTACAAATAAGAAGATGAAGAAAGAGAAGACTACAAAGAAGATGAAAAAAAGACTACAAATAAAGAAGAAGGAAACACTTCAAGAATACAATGAAAACAACAAAGAATAAAGAAATCACTTGAAGACTACAAAGAAGAACTAACATCAAAACATGCAAAAAACAGATTATAGGGAGTTTTGTCCAATTCTAAGGCGTTTGATAGAACACAATGTAGAACAAGTGTTGGTTGCCAAACTTGATTTCATATAATGTCATGTATCTGGGAGTATCAAACATAGGTTCTTGCAAGTAGGCCCCGTAGCTCTTGAATTAGAAGTTTTGTTTAGAATTACCATTGTAGAAAGAGCAAAAACTAAATTCACAAACAAGAAAGTGACATTTAAGATATTTGAAAAATAAAATAAAGAATAAAATAAAATCACAATTTATAACGTTAATGGGCAAAAGTGTAACATGATCTAAAAGAAGTTATCCATAAAATTCACATTGTTGTAATTTATATGTTGTTCAACATCAACCATGTAGAATATCATGTATATAAAACAACCAACAAAATAAGTAGGAGACATCTCATAATATTTACATTTAACTTGACAATTGATAATGTGAAATATATTTACTAGCATATGCTTACCCTCTCAGCAAAATGAACAACATTTTCCTTCTGATTTTCAAGGGGTGAAGCTGTAAGAAGATAGTCTATCTGCCCAAATACATGATAAATCCAAAATGGATACAAACATAGTGTAATATCAAGATCTTCAAATCAAATGGGCATGCTCGTAATATGTATGTTGACTTACGTCTATATTGGTGCATAATTATGTACTTCATCGTCCATTAAAGAAATTATTTTTGGTTTCTAGTCAGCGGATATACTCATTATAGGATGTAAAAACCATTGTGTGTGCCCCCATAATTTTGTTGGAGCAACGCAATTTATGAAGGAGCATACATGATCACCGCTGATCCAAAGCAGATTTCCGCTGATCCAAAACAGATTTTGACTTGCATGATCTCCATCCCAATTGGGAAAATTTTCCTTTCCCAATCCAAAACCTAATTCTCCCACTTCAATGATACACTTTAAGCATGGCATATTGGAGAACATGTCAAATATCATTTGCAGAATAAATTGAGAAACTTTTACTTCTCTAAAAACATTTCTATGTTAAAAGCTTCTTAATTTTACTTTTATCTTATAACAAAATGTACACATTAATATGTGAAAACACACACATACACACTAATATGTCAAAACACACAAATGTGCTAATATGCAAAAAAACAAACACGCTAGTACACTAAAGCACACACATACACACAATGTTAAACACACTAATACACCAAAAAAGGCACACACACTTTTATCTACCAAAACACTATATACACCCAAAAAAAAAAAAAAGGCACATATACACACTACTACATCAAGAAAACACATACATCCTCACTAATGTATCAAAGCACACACACATACACCAAAAACATGCACTCACACGCTAGTACATTGTAGACACATTAATACACAAAAACAAGCATACATTATACATCAAAACACTCATACTAATACATCAAACATATAATCACACTTACAAATCCACCAAAACACACACACACACATACACTCCTACACGCCGAACACACACTAATACACTAAAACGAACACACCACACACACTACTACGCCTAGAAAACACACACATTTATAATATAAAACATGAAAATTTTCAATAAGTTCATCTGACGGTCTTAAATAAACTCATCCAACAGTCATTAACATCCCCCACAAAATCATCCACATTGTACTGTGCCTTCACGCACAGGTCTCAAATAAACTCATACACAAAAAACACACTCTAATATTAAAAAAAAATAGATACTAATACACCAAAACACATGCACACATATTCTAATACACCAAAACATACATACACCAAAATACATGTAATAATACTTCAAAAAACACACATTATACAAAGAAAAACATAGTAATATACCAAAAAAAATTTATAGTAATACACCAAAAAAAAAAAAATATATATATATATATATATATATATAAGTACACTTGTACAACAAAATCCACATACACTAATACATCAAACTCACACATTAATACACAAATACTCATACACCAAAAAATATATATAATAATATAGTAGACACATTAATATACCAAAAAACACGCTAATTTACCAAAAAAGACACGTATACTTTTAGACCATAACACACGCATACACTATTATATTATGTCAAACACAGACACAAGCACCCACTAATACACAAAAATGCGCACACTAATACACGTATATTGGTGTGGTAATGGGTGCGTGTTTATGTGTATGTTTTGATGTATTAGTGTGTGTCTGTGTATTTTAGTGTATCTGTGAATGTATGTTTGTGTTTGTGTGTGTTTGTTTGGGTGTATTATTATGTGTATAATTGCTTATCTATGGGTATAGTTGATTATACCTTAGTAGAGTCTCATCTTATATCAACTATGTGTTTGACCAGTGTGTTTGCAACAAAGCTATACATTAAGCCACATTTAGCATGATGGAGCGTTGAAAGTTCAGATAATGTTTTTTTACTTTTAATATGATAAGATTAACCATGAGCCCATAACCCATCAATTAAAATCTTTGTTTTATGTTCATTTTGCTAACATTCTTTTTATTTCTTTTACTTGTTTCAAATTTTTTGAATTTTTTTTTTTTCAATTCTTCATTTAAACTTGTTACATTAAAGATTTTACTATTCGTTGTTTCACTCTCCGTTAAACGAATTAATATATAATGCTTAAATATTCAATTGAACTTCTTACTACATTCTGTAATCACTAATATTTTATTTATCCAAAACTTGGAGGGCATCCAACCTATACAAGAACTATATTAAGATCAAACACCAAAATTTCTACTCTTCAAGAAAATCGAAGTGATTGGCTATATAGGACAAAGTCCATTGAAGTCAAATGAAAAAAGAAAGCAAAATGTCTTTACTTTTTTGTAAAGAATATGGTGAGTTTTTGTCATATTAATATAAATTTACATACAAAATTATGATGTAGTAATGAGAGAGGAGAAGTGAGACCACTTGAATGGAAACACTCCCAGTCCAAACTTTGTTTTGAGTCAACTGTCAAATCGGTAAAAAAAAACACATCAAAAACGACAGAAAAATTGCCTCTTGTACAACCAAGTTTCAAATTCAAAAGAGCTTGAATTTAATCAGATACCAAGATAGACTTAACTGGTTTAAGAGATAAAATAATGTTATGAAATATTCAACCAAGAAGCCAAGAGAACAAATATGTCTTATTCATCAATTTTCTCAAAAAGCACCCTATTGTTCATATTCGTTGTAATATCATTTCAATTTTCCCACCAAATTACAAAATAATATGCAAAATCCTAGAGAGAGGGAGAAGAAATTGACAACACCTTACAAGCAAGTTCGCCCGAAGCATCGGCCAAGGAAAACTGTGACTACCTTATTCTCCTTCTCCCCATTATGTCTTGGAATATTAAAATTGACCAAGCTAATTTCAAAACCATTCCAGAATTGTCCCTTCCCACAGAAGGTTAAACGATGATAAAATGAACATATAATAACACAAAGTACAATTTCTTCTCTAAAATAAAAGGACTAAGAAATTCCAAACCAATTTTTTCTAAAATGTCCACGGTGGTGGAGTAAAAAAAAAATTTCTTAGATGGGCACTCTAATACGTTTAATCCTAATCGATAAAAAAATGACACATTTATACTATTTATTTCATCAATGATCCTTAAAAATTTTATGCATATTTGTGCACAACAAAAACAAGATTAATTATATGTTTTTATTGAAAATGAGGTTAATTGTAGTTAGTTACGACTAACCTGATAAATTTTCATTATTTGATAACATTGCCTAATGACTTCATTATTAATAACTAGTAAAATTTATGTCAAAATCACATTTGTGTACACTAAATGATATACCATGTACCTTTTTATCTTGAAATTTTGTGCGCAAGATCACAAATCTCAATTAGTTTTTAAACTCAATGCTAAAGTGCACATCAATAATAAAATTGCCAAGTTGATCAAAAGATTTTAAAATGAACCCAATATGTCCAAACTAATCCAAATACGTCCGAAGCGTGTCCACTGTTAACCATTTAGGTATGTGTGTACTAACTGATATGATAAAAAAAGAGTGATACTATAGAGACCTAATCAAAGACTTGATTCAATACAACAGTTGGATTAATTGCGAGTTCCAATGTTTGATGGAGTTCACTTCTAATCCAATGGCTATATTGTATTAAGTTCCCAAATTAGATCCCACTAAAATTTTCAAGATAATAGGATGAACATAGTTAGATATACTTCATAAAATATAATACGTTATGCAAGAATCAAAATATCGTTTCAAAACGGTCGAAACGTCCGAAACGTTTCCATTTTCAAGGAGACCGAAACGAAACAGTGACAGAATCAAAATTCTGATATTTCGAGGTATTCCATAATATTTTTAAATGTATTATAATATTTCAATACATTTGCACAATTATTTTGGAATGTTTCAAGATATTTTGATATATTTCCATCAATGTTTTAAAAAATAATTCTAAAATTTTTTATTTTTTTCATTATGTTTCCGAAACGGGTCGAAACGTTTTCGAAACATTTCCGTTTCGTAGGTGACCAAAACAATGCACCGAAACGATATTTTGATCCTTGACGTAATGGTAAAGCAAAAGAATTGAGGGTGGGCACACATGGTCCTTGAGTGGTTCCAGCACTGTGCCAGACTAAGGTAACATACCTGCACAAGCCACTAGCATTCAAAATTCACGAGGCTGTCATTGTTTATAGTAAAAAATCTATTTCAAATTTCCATTATCACAGCCAATAATTGAAGAAAAAAAATTTGCAGCTTGGCTATTTCCAAAACTATGCAGAGATATGAACTTTTTTGTCAAACCATCAAATGACAGCAAAAAGTAGCTTAAATTAAAAACCCAAAAAATTCAAGAGCAAAGAACTAAAAGTATGTCCAAGAAAGATAGATCAAAGTACCTACGTGTAGAAGCCTTTCAGTCCTCCATTTGGCGTTCCCTGAGAAGCAACATTCAAAATCCAACGCCAATTGGAAGACTCTCACCAAATTCCACCACCATAATCTCATGCTCTCCAATAGTTCCTCAAATGCCTATTAAAATAAATACATCAATTTTTAAAAAGCATTCACTTTTTGTTCACTACAGAAAAATCAACGAAATTCAGAATCGTATGCCAATGGAAATATGTTCTACAAACATGGAATCAACTGCTAGTTCAGTGACATTCAGGAATATGAATTTAATATCAACAAGGATGTAAGTGAACACTCTGGGAAAATACAAAATGAAGTATATGAACACTTGAGCAGAGCAACAGAAGCTCTAGAATTGTTAGCGTGCTTTTATTTTAGCTTTTTCCAACTTTATATCCTGTTATCTCACAACCATTAGAACTATCCATATTCTAAAAAATAAACATTACAGATATATGAAAACTTCTGGGTTTTCTTAGTTCACTGAATTTTATGAATAATAAGAAGTAATAATATAGATGACTGTAAAGAATTATTTAAAGGCTCAAATAAGACTCCACTTGTCTAAGTCACCACAAGCCAGCCATAAGGTGGCTAATTGCCAACACTTGGCTAGTGGACAAGAGCCATTACCCCCTGTCATCATATGGAGTGAAGAAGCATCAATCATCACTCTACTGAAACTGATTTAAAGCAACTTACAAACACCACCAAAAGTTTTGCTTATTTTCTTTATCCTGATATTGGGAGCTTAAATATATGTTTTCTATAGTCTAACTATGGAAAGTTTAACGTCTTTTGAGATAACTATACAGCCTAACTTTGACATATCTTTATTAAGACAAACAGTTCCAGGGAAATTAAATCTATCATGAGGAATATATCACAGAAAACCTAAATTAAGCCAATCATAACATTGCATATTCAGAAATAGAAAAAGAGGTTGTAAAGTATATTATCGAAAACCTATATTAAGTCAATGATAAGACCATATGTTTTGACTTGGAAACAAGAAGCTTTATAATTATTGAGAGCCATAGTCTAATAACTTTACCTAGTCATCTTGAACAGCTACAACACCTGTAACCAGAGCAATCTGAGCTGGTAGCTATAATAAATAACTTAAAAAACTATGGATAATTCTCGCATTATGCAATCAAATTAGTACTATTCTTTTTTTTTTTCCCAGGGGCGGAGATGGTGAATGAAAAGAGGAGGATAGGTAAATAAATGGGTTGTGGAGCAGAAGAAGAAGATGAAAGATCAACCTCAAAGGTAACAATAATAAATTTAAGTTGAAAAGATATATTCTCATTACTATGAATTACTTCTAAGAGATAACATACCCCAATTTCATATAACCACGAGCCATGTTCGGGTCCTCGAAATGATGGTGATTCTTGGATATGCATATCCTCGAGGTCATCGCCAATCGAAACAGATTTCTAACCCTAACTGTGCCTCTACCACATGTATCTACCATCAAAGTGTGTCCTGTAAGATATAATCACAAACCGGATACAACAAAAAACCAACAAACGTGAACTAAATTTTTTGAGAACTTTGCCTCTAATTCTCATATTTATAGAATCACTCATAATCTTGAAACCAGGCATACAATATTTTTCCTAATGTTAAAGAAAATTCAAATGCCTACCACTACTATGACATGTTCCACTTCGAGCAAGAGTTGTACTACTCCTTGTGGAACAGCCCTTGAAACAGTCTGCGAACAATAGGTAATTAAACAATTTCAGGGAATGGTATGCATGTTACCTGATCAGCAGAACCAAGCTTCGTCATAAGGGAATCTTAGGAGCATTGATGTTCTTGTGGAGATCGTCTTTCACAAACCTACAAGAATACATCATACAAAGATAGCGATCATGAGAAAGGAAGTACTCCATAGTTCAAAAAAGTGCAGTTGTACATCAAGTTCTTTGGCAACTTGCTACTCATACCCAATGATTTTGCCGACAGCAAGGATGAGTAGTGATGGTATCGCTACTGAATTCTTCATGCCCTTCTGTTGAGTTAAATGAGAATGAGAAGAGGAAAACGCTACACACTAAGGGAAGGGAAGAATTGGCTGGTTTAAGTGGGCACCTGAAACTATTGATTTACTAAAGGATCTTATGGTCAATACAATATATGGTAGAGACATTGTGGTCAATCAAAAGCTTTTCTTGTATCTTGACATTTTATAGTAATATAGATATTGATATAGATTAATTACACATTATGTTTTTGTACAAATTTAATAGTAATTTATCTTATCTAAATTTGTTCACGTACAATGCACATGTTGCATTACTAGTACATATATCTATACCTATATATCTACATTCAAGAGATTGTAACGAATATATCCACAATCAAGAGATTCCTCATCCAAAAAGAAAAAAAATGATTTTAATATGCAAGGAATCAGTTATTCTGCCTACTTAAAAATACAAAAAATATGATTATAAAATGAATAAATATTGGTTATGAAATTAAGTGAAAGTGTAATTAAAGTTTTCACAAGGAAACTCTATAATCTAGGAAGCGCGGATACAGACACGAGTGTCGTATCTGAGATACGATACGGACATGGGAATACGACAAAATTCCAAAATATAGGACACGGGTTCAGCAAGTATACGGCTAATTAAAATAATATAATATATTTTTATATATATAATAACATTTATAATAAAATTGAGTAATTAATTAATATTTTATAATTGAACAAATGAGCTAATATTAAATTTGATTAGTGGGCTAATATGTTATGGACAGTGGGCTAAACCAAATTGGGTAGTGGGTGACAACTAATAAGGTATGATTGTAATTTAACATAAAATATAACGAGTCCAAGGGTTATTTGTAAATTATTTTAACAATTAGGGCAAAGAAAAAAATAAAATAAAATAATAGGAGTTAAAATGTAAATTAAGACGAGCAAAAAAAAAAATAAAAAGAAAAAGGTAGTCCTAATTGCTTTTCAGCAACAACGATAAGTCATGAAGTCTGGACGATGACTTTCCAGAGAACTCAGTCGGCGTAAGACAGAGAAAGTGGTTGAAGAGATACCTAAAGATGAAGACGACATACGTACTCAAAGAGGAGGAGATCTGTGGTTGTGGCTATAGCTGATCAAGTACGTTATCTTCTTCCCCCCCCCCCTTTTTTTCTGATTTCAAATCCATGGTTGTGGTCGTATTCCTCCGTATCACCCCCGTATCCAACCCATATCTGTCCATAACAAATACTTCTTCACTATTCAGGACACTTGTGGAAGTATCAAACACGTGTCCAGCCGTGTCCCACACATATCCGTGTCGGACCCGCGTCCGACACCGCCATGTCGACCCCCTGAGGAGTATATGTGCTTCTTAGTCTGTAATGCTTAATGTAAAATACAAGCACAAGGAAATTAAATATACTATGAAGAAGACAAAAGTACAAGAATTAGGTAAGGAAATTTAGAAGGAAAGGTTCGGGTTTATATGAAGGACCAAATGGCTCATCCAAGAAATCAAACTTTATGTCAAATAAATGCATATATCAAGTAAACACTCACACACAGTTAAGTGTGAGTAATGGATAATGTGGTGAGATTGATAGTCTACAACAGAGAGTGGGAAGGGGCATGGAGATAGTAGTTTTTGTTGTTTTTTTTTTTTGGTTTGGGGGGGAGGGGAGAGAGAGAGAGTTATGGCATACCTCCACGAAATTGCGAAATCGTGTGAACATTCTAAACACTTGCTTTGCCAGAGTAATATGACCCCTAAACAACATAACATATGATATCAAAAACACAACAAGATACCTTCTAAGCATGGTTCTGAATAACGGTAACGGACATCGTAACGATAACTGTAACGTCGTAACAGACGCGGGGTGAAATGAGCGTTACGTAACGGTAACGAAAACCGAATGCGTGAATTTTTTTTTTCAACTCACAACCTCCTATAAAATATGAATATTTACATATTTCAATTTAAAATCATGCAAATATGAGTAATACATGTTTTATAGGAGGTTATGAGTCTAGACTAATATTTAATATTTATAACATAATAATAATTTTTTTTCGTAGGTCTTGACACGAACATGACAAGATTAACATTCTTAATTGTGATACCCATGTAAACTATATTAAAATAATTAATAAACTTTATTAAAAAATTTTAATTAAACACATGTTTTATTTAATCAAAAATATATCTCAAATACAATATTATAATATTTAAATAGACAAAACAATACTACATTTTTAAAAAGTAAAAAAAAAAAAAAAAAAAGGAGAAAGAGTGACTGAAGTCTAGAGGTAAGTAGATCTTAGAAAGTCAAAAAAAAAAAAAATACGGTGACTTATTTGCATAGTTAAGTAGAACTTAAAAAAGTAAAACAAAAAAAAAAAAAAGAGTCGGTGGTTGTTTTGCACAGATAAGTGGACACCACAGTGACCACACATATTATATCCTCAAAGCCAAAAAAAAAAAAAGGGAAGAAAAAGAGAGAGGCGGTGGGTGGCTGACTGAAGTGTTTACCCAAATAAGTGAGAAATTCGAATGAAGCGATGCAATGAAGATCCACTGGTCTTCAATTGTCCTAAGCAAGCAACGACCACACCAAGAAGCAACCAAACGGAGGAGAGCTCAGATCTGATAACTGGTCCAGCAGCCACAGTTCGAGTTTAACTCTTTCAAGCAAAGGAGGGAAAACCACCTCAAGAAAATAGATATGAATTTATAGGTGCGTTTTTAAGTGATTATTTGAAAGATTTTTTAGATCTAAACCATGTATTTGAGATTTGAATGAATGAAGATAGATGGGAGAAGGAGGTTGAATTTGGGTTTCAGATGAAATCAATTTTTGGGGGCTGAACTTTGAGTTTTATACTCAAATTATTATTTTCTTTTTTGATCGTAACGGGTCAAAACGGTCGTTACGTCCGTTACGTGGGCCGTTACATCGGCGTTACGGAGCCATAACGGCCGTTACGTCTGTGAAATTCATTCTTTCCGTTATATCAGACCGTAACAGAATCAGTACCTGCCGTTACTGTTACGTAACGGCCGTTACGGCCAATTTTCAAAACCCTGCTTCTAAGGACAACACTAAATGAACTTTCACTAAAAAGAGAAGTCATACTCACACCAGGACTCTGATCGAAGTGCAGATAGGTATAGCAATTAATCACTGGCTGGATAGGATAATGTGGGATAAATGCACCAGGTTGAAATGAGGTAATGGCTCTCCATTGGTTGTAGTTTCCTCAAGGAAATCTATTACTGAAGCCTTCCCACTGTATTCAGATCTTCAAAAGCACATTTTTGTGTCAAATAGCTTAGATATTGATAAAACTTGATATTTTGGGAAAAGAATATTCATTAAAAGTACAGTTGAAAACCATTGATTTTAATTTCTTTAGTTTTGGAAGAAGAGCCTGAAATGATAATTTCAAGGTCAAACAAACTAACAGATGACTACACTTAACAATGTTTTGCCCCGTACCAACAACTAGAAGAGATCTTGGCAAATTGCTAGATGCAAATTCAAACCATCTAGTGTGTTTTGTTATTAATGGCAACCAAAAAATTGAACACACACCCCATGGAGAATTTAGCAATTTACAAATTGCAAACCATTCTATTTGACACCGTCCAAATAAGTCCATGGTAAAATGAAAGGAATCAAACAAACATGAACTTTTGATCTATAGAACAACCACAAAAGTGGATTGTATGAGTTGTCATACTTTTTTTTTTTTTTTTTTGGGGGGGGGGGGGGGTGTTGGGGATATCTATCAACATAGGGTATCAAAAGGAATAATTTCTCATATACCATTCTTGTGGTGGGGCTGCATTGACACAAATACGACTTCATGAGACTATTGCTACACAATTAAAAACCTATTACAAAAAGGAAATATCCAGTTTAGTCCTCATTAATACTGTACAAGCTATACAAAATATAAAAGATAAAAAATAGAACCATTGTCTTCTTTTCTTCCGGTCATGGCACCAATCCCACTTTAGTAATTAGTAAGGAACTTGTACTCAAAAAATACAGCTCAGCAAATAAAGACAACGGCATATGCTATTAGGCTTGCTAAACTAACTCACCATCCTGACTAATCAAGAGAATTCATCGAAAGATAATCAAAAGAACTAATCGCAAAGATAGAAAATTTCACTTATCGGGGAAAAAAAAGACAGATAATCAAAAGAATTAATATGTTTTTGACTTTGTTGTTAGTGTTTGCCAAGTCCCTTTTTATTTTTCTCTTCACTTCTTTCTTTCATTTTCCTCGGTATAATGTACAAACCATTAAATTATATATCTCAACTTGGTGAGGCCTGAGCCCCCTACCTTCCACCTAGAAACTTCTTCTTGATACCATAAGATTACAAGGCTCATAGTGAGTAGGTGGGCAGTTGGTTCTGTTAGTTGTGCCAAGTTTTTCCATTGATGAACATTACTAGTTTAGCCTATAGCAACATATAGCTGTTTTAGAGTGTCCATTTGCATGACCTAGAAATATCCTAGGCACTGTCCTTCGATTCACTGCCCATGTTTTCCCTGGGAGTTTAACTTAATTTTATTTTGTAGTGTAGAAAATATGATATCTAGGTTTCTTGTAATAATATTCAACAAAGATATCCCCTCACTAGATATTGAAAAGAATAAAGGTCAGGTGCCGGCAATATTAAGTCTTCTAAGACTGCCCCAATTATTCTTTATTTTGTTGTTTTTAAGCAATTGCTGAATCACTGGGCTATTGTGCAAATCTATCGACTCACTAACACGGAAAAATTATGTAACTTCCATTTTTATCCAATATATCGTTTTAAAAGATCACGATTTTCAGCTTTGGTGGTGTGCTTTGGAACCTATGTGTTACTAAATCTTCAATGAAAACCAATTGAAAATTATAGAGACAGTCCTACAAGCAAAACAAAGTGAAATAGGCATGACATATTACGCAAGAATTGTTCACCTGTTTGGACTCGGATGCTTTTTCAAAAAGCATTGTGTCTCCATATGAATGGGATGTCTATACAACATTGAAACATGGCTAGTCTGTGTTTGTCCACGTGCATGAACCAATAACCAAAATGATAAATAACTATATTACACAACACCTAAATTTGGAGCAATGCCACCAATAATCATGTCAACATAAAATCAAACCCTCTCCATTCCAGTTGCAATTGCAAATATTAAGCAGAGGTCTAGAGAAAGGAACCACAAAAGCATGCAAAAATTAAGGGCCTGTTTGGTTTGCGTTTCAAAAACTAGTATCCAAAAACAGTTTTTGAGGAGAGTTTTAAGAAAATAGATTTGATATTTTTTGAGATAAAAAACTTGTTTGGTTAAATGATTTCAAAAACAATTTTACAATACAGAAAATAGTAAAACCTGTTTGGACAACCTAAATATATGTTTAAATAGTAAGTCAAACATTAATAAAAAAAATATAAGAAAGTTACTTTTAGATTGATAATTTCATAAAAAAAATTCAATAAATCAAACTTTAAAATATATAATATGTATTATATATATAATATTATATATATAATATTATATTATAATATAATATAATATACATATATAATATATAATATAATATTATATTATATCTTATCTAATATAATATAATATAATATATTATAATAATATATATTATATATAATGTAGATGTATATTAGATTATAATATCTATTATATATTAATATTATATTATATTAAATTATATATATTATATATAATGTAGATGTATATTATATTATAATATCTATTATATAATATTTATATATTATATTATAATATATATTATATATTACTATTATATTATATTAAACTATATATATTATATATTATGAGAGAAAAGAAGAAGTAAAAAAAAGGAGGATATAAATTTGCTACTAAGAAGACTCAAGGGGCAGACCTCATTAAAGTCCAAAATTGTTCTCCTTATTTTAAAAATTTTCAAAGAAAACCCTGAAAACAATCTAGACTTATTTTCTGTTTTTTTGACTCAAATCTCATTTTTTCTCAAAATTTTGAGAACAAAAATACTGAACAACAGGTTTTTGGTGTTTTTGAAATTTTGAGAACAAAAAATTGTTTCCGAGATGATAACCAAACATGCACTAAAATTTTAGTAAACTGAATGAGTGGTGATGGGGAGTTTCGTCCAATTCTAAAGCATTTGATAGAACATGAATTAGAACAAGGACTGTTGCTTATGAATCTGTGCCAAACTTAATTTCATATCATCATGTCATGCATCTGGGATAAATTATCAAACCAAGGTTTTAGTAAGCACATGCCTATGGAGCTCTTGAATTACAAGTTTTGGTAAGCATTACAAACCTAAATGCACAAACAAGAAAGTAAGAATTTAGCTATTTGTGCATGGGTACCATGAAAATTGAAAAAGGCCATAATTTACAACATGGATGGGCACAAGTGTCACATGATTTGAATAAAGTCATCCATACGACACATTCATACCAAGGAAATTTATAATGTTTCTCAGGCATCAACCATGTAAAACATCATGCATATATAACCAAGAACAATATCAATAAGTCACATCAAGTAAAATTTACATTAAACATGACAATATATATACATTGTATAATCCACTTACATACCAAACTTGGAGTGTCTGATATTTGATCATTAATTTTAACAGAAAAGTAAGAATTACATGTTAACCTATGAAGTACATTTTTTAAGTATAGGAAGTTAAAGAGGCTATTGCATAATGCAGTGGTAAAAAGGATGGACTAACAATCATGAAAATCAAAGATCAAGGATACATCTTTATATCTGTTTCACCTCAATAGAACCTACTAAAAAAAACAGACAGTAGGAGCCATTAGGAAAGCTATGTTCAATTTTTTTTGCTACATGGACATTCAGGCCATATGCTGCCAATGCAGGTCAAACCAAAGCATAGGCTAACAACCAAAAGCCTGATTTGTAAAGTGGGGGCGTAAAAAATGCGACCCCCAGATTAGTAAACCTAGGCGGAAGGCCGGGTGCACTGATCTACCCCTTTGCCCCTTGGGGTTGTTATGGCAAACTGATAAGTTTGCAATTTATCCTAAAATAAACCCAGAATTTATTGAGATCATAAAAACCCAAGTAACAGACAGTAACCTAAAAAGCATAATTAAAATGGTAAGATGGGTATATTTAAATAATTTGTTTTCACTAGCCTAAGTGAAATGTTAGACATGTAGCTGGGCTGATATTAACATTTTGCTTCTAATTATCTACAAGTATTATATATTCACAAGGAATGCCTTTTATACAAAACAGGTTTCACGAGGATGTGGCACTTACCTCGCCAAGCAATTCCTGACAAACAGCTGCCTGGTTGCTTCTCCTGTGAAAAAGAGGCCCCCATGGCCTATCTGAATAGCTAGACCTTCCAGCTTTGCATATATTCTTCCCCTTTCAATAAGTCTACAACCAACACATATATAGCAAGTTAACCGGAAGGCATAGAAGACACATTTTAAGAAGACTAGAGAAACTAGATAATAACGTGCAATACTCACATTGGCAAGTCATATAGGCTGACGGTATTGTCATTACATGAGCAAAGCAGAATAGGCTTTGGCATCAGCATGGTCTATCCCACAAAAAGTGGAAGAACACCTTCATAAGTACAACCTGTGATAAACATAATATAGTTTGCAAAAATATATAGGAAAAAGATAGAGTTGAAGTACTTACATGCTCTTCATTATGTTCATATACTACTTCCAAGTTCCCACTTTCAGTTGCAGCCCAAACCTTAATTGTACTGTCCAGGGGCCCAGATAACAAGAAGCTATCCCAGTAAAGGACCGACATCA
The DNA here is from genome assembly GCA_963454935.2 of Ilex paraguariensis. Classification (NCBI taxonomy): domain Eukaryota; kingdom Viridiplantae; phylum Streptophyta; class Magnoliopsida; order Aquifoliales; family Aquifoliaceae; genus Ilex; species Ilex paraguariensis. The sequence goes on along the minus strand of CAUOFW020000817.1, from coordinate 73,598 downwards.
CAACATCAGCATGACCATTAAGTATCTGGATACACTGCAAAGTTTGGAGGTCCCATACCTAAAGAAAGAAAAAATACATTGATATATAATGCTTTGCCAAATTGAGAACTTAAACATACTCGACAACCGGAGAAATGTGATATTTAGAAGTCAATTTGTAAACTACCAAATTAAGAAGCACAAACAACGATATTCTTGACTAGTCAGATTCATGCACAAAAGAATGTAGAACACACTAGATTAGAGGCAATAAATTAGGTTGAAGGTTGTCTCACACATTCTCTCAACAGATTGAACGCATATTAGCTGGAAAAAAATCCGAACAACTGCAAGATACTCTCATTGTCTTGTCCATGGAACCCAAGCAGAGCCTATTGGCTCCAACAAGGAGTGAAAGCACAGCACGGGTGTAACCCTTCGGCAATGCAGCCAGTTTAGGACAACTAGTTACAAAACTGGATTTCCAGGCTAGTATAATGTCATCCTGCAGCCACGAAGGTGTTAAAAATAAGTAAGTGCCTAAATACTCCAAGTTTTTTAGCAAATAAACAAGACATGAAGCAATTCTAGAGTCCAGAAAACAGTTACGTATGTCGCAACAAAAAGCAAGTCATTATCCACAAACCAACGCATAAACTTGCCCAACTAGTCCATTAAGAGTCTGTTCACCATTAAACTGAATGTCTCATGCCTACAATATCACCCACATATGCCAAATGAAGGAAAGGTACTATCAACAATGCAATGGAAAAACTTTATCAAGACAGCTTGGCTACAATAAAAATTATTTATGTTAACGAAGACACTACCTTAACAGCATTTCACAATCCAACAAACACCCAAGGACCTTCACTAATCAAAGTCCCACTTGTGCTCTCAAGTTTAACAACAACAGCACACAGCGTTACACATGGAAAAATCATGACAAATATGTACAATCATTTTAAGAGAACCCATTCACAAAGAATATAATCAGAACAGATAACACCAATCTGACCAAATCATGCAAACTCTGTTAAGCAAAGTCTCCAATTCAATCGACTAAGTTCCAATTGTCCAACTAACAGTCAATTAATTTGAGAGTAGCAATAATAATAGACAGTTTCGCATCTGTATATATAGGAATAGAATAACAATGTAACAATTGACAGAGAGATGGAAAGATATTCAGCAGCATTCCTTTGATCATCTAATATACAAATACATTAGTACATCAAAACACACACATACACACAGTGTTAACACACACACACTCACACTCACACATAATGTGTGTTAACATACTAGTACACAAAAAAAATCCACACACTAATACACCAAAACACACATTAATACATAAAAAACATACACAATCACACACACGTACAATAATACACAAAAAAATACACACTTACCCCAATATAGAAAAACACACGTAGAAGCAAAAACACTAATACAGTAAGTAAAATTCACATACTAATACACAAACCACATGCATACACTTTTATGCACGAAAACACACACATACACCAAAAACAAGCATATACACACACACTATTACACCAAGAAAACATATATATCCTCACTAATGCATCAAAATGCACACACACAAATACACCAAAAACATGCATATACACCCACACACACACTAGTACATTGTACACACACACACACACACACACATTAATACACAAAAAACAATCATACTAATACACCCAAAAAAAAAATGTTAATACATCAAAACACATACACACATATACTAATACTTCAAACACACACACACACACACTCCTACACACCCAACACACACTAATACACTAAAACGAACAGACCACACACACTACTACACCTAGAAAACACACACACACGCACAATTACATCAAAAATAAAACACTCTCCAATATAAAATGGACATACTAATACACCAAAACACATACACACATACTCTAGTACACCAAAACATACACACGCACGCCACCAAAACACACGTAGTAGTACATCAAAAATACACATAATACAAATAAAAATCCAGTCATACACCACATGTAATTACACTTATGCACCAAAATACACACATTAGTACATTGTAAACACACACACGTTAATACACAAAAATAACATACTAATACACCAAAAAAAACATATTAATGCATCAAAACATATACACACACATATTAATACTCCAAAACATACACTCCTACACACCCAACACACACACTAATACACAAAAACAAACACACCACACACACTACTACACCTAGAAAACAAACACACACTATTACATCAAAAATAAAACACTCTCTAACAAAAAATGGACATACCAATACACCAAAACACATGCGCACATACTCTAGTACACCAAAACATGCACACACACACACGCCACCAAAACACACATAGTAAACTAGTAATACATCAAAAAATACACACTTATGCAGCATAATACACACACTAGTACATCAAACACACGCACATATTTACGCACACATATACTCATACCCCAACACATAGTAAGTTCTAATTCAATCACGCAAACTCTGTTAAGTAAAGTCTCCAATTCAATCGACAAAGTTCCAATTGTCCAATTAACAGTCAGTTATTTGAGGGTTGCAATAATAATAGACATTTTTGCATCTGTATATATAGGATAGGATAACAATGTAACAGTTGACAGAGAGATGTAAGGATATTCTACAACAATCCTTTGATCATCTTCTTCTGAGTTCTTCAATCATATTCTTGAATCTTTCATACTGTTCAGTATTAGGAATAATGCACAAATTCGTCCTAAGAAATTTATGAATATGAGGGGATTAAAAACACAAAAAAGAAAAAAAAAAAGTCCACGATATGCACTCAGGAGAAGAGTCATGCAAGAGTCCTTGATCACAGATATTAAATAACGTCTAATAATAGAATTAGTAAAATCTAAAGTAATATCCCTAATTACACTGTCCCGTAAAGTCTGAGATGAAATACATTAAATTTCAAAAATCTCCAAAAAAGATGAAAGAATCTTTTTAGAAAAACTAACAACTAACTAAAAATTCATAAAATTTCCCAAGTCGCCAAAACAACTTCTACAGAATGACTAACCAGAGTTCGGCAAAGAACAACTCACCGGAATGCAGTTTCGACAAAGAACGACTCACCAGAATGCAGGTTTGGCAAAGAACGGTAATATGCGACCGATTATAGGTATGACTGCAGTGACCTTGCCATGGTAGAAAACTCCAGGAAAGAACTTCACTGTGTGAATGAACAGAGCGAAATTTGACCCCCGGGGCGTTGATGATGAAGCACTGATGCGTTCACGAAGTAGGCTTTGATGATGAAGCATCGTCGTCTCTCTTCCGCTCTCCCTCTCTCTCCAATTTCAAAATAGGAAAGTCGGTATGGACGGACGTTTGAGGCTGGTCCTTATTATTGAGTTTTAGACCGCCATTTCGAGCTCTGGTCCATTGTCTTTCCGAACTCGGACCGACCCGAAAGCTAAGCGTATATTGGATTCTAATAATTAGAGATGTTAAAAAACCGAATAACCGATCATCCGCCAAAACCGACCCAACAGAGTAAAACGGGCAGGTACAAAAAACACCGGTTCGGTTTATGGGAGTGATACATAAATAATTGATTAATATAAAACCCTCAAAAGCCCAAACCCTAAACTAAATCAAGATCTTCACCTCCGCCGCCTCCCTTCTCACTTAAAACCATAAACTTTATCTTCCATAACAACCATTCAACCACAACTTGCCTTTAATTTCTCCATCCCCAAGAGCAGATCTTGCTAGCCCTGGAACATAATGTCCTTAATTGTAATTTTATTCTCTCACTTTGATTATTTTGTTGAATCTAAAGTATTTTTCTTGGATTCAAACGTACTCTCCTCTCACCCGATCCGATCTGAAAATTGATCTATATATAGGATTGGTTCTTGGTTCGGTTGTTCATGATGAATGATTCGGTTCGGTTTAGAATTGCTAAAAATAAAAAAGAAAAATAAATTATCATTTAATATGCATGCAGGATGAACATCAAAATTAGCACAATTTTAAAGTGCATTTCCCTGTTATCCAAGTCGCTCATAAAATTGAAATAGGTGTCATACTCATAGATGGATGAGATTTATATATTTTCTGGCTATTTCTTTGACCTACTATTTAAAAATTAAATATTTATAAGAATTTATAGGTTGCTTGAAAAATTATAATATTATGGAAAATTATAATATATTAAAACTAATTTTATTTAAAAAATTAAATTAAGTTTTTTTTAGTTTATAAGATAGTGAAAGGGTTGTTTATATGAAGTACATATTGAGTACTAGTTGAATGAATAAAAAACAAAGAAATTAAAATTTAAAAACATTAGAAAAGATGAGAGAGGTTTCCCAAGTCCCTCATTTCTTAATTTGATTATTTTATATTCATAGATAATACATAGATAGAACTATGGTACAAAATTTATATCGCACTAAATATTTTTTGAACTGTAAAAATAATTAAGCAAAATAAACTAATTATATATATAAAAAAGATAGAGTAAACTGCACATATAATCCTCAAAGTATGGTATTTGTGTTAATTATAACCTTGATTTTTTTTTTATAAATTAAACTCCGAAACTCTCTAATTGTGTTAATTGAGTATTTTTGTCTGTCTCCGTTATAATATGTAACTCATGTGACTATATGGCACAAAAAGATCAATATATAACTCTATGACACAAAAAAATCAAAAGGCTCAATTGACACAATTAGAAAGTTGAAGGACTCAAGTAATATAATTAAAATTAAAACACTTAACGGAATAATAATCATAGTATGAGTGCTATATATATAGTTTACTCCAACTATTCCCACTTTCCGGGTTTTTGTTGATTGCCCGACTCAGCAGAGATGAATATTAGCATTACATTGTTACAGCTATTACATTACTAATATACTATACAGTTTGATATTCTGTACACATTATTGAATAGAGTTTTTTCAGTTTCTTTAATTGTTGCTTTATGTTTTATTTGTCTCCAAGTGGATTATGTGATAAATTCTGTCATGTTTAGTGAATATGTTTCTTTTCAGATTGATTTCAGTACAAAATTACAACTTGGACGGATTGCAGTCACGCCTGAACTTGGGAGGAACCTGTCAAAGTGTAGTTTAGACCAAACTTGACCAACTATAACAACCTGCCATGAGCTGGTTAAGATTTAGAGGTGTCTAACTCTGACCCGACGACACAAATCTAACACAATAAGATTAATAAATATGCATAATAAAAAATCTAGATTAATGTTTGACACTAGAAACATAATAAATAATTTTTTTTTGGTGGGTCGTAATATATACAAACACGATACAAATAACAATGATATGATACAAAAATATCGACACACAAGTCATACGACACGACACAAATTGGCACCCCTGGTTTGGAATGTGTTTCAGTGATCAGTCTATAAATACAGTAATCGCAATGTAATTACATCTGAAATGAAAGAAATTAGAGAAAATCATTTTTTGCCTAGTAAGCTGCTTATTCTTCTTCTTCTTCTTCTTTCCTGTTAAATCTGGTTTTCTTCAAAACCTTAGTCGAGCTACTAATAATATCACACAGAATCGATTTCCATTTTCGTTGAGGAGATACATGAAGAAAGCGAGACATTTATCGATGAAATTATGAGCTCGATTCTCAATACACAGAAAAAAAAAGTTACTTAGTCTTCCTTCCACAGTGGATTACTCGTGTTCTTAAGTAAGACGAACCACTTAAGCCCTTGTGTTCTTCTTTTTAATTTATTGATTTACTGCTCACTCGTCACAGTACTTCTTGATTTTTTATACCATCATTCTTCAATATATTCACTCAATTTTCTAAATGGTCAATTACTCGACATGTATTTGTAGAGACCCACTTACAAATGATCAACTTTAACCTAAAGTTATTTGGGCTGCAACTAATTTAACAAATGGGCCGCCGTTTAAGAAGGGGTACTGGCCCAAACAAATCAATCTCAGCCAAGCTTGGACAATAATTATAATTGTTTTGAAAAACAATCATCAACTCGTAACGGGCGTTGTGTCCCCCAACACCTTCCAATTCAAATTTTGCTTCACCCTTCTTGTGTACCCATGCCAGCGTCCAAACGGCAGAAAAAAGGTTTTTTGCATCAACAAATTAATATTAATGGACCCGGCAAAAACTAAGCCCAAAATACAAATGAGACCCAATTTCAGAATGCATGTCGGCCCACTACAAGAATAAGGAAGCCAGGTAAGCGCGTCATTTTAAAAGAGAGTTAGGTCAACCAACTCATGACGAGGGACTTGATCCATAATTGATAGGGTTATCTCCTTGGACGCACACATCATCACCTCCACGGAATTATCTTATATGTTACGAGAAAAACGTTATTTCTATCAAACTATCTCACTTGATATGAGAAAGACGCATCAACATGCTAGGAGACGTCTATAAATTATAAGTCTCGCCTACACAAGGGAGTATACCTTACATATCACTCACACTTGAGCATCCTACATTCCCTGAAACAATAAAATACTCAGGTCATCCTAACACTTTACATAAAAGTAAGTCACCCTGACCGAATCACTCAAATTGTATTTTACTTTTGTTGACTCTCATCATGCATTAAATACTTGACAGATGGTGCATAAACACATTTTATGCATCATCACAATTTCAATACAAGATGTTGAATAAGCGTTTAGAGTACTCCAAACAAATTTTGCAAGTGTCCGCAGGCCTACTCATTTTTGGGATCATCAAATACTTCAACTAATTATGAAGACTTACGTTATATATAATGCACAACATAATTGTTAAGGATGAATGCGACAAAAAACTTCCTCGTAATTATGATTCAAACGACAGTAAAAATGGAGAACATGTCATGTTGAGCAAATACACCTTATAATTCTAGAATTTTATTTGAAATCACTTGCACATTTGCGATAGGAGACCACGTTCTCAACTCCAAGCTGATTTGGTTGAGCACTTGTGACATTGTCATGGAGGTAGTAGTCACATATAATTTGAATTGAGTTTATGTTTTGGAATTGTACTTTTTAATTATTGTTTAAATTTGCATTAGCTAACTTTAATGAGAATTTTAGTTTCAATAAAATATATTACTTTTCATTTAAAATTAATAATATTTATTTTAATTAATCCCAAAGTATGTTTTAAAAATATATATTAAATTAATATAAAAAAAAGAGATTTAAAGATAAAGATATAATAAATTAAATTATTTTGACATATCGGTTAAGGTACGTTGAGGTGAAGATGTCAAATTCTATATGTAAAAATGCTACATAAATCTTCAAATTTAAATTGAGCATCTCAATTTTAACAACTCCATGGGAGATGCTCTTAGAGTGCAGGGGATGCATGAGTGGAGAATCTTGGAAATTAAACATGTGTTCTTGGGCAAGTACTGTTTTTGGATTCCTAACTATAGTGTTCATGTCTATTTCACAACCCTATCACTAGTGCCATTACCCATTGAAGATGACCACCACAACAATTTTAGGTTTTCCAAACACTTTCTACACACAAAGACTAAAGAGGCTTATCTAAAATGCAACCCCTCATTGTCATTGCTAAACAACCAGCAGCTTCCCAGAATCAAGGGGCTTTGTTTTTGTTTGGAGACCTCAAAGTGGGGTCTAACTATGGTGCAAAAATAATTTTTCGAATACTTTTTTCCTTCAATTACTTTTTTAATGGATTATCTACCATTAACGAGCGAAGAGTTCACGTATATACCATAGGTCCCACTTAAATGTGTTGCAGGTGATCAACCAATAAAAAAATTGAAGAGAAAATGTATTTGAGCAAATCTCTCTATTTTTCTGTATCATGTCTCTACTTTTTATTGAATAAGGAGACTATTTGATGCTAACCCAGATCTCCAGCGACTATTTTTTTTTGTCTACTCTGAAATCACAGTAATGCCACAGCCGGCTACTTTACACAAACCGTTGAAGTTTGACTTTATTACACTAAAAAAACAAGATTATTTATTTCATGGGTTAAATTGATAAGATTTGAATCTCTCTGCTGATACCAAAGAAAAAAGTAAGTCGGGTCTACGGTCATGATCAACTTTCTGAACTTTCTTGAAGACAATCCAGAACAAGGATACAAGGATGTATCTCCAGAACCACAGTATCCTTCAAAAATTGACCTTTAATATGGAAAATACCAGAAGGGGCAGCGAGGAAATTTCACCATCAAATCCTACCTTGAGCAAAAGAAAAATCCTATTGTGTATCTTCTTCTTCTGTAATGACACCACAACTTGACTTCAATTTCTCCGTCTCCATCAGTAGATCATGTTAGCCCTAGAAGACAGTAGAAAAGAAAAAGAAAAAGATGGGATATATAGGGTCGGTTCTTGGTTCAATTATTCATAATGAATGGTTTCGGTTTGACTTAGAATTGCTAAAAAAAAAGGGAAAATAAATTATGATTAATTATGCATAATGAAGATAAAAATTAGCAACAAATTTAAAGTGCATTACTTTGTTATCCAAGTTATTCATAAAATGAAAATAGGTGTAAGACTCATGCGATGAATAAGATTTATATATTTTCTCATTCATATATTTTTTGGCTCTAAAATTTATCCTCTAATTGCGAATGATACTGTTTACTACCGATTTGAGTGAAATGGCTGGTGGTAATGATGTGTGGTAAGATCGCTGCTAACAAATGGTGGGTGCGTAGAGAAAGCTATGGATTTGAGCTCAGATTTTCCTCTAAAATTTCTCCCATTCCTCTTTCCATTGTTCCGCCGACTACATTGATTGAAAACTGCTGGGTCTGCCTACACAGAAAGTATACCGAGACTTATTATTTAAAAATTAAATATTTATAAAAATTTATTGGTTGCTTGAATTCAAAATATTATGGAAAATTGTTATATATTAAAACTAATTTTATTTAAAAAATTAAAATAAGTTGTTGTTAGTTAATAAGATAGTGAAATAGTTGTTATATGAAATACATGTTGAGTATTAGTTGAATGAATAAAAACAAAGAAACTAAAATTTAAAAACATTAGAAAAAATGAGAGAGGTTCCTCAAGTCCCTCATTTCTTAATTTGATTATTGCATTTTCACAGGTAATACATCGATAGAACTACAGTACAAAATTTATTTGTATCGCACTAAATTTTTTTATAATCACAAAAATAATAAAGCAAAATAAACTATATATATATATATATATATATATATATATATATATATATATATATATATATATATATATATATATATTTATATAATAGACATATTTTATTTTAACTAATAAAAAATAGAGTAAATTACACATATAACCCTCAAAATATGACATTTGTGTCAATAAAATCTTTTATTTTTATTTTTTGTCAATTAAGCTCCATAACTCTCTAATTGTATCAATTGAACTATTATGTCTGCTTCCATTAGAGTATATCACTCATGTGACTATAGGGCACAAAAAAAAATGTCTAAATTGACATAATTAGAGAGTTCGGGACTCAATTGATATAATAAAAAAAGTTAAAGTATTTAATTGACACAATAGTCATAGTTTGAGAGCTAAATATATAATTTACTCCAACTATTCGCCACTTTCTATTGATGGGTTTTTGTTGATTACCCGACTCGACAGGGATGAATATTAGAGTTGCGTTGTTACAACTGTTACATTACTAATATACTACACAGTTTGGTATGTCTTAGATGAAAAAATCCTTTTAGATGTTTTCATATTTTAGCCTTGTTTTCAAAGCAGAACAATTAAAAAAAATGAAAATATTTATCAAATGTCTTTTTATTTTTTATTTTTTTGCCATAAAATGAAAGCAAAAATAAAAAAAAAACAAAAAAATAAGGTTATCAAACGCTACCTTAGATTTCCATTCAATTACAAAGGGAAAAAGAAAAGCAGCTAGTTCCTAGTAAGCAACTTCATGTTACACTCTTGCGAGCGGGATGTTTTCGTCAAGAAGTCTGAAGTGGTGGATATGATATTGCCTCTCTTTGTTTGAAAGTCTAGAAGTGGTGGATGTTTTCATGTCACACTTGAACTCTTGGCTTGTTGCGACTCTAAGAAAAGAGTAATGCTATTGTGACCTAAAAATTTGATTTAATTTGTTGATTTAATTTAATGTGATTTTTGGATTGGTTGTACATCCCATCAAACATTAGAACTTGGTGTTGATCTAATGATTCCTGTTAAACCACATCATTATATCAATAAATTAAGTCAGATTTTTAGGTCCAAATAACATGACTCCTAAGAAAATATGAACGTATCTTTCTCAAGTATGTATTTAATTTATTTGTATGTTTTTAGCTAAGGTTTGGAAGTTCCATCACTTGAATTTACCATTCAAATGGCTCAAGGCTTAAATCTCAACCTTTCTTTGTGGAGTTACTGCAGCTTATTGATGCTGTTTCTCGGATGGTGAGGTTAGATTTTGAATCCTATTGTGAAGCTGTTGTTGATGGCTCAAAGCTACTTTTTCTTGATCAAAGCTACTTGAGTAAGCTCTTTGACGATGGATATGCTAAAGGTAAATCCCTGGAACCATAAGCTCCATGGTCCTGCATGGGTTACTACTGATTGCTATACCAAATAACTATTTCGGGAATATGGATCATTATTTAGCTACAGTAAGCTCCATGCATTGGGCCGGGTCTTCTCCAGGTTTGTTTACTCTTACGGTTGGAATTGTCAATAAGATTTTTGTTGGCCTTAGATTAGACTTGAACCTTGACTAATTAAAGAAACAAATAAGTGACAAATTGAGAATACATGAAAAGTTCTGGAACTATATATTTTTCATTCTATCTCACTTAGAAAAGTCTCTTACAAGCTTTATATAGATACTCTACATATTTTAGAAAAGTCTCTAACAAACTTTATTTAGACACACTTAAATATAGACACTCCATATATTCTAAAAATGACTTTTACAAGTTTTATCTAGACACATTCAAATAATTCTAGAATTTTCTATCTTTGGGCCTAATTAAATATAACAAAACATGACTCAAACACACACTAACATTTTATGACCCAATTTCAAACATAACATTTTTTAGCCCAAATACAAAATAACACAACAAAGTATTAACTTTAACACTCTTCCTTAATGTTTTGTTGTATGACACCCAACATTTCCCGAAAGTATTGAAACTTGTCCTGCAGAAGTGCTTTGGTGAAGATGTATGCCACTTGATCCTTTGTCTTGTAATACTTGAGTTGAATCTCATCATCTTCCACGACCTCTTGGATAAAGTGGTGCTTGATTGCAATGTGCTTGGTTCGACTATAGTGGACGGGATTCTTTGTCATTGCTATCGCGGATTTGTTATCATACAAAATTGGAGTAGGCTCTCCTTGCTTCTCACCAACATCTTCCAAGATTCTCCTTAGCTATATTGCTTGTGATGTTGCCAATGATGCTAAAACATATTTGGCTTCGGCGGATGATTGTATTATCGTTTGTTGTTTTTTAGATATCCATGAAAAGACACTCGAGCCAAGAGAAAATGCATAACCGGAAGTGTTATTCATATTCATATCATCCAATTAACTTTGCATCCACATTTTTTTCAAACAAAATCCCATAATTAAGGTTACTTGGATGTATCTCAAAACTCTTTTGGCCGCCCCAAAATGAGTTTGACTTGAACTATGCATAAACCAAGATAATAAACTTGCTTATTTTGAGGCATATAGTCTGCATATTATGTAATTAGTTACTTCTTGTACAACAATCTATATTTATAATTTAATTTCTAATATAAAACAGAGCATGTTTCAATAAGTTTATCCGACGATGTCAAATAGACTCATCCAACGGCCACCAACATCACTCTCAAAATCATTCACATTGCATCATGCGTTCAGGCACAAATTATCTATAGTAATTAGATATAGGAAGCAGGTTTATGTAAATCATTCCAGCCATGGGACCCCATTACCTTTTCTTGTTGCTCTGTTCTATTTTCAAAATTTCAACATCTACCAAGGAGGCATTCTGGTAAGAAGGCTGACCACTACATAATTTGCCATTGGTCTAGGAGAGAAGCAAGTTACCAATGTTTGATCCACAATCTCGGGCAGGGAAGGGAACCAAAATGGACCCCAGATGGTGGTTGTTGTAGGTAACCGAGCTGCATTCACATACTGGAGTGATTCGAAAAGAACGATTAGGATTATATTTTATACTTTCTACAATGGCCAAGGACAAAGTGCTTTATTCCAGATCTATAGCTTTCGGTTCAAAGCCATAAACTTTCCATCAGATGACAATGCTAATCTTTATTCTTCTTCTTGTTGAATCCAATATGATGAATCTCTCTTCCTTAGCGTCTCTTTGGTCTTAGAATCCCAGCTTCATTAATTTATCAAAAATTGAAAAGGAAAACTTATGGCAAATCAATAAGGTTGGACACGATACCATGATCAGTCAATGTTTCTTCGCATTTGAAACGCTCAAACTACCATTTGAGCAAGGACTCTTTGCGCAGACTCAAGGAATTCAAAGGATTGGAGGGGATACAGATTTGATAAAAGTCATAAGCAAGTGTTTTAGCTGCAAAAAGATTACAATCCACGCATGCACTAATACTATTAAAAAGGTACTTGCTACTTAGTTACAAATGGAAGCTTCATTAACAAAGGAACCATTTGTATCCAACAAACAGAAGTAACGTATGGTATCTGCATCACCATTCGAAACATAGTACCAAACTTGCATTGAATGCTACTCACAAGAGTAGCACTATTCAAATGAGCCTAATGAATGTTTGAATGCCTTGCAGAAATTCGACTAAAATCCTTAGTTCACATTCATCCCTCAACAAACAACTCAACTACTAATTTAATAAATAAAACAGAGAAAAACAATCACAAGCACACCAAGATTTATATTGAAAAATTCTCCATTTTACAAAGAAACAACCATGGGGCAAACTTCAAATCAATCCACTATAATTGACAAGTTACAGTGCTTTGTTAATCTCAAGATTGTGCCTAAATCTTGAGACCAATACAACCCCAATGCACTCCAAGCTGAGATATAAAGATAGATTACAATAAAGATGGCCATAGTATTCCACCACAAGCATCACTGCATTACAAGAGCAATAACAACATGCATACCATTGCTCCTGCTACAAATTTTATTTCATCCATAAGCCAAGGCTGCCTGAAGAAATCTTCATCTTTGCACCTTATTCCTAACAAAATTGTCAAACGTTGAATATAAGAAAATATAATCGCAAAGATGAACACAAACAAATGGGGAACACATTGGTAATTTCATATACTAACCAACAGATTAGGAAGACCCATTTATTTTTTTATAAAAAAAATAAAATATTAGAAGGAAGCAGTGCTAATATAGGAAAAATAATATTGCTACCACCGATGAGCAAATTTACAAACTTGTAGTCTCTTTCGACTGAATCTCCGTCAATGCTCTTGCTCTCCATGGCCGATCATTCATAATGTATGGGACACCCATTTATATATGGTGAGTCTCACTAAAAATCCACTATCAATGAAAATCAAGAAAAATGTTCATGGTAGGTGATATGAATCTCATTCTCTTTACTTTCCGACTAAAAGTATGAATCAGTTTTTGGTTGGAGATGCATGTGCTTGGAATTGAAGAACAAGAAATTTTAAAAATGTGACCCACAATAGAGAATATTTTTAGCATAATGTCATGGGATAAAATCAAAGTAGATGTTCATAATTATTTTCGAATTAAGAAGGGGTGGGTAATATAGTGTCTTACCGTCTTGCAATAGATTCAAGACAAGTTTTTGAATTGCCATGTCTCAGACGCTGATTTGTAATAATGATGGATATTAGGGATATGTCGAACTTTTTAACGACCCACACTCTGTTCACCATGTATCTGATGGATGAGCTCACTTGAAACGGTAGCCAAGTCCAATGTTTGGAGATTCGTGAGATATTCAATGCCATGAGGCAATGTCTTCAACTCCATACATCTTTCTACAATAAGTTGTTCGAGATCTGGCATCACTCCCCTCTCTATTGTTATCTCTTTCAGTTGCGGGAGATTGGCTACATATAAAAACTTCAGCTTTTGGAACCCAGCATCAAACAGTAACTCTTTTTTTCAGAATATGCATTGTCAAGTACAAGAATTCCTAAACAAGGCAGCGCTTGGATGAAAGGAAAAACATCTTGTGTCAGTCTAGACCAATACAACCGCAAATACACGAGGCTTCGAAGTGATTGAAACCAGTGTGGCACCTTCTCTAATTTCCCCGCTAATAGCAGAGATTTAAGGTGTGGAGGAGCTGCAGTGAGCACATCCATTCGCAAGGTTTCTGCCTCATCTTTCACCATCACATTTAACCAACGAAGGAGATTCATACTTTGGATTGCGGTGCACAAGTCTTTCTCATCTGCTTCTCTTACCTTTGTAATGCTAAACCTTGGAAGCTGTGTCATGCTCCTAATGCGTCTCATTAAATCTGATTCTGCTTCAACACAACTCAGGACTTGCAAGTTCTTTAACTTGTAAATATTTGGCGGGGTTCGTATTCCAAAATAATATTCAAAAACTTCAGTTCCATGAGGGGAGTAACGGAACATCACTAGATAACGCAAGTTCTTCAAATTTGTTATTCCTGTTGGAAGCACTTCTATTCTTGTACGGGCAATGTCTAGTGTTTGTAGGTTGGAGAGCCTTCCAATTGATTTTGGAAGCTCCTTCACATTAGTCAGCCTTGGGCTTAAATATCGCAAATTGAACAGATCCACTAATTCGTCTGGCAATTTCTCAATTGGTGCGCCTTCTAAATCCAATAACCTTAACCAATGTTATTAGAACCGGACAGGTCATCCAACCGATAAGGGGACCGGGTCGATGATTCACTGATTCAACCGTTGGATCAACTGGTCTGACCGGTCATATAATAAAAAAATAAAAAAATATATATAATAATTATAAAACTTAATAATTTAGCTAAAAAATATAAAATATGTATAAAATACATAAAATTTATCATAAAATTAATGAAATTAAGTAACAAAGTGGAAGTTATTGTATTTTAAAGCAAAGTAAAGAGGTTCAAGTAAATTATAAAGAAAAAGAAGGGGTGTCATTTATAATTTTTTCAAGAATAAGGTTAAAAAAAATCAACTATTTACTGATTTAGGGCAAAAAAATTTATTTATGTAATTTAATTTTTAAATAGGCATTAAACCGTCCGATTTTTATAAAACCGGCAGTTCATGATTTTTGTTAAAAGTCTGCCGATTTTTCAATTTTTAGCCGGTTCGTTTCCTTAAGCGGTTCAACTAAAGAACCGGACCGGTTAGGGTCCCAATTCACGGTTGAACCGGTTCGACCGACCGGTCTGGTCCGGTTATAATAACACTGCCCTTAACAATCTTAAGCCAGTTAGCAATGTTACCAACGATGGAGAAATCTTGTAATCAATGAACACAAGAAGTGAACGGAGCTTTGACATGCCCTTTAATGATTTTATTTGCTCTGTTATTGTTCGGATCGGCAAGCGACGTGCTCCACTTTCTTTACTTGTTTCTTGATCATCATACAGAGCACCAAAATTCTCGGTTGCCACTATTGAAAGAGCAATTTCCCGTAAAAGATCATGCAGCTTACATCTTTTTGGCCTTCCTGATGGTTCCTCCTCACAACTTGAAGCATGTTTCGGTGACTGAGTTCTGATGAGTCAAGCCCAAGAAGAACTCAATTTATTTGGAAAACTCAAACTCCAATTGAAGAGTCCAGTCTTATAAAGACCCACTAAGCCCAATATTGTCCAAGTTTAGTCTCATCAGTTCGGCTACTTTATCAAGAGAGAGAGAGAGTACGGGAGCCTTACCTACACCGCCAAAGAAACAACCCACCCTCACTTTATCCTTGACCATATCTCATGGAGGGTATCTCAATCACCTCGCCCGTTGAGAAGAAGTCGTGAGCTCCACTGAAATAGTTGCTTAATTGTTGTAAAATAGCTCCAACCTGTTAGGGGGCCACTATAAATTGCACGCCCCACCAATACTTGGGGGGCATCACACATCACCTGAGCACAACTCTCTCCTCTTCCTCAAAGTTTGTATTCTCTGCTCTCCACACCTTGAGTTAATAAAATACCCGGCATCCAGAGCCATTGAAGAGTAGACGTAGGTCAGGCTGACCGAACCACTGTAAATTGTCTGTGTCTCTCTATCTCTTGATTTTATTTTCTTGCATTTATTATTCACAGTTGACAGGTGGTGTGCAAAACTATTTTGTGCATCATCAGTTTGGCGCCGTCTGTGAGAACTCGACAAAATTCTCACTCTTAAACGTTCCATTTGTTGAACTAATGGCGATCACTACCAGATCCATGAACCAACACAAAGACAAATCCACCACGAGAGGAGGAGGTTGCTCCTCCACCCACCAACCCTGTCTCAAATGCTCCAGCTCCAAATCCATAGCAAATGCTGGAGACCATGCAACAGCTAGTGGCCCAAAACCAACAAATACTGCAACTCATGATCGCTGGACAAGGAGGAGTACAACTTAGAGGTGCACAGCATGAAGGACACCAAGGAACTCCACGCCCTAGACATCAAGAAGCTTCACATCCTGCTGCTCCATACCCAAGCGCCCCCTTTGGAGTCCCCTTGGGCGCCCCATATAAGGAAGCCCCTCATGAGGGAGTTCCACCTCCTTCTCCTCCTCCTGCTTCCCGTGGTGACGACCCTCATCTCCAGGAAGATGAGGGTAAGGGTGAGAACCAAAGCATGGATCATGGGAGTCATTTTCATGATCATTCCAAGGGAGTCTCAAATCATTGGGACGAGAAAATCAAGAAAGTATAAAATCAACTGGGTGATGTCTTCAACGCCATGAAGGCATAAGGACCTGAGATAGTGGACTACCTGGTAAGGAGTACAGACACGCCTTTCAAACCTGACGTGGCGAACTACCCCCTCCCTCAGAAGTTGAAAATACCATCCGTGGAAAACTTTGACAGAACAAAAGATCCACTAGACCACCTCGACACCTACAAGACTTTAATGCAGTTGTACAACGTCTCAGACGAAATCATGCGCAGGGTGTTCCCAACCACATTGAAGGGATCCGCACGATAATGGTTCGCTAAGCTCCCCCCAGCCTCCATCGCTTCCTTTGTTGAGCTGAGCAGGTCATTCGTATCACATTTCATTGGGAGGCGTTGCCACCAGAAGCCTGTCACCCATCTGCTTAACATAAAGTAGGACAGGGAGGAGAGCCTAAGGAGCTACCTTACTCGTTTTAACAAGGAGGTACTCCAAGTTGATGAGCCCGTTGATAAAGTGACGATGACTACTTTCTTGGGAGGCCTCCACTCGTCAAGCTTCCTTTTCTCAGTGATGAAGCGTCCACCAAAGAGCATGTCAGAACTGCTAGCAAAGCCCTAGATATACATGAATGCTGAGGACATTACTAGGGTCAGGCGAGGTGAGTCCTCTAGAACAGCAGGGGAAAAGAGGAAGGAAAGAGAGAGAGAAGACAAGAAGGAGACTAGCAACAAGCGCAACAGAACAGAGAGGGTTCCTGTCAAAGACCGACTAGGTCCTATTCCTCAGAGGGACCGACAAGCCTTCACTCCCCTCAATGCCACTGTTGGGCACATCCTATTCCAGATCCAGGATGACCTCGCTATAAAGTGACCAGGGAAGATAAAGTCTCCACCAAATTGCAGAAATCCTAACAAGTACTGCCGTTTCCACTGCGACCATAGACATGACACCGATGATTGCTATGACCTCAAAAGACAAATTGAGGAACTCATCCACCGTGGCCACCTACGCTAGTATGTGGCTGGTAGAGAATGAGCACCACCACCTCACAATCATAAAGACCAGCAGCCCGTGGGGGAGATCTACACCATCTCGGGAGGACTAGTAGAAGGTGGAGAATCACTCTCTGCAATAAAGAAGGGTTAGGTGTTGGCGGACTTTATAGTAGAGTTTTCAGGGGAACCTCCCGTTCCAGAAAGACCGTCTCCTCCTGGCATAGCGTCCCCAAAGAATTGTAAGGGATCACCATGGCTTTTATGTGTGGACGGTTCCTCGAACAGTAAGGGGTCCGAAATCGGTATCTTGCTAGTCTCTCCAGATGGAATGGTCGCAGAGCAGGCCGTTCAGCTGGGATTCAAAGCATCCAATAATGAAGCTGAGTATGAGGCCCTCATCTCAGGACTTCGGTTAGCCGAGGCAACTGAAGTTACGGACTTAATCGTACAGTGCAATTCTATGCTGGTAGTCAACCAAGTTAACGGAGAGTTTGATACAAGGGCCCCTGGGATGAAGGCTTACCATCACAAGGCGACAACTGTAATCCGCAAGTTTGGAAAGATTGAGATCAAGCAAGAATTCCGAGACAAGAACGCGCATACCGACGCCCTGGCTTGCCTAGCCTCAGCACTAGAGTCCTCTCAGTCGCGCAGAATCACCATAGAATACCTTTCCATCTCCAGCATAGACCAAGCACCCGAGGCAATGGCCGTCCAGGACACACACAAGTCGCCTACCTGGATTGATCATTTTCTCAGGTTCCTGGTAACAGGAGACCTCTCGGAGTGTTCGAAGGAAGCCAGGAAGATAAAACTTAAAGCCCCGAGATTTTGGATCTCTCCGGATCAGAAACTATATCGAAGGTCTTTCTTAGGACCTTATCTACTATGCGTCCAGGAGGATCAGGTGGAAGACCTCCTCTATGAGGTATACGAAGGAATATGCGGGGGGCACTCTAGGGGGCGATCCATGGCACACCGCATCATGTCTCAAAGATATTGGTGGCCGCAGATGCAAAGGGACACACATGCATATGTCTAAAAATGCGGCAAATGTTAAAGGTTCTCCCCGACAATCAAACAACCCGCGGGGGACTTGCACCCCTTGACCAGCTCTTGGCCATTCGCCTAGTGGGGGCCCGACTTAGTTGGACCCCTGCCTAAGGCTCTTGGAAATATAAAGTTCCTCATTGTGGCGACGAATTATTTCACCAAGTGAGTTGAGGCAGAGCCATTGACTTACATCCGCGACATAGATGCAAAAAAATTTGTTTGGGAAAACATAGTCATCAGATTTGGGATTCCCCGAGCACTTGTATTGGATAACGGGACTCAATTCACTGACGGGAGTTTCAAATCTTTTTGCGAGTAACTCGAGATCCGTAATTTCTATTCCACCCCTGCCTACCCCCAAGCCAATGGGCAGGCAGAAGCCTCCAACAAAACAATTATCAATGGGATCAAGAAGAGATTAGAGAAAGCTAAGGGAAAATGGGCGGATGAACTATTGAACATTTTATGGGCATGTAGAACCACCACTTGGTCCTCGACAGGGGAAACCCCTTACTCCCTGACTTACGGAATGGAAGCAATCATACCTCTGGAAGTGGGGCTCCCAACCATAAGGATGCAAGCCTTCGACATAGGGGGAAACGACTGTCAACTCGAACTGGATTTGGATCTAGCAGAGGAAATAAGGGAGATAGCCGCCTTGAAAGTAGCCAAGTATCAGGAAAAGATTTTCCAACTTCACAACAAAAGGGTCAAGGCGTGGGAGTTCTGAATCGGCAATCTGGTCCTCTGAAGGATAATGGCCAATACCAGTGACGCAGCAGAAGGAAAAATGAGACCTAACTGGGAAGGGCCCTACAAAGTGGTATCTATCGGAGGCTCCGGGTCATATAGATTAGAAGATATGGGAGAAAAACCTGTAATACGACCTTGGAATGTGATAAATCTAAAGAAATATTATTTTTGAGTATTATTTTCTTCGGTGCTCACCAATGGCTAAGTTACAAGGGTAAGGCCCTGGGGGAGGAGTTCAAAAACTCCTGCCTTCGAATAGAAAACAGGAGCAAGCCTCCTGTAAGGGTAAGGCCCTGGGGACAGAGTTCAAGGACTTCTGACCCCGAAAAAAAAATATGAGCAAGCCTCCTAGAAGGGTAAGGCTCTGGGGACAGAGTTCAAGGACTCCTGCCCCCGAAGGAAAAACAGGAGCAAGCCTCCTGGAAGGGTAAGACCCTGGGGATAGAGTTCAAGGACTCCTGCCCCAGAAGAAAAAACTGGAGTAAGCCTCCTGGAAGGGTAAGGCCCTGGGGACAGAGTTCAAGGACTCTTGCCCCCGAAGGAAAAACTGGAGCAAGCCTCCTCGAAGGGTAAGGTCCTGGGAACAGAGTTCAAGGACTCCCACCCCCGAAGAAAAAACTGGGGCAAGCTCCCTGGGTGGGTAAGGTCCTGGATGTAGAGTTCAAAGACTCGTGTCTCAAAATAAAGAGTACAAATAAACTTTCACGAAGGGCGAGCCTCCACGGATGCGTACAGTCCCTAGCAATGATAAAGCTGAACCAATCGGGTGGGCCGACCGAATAACTCCCCAGGTGTCAGGGATATCAAGGTCGTTAAGAGAAAAAGAGAGAAGAGAATGCACGTAAGAAAATGCAAGTACTCATAAAAAAGCTTCATTTCAAAATAGGGGCTTTGTGTTCCCAAGAGCTACAAAAAGGGGAAAAGGAGTACAGTTCAAAAAAAAAAGATGGCAAAAAGTCTTCATCTGGCCCCAGACATCTCCAACACATCGCTGCAAGGTGAATTGGTGCAAAAGGGTTGAGCAACTTCGGGAGGAGGCAGAACTGGGAGTGAATCGGCAACAGGGAGAATCTGAGAAATATTGTGGTCAGGGACTAGATCCGGCAGAATCTTGTCGGATAAATCCAAAATTACCGCCTCAGGCGGGTCTGTCGAAACTTGCATCGGTGATGGAGTTGCACCCTCGGCAGCAATCTCTGCCTCAGCCTGCTCCATCTCTGTCGATTGCACGTAGTTGTGCATCTGGAAGAGCGGAGAATCTGAAAGGACCCCAGCAGACCGGAGCGCCTCATCCCACCCCTTCTTGAAGAACTCCTTGCTATTTTCCTCGAGGGCAGGCAGCACGTTGTCGGCGAACTCCTCTCAGAGTTGTTCCTCAGACTTCCTGTTCTTTGCCTCAGCCCTGATCCTGTCCAACTCCTAGGTCAGAACCAGACAGCTCTCCTCTGAACCTACAGCCCTCTCCTTTATCGCAGAGAGCCGCTGCGTCTGCTGTGTAATCCTCTCCTTAGCGTCGGCCAAGGCAGCACTTAACTTTTCAACGCCGACCTTCGCCAATTCTCGTCCTTGAGGAGTTGCTCAATCTGAATAACCTATCCCGCGAGGGTGGAATCCCTGTCAGCTACATCCTCCTTAGCACTGGTCAGGGCTCCCTTGGCCTTTTCTTTCTGCTCTTGGATCCGCTGGAGGTCCATCCTAGTTGCATGATATCGCACAGCGATTATAGAAATCTGTTGGGTGGCCTGCAAATGAAAGAACTTGTCAATAAAAAGTAACGCGGCTAGAAAAGACTGAAGCGAAGTTGAACTTACCACCAGGGAATTCTGAATGATGGAGCGAAACAACGCATTCGTTAATCGCCCCCTATGAGCCACCATGTCGGTCTCGAAGTGCAGCGTCTCACCCACTGCGTTGGCAACATGGGGGTCCTGCAAAATGGAGTCATCAACCCTGATCACCTGGTTCATGTGATTAGTGGCCCGAGGGCTCTACTCTGCGGCTTCCATCGTCTGCAGAGGGGGAGGTGGAGTTTGCCTCTGCTGCTGTTGCTGTTGTTGTCTCTATTGCTGATGTTGTTGTTGTGGCCTCTGCTGTTGTTGTTGCTGTTGCTGCTGAGGTGGAGGAGGTAAACCACGGCCCCTCCCGCTTTGCTGCTAAGCGGAGGGGGCCCTGGATCCCCTACCCAGGACATCGTGCCTTTGTTTGATCATTCTCTCCTCCTCGATCTAAGGATCTCAGTCACGCACTTGACCTCAACCAATGGTTCTTGAAGGTGGGGTGGCGCTGGTCCCTGTTGATGGGGCCTCGCTGGTTGACTCTCGCCCCCTCCCGACAGCGAGGGTCTGCCTTTGCCTCAGGAACCCCAAATCTATGCAAGGCGTGTTCGACATGGCTACCTCGAGGGCATCCTCCTCGTTTAGGGACTGTAGGATTTGGAAGTCAGACCATGAGTCTCTCCCCGAAGTCCCCACTTCGACGTGCAAAGAAACAAAAGCCTATCTGGCCCCGAACTCCTCAACTTCAACAACACCTTCTAGTTCCGCCTCTGTAGCCCGATCGGGGTTTTCCTCCATGTTCTCCTCGACCTCTTGTTGCGCAGCCTGATCGAGGAGTTCAGACCACCGCGAAGGCTCGAAAGGCTGAGGGAGCTGTGAGAATTTTTAATATTCGGGAGTGTAGTTCAAAAGAATGTGAGCAGCCCGGCCAAATTCGTCATCGCCAACGAATCTCCAAACAGTGACGAGGTCGGCAAAGTTCACCAAGGACCGAAGTGGAGGAGCTACTTCCCGAGCAGAGATGTCTGCACACAAAAAAGAGAGGAGAGGGAGTTATGAACACTTCTAAAAAAAAATCTCTCAAGAACAAAATAATAGACTCAAAGAAGACGATGTACTTGTCGTTCTCCATTCCAAAGGACATAACAGACCGTTGTACTTGGGATCGGCACCCCTTTGCCAGGATCCCTTAAAGATCAGTAGTAGGTCATCCTTGTACCCCTTGTCCGAGTCAGGAAGGTAGGTTACAAGGTACATGAATGGGTCCCTGGCTTTGAGGTAGAAATTTTGCTGAGGCATGAACCTCAAGAGGGAGTAGCAAAAGAGGATATCGTTCAGCCCAACATTTACCCCGAGACATTTGTTGAGCTCTAATACTCCCATTATTAACCTGAAGACATTAAAACAACACTGCTCGGGGAAGAGGTGGAAATGGGAGAGGAACTAGAGAAGTAGAGGGGGTAGAGGGAACCTAATTATGCCCTCTATGATGGCTTTGGTATAAAATGACATCTCATCCTCAGCCCCGAGAGTACGGGAATGCAAAGCGGGGTTATAATCCTCTATGTCTACATATGGGGGGATGTGATATTGGACCCTAAACCTATTAATCTGCTCGTCTCCCTTCACTTTGTACTTCCCTGGCCTGAGGATTCTCAGGGGCAGGGCGACGTTGGGGCATCTCCAAAAATGATGAAAAGTAAAGAAGAATGAAGGGGTTTTCCCACAAAGATCCCCAAGGAGGTTTCCCGAGGGTTGGTCACAGAATGACAACCAGAAACACCTCCGATTATCAAAAAATCAAAAGAACATAAAAACAACGAGAAAAAGAAGAGAAGAAGAGACAGAAGGGCGAAGAGAGGGAAGATACAAGGACTCACCAGAACGTAAACAAAAGTTTTTCTTAAAAACTTGAAATGATTCCTCCCTCCAGGATGTTCAGAAGCAAGGATGGGTATGCTGGCCTTAAGACTCCGGTGAAAGATTGGGCAGTAGACAACGAAAGGAAATGGGTCTCTGGCGAGATTTCAGGCAAGGGCTCTCTGAAAAAGTTCGAAATGGCAACATGAGAGAGGGAGAGAGGAAGCCCATTTATATATAGTATACATCCCCATCATTGGGCACGAAGCACGAAAAAATGCATTTAATGCGTACGACCTCCTAAGCAGGGGAAAGCGGCTAGAGACAATGAATAAGTGGTTGGGGTAGTTGCAGAACCCTTCGTTTCCTTACAACGCGTGTCCTTGGTGTCAGAAGATCGAAGGCTGGGGGGCAATTGATGGGACATTTCCAGACACTCCAAGATAAGCAACACGTGTACTCGGCGTCAAGGAAAATACTCTCTGCTGTGGTCACGACACGTGCTCGTCGGGCCATGATCTCTTTCCCCCGAGGAGGGTACTAGGCATAAGGACCTACGACGCCGGTATGCACGGGGGGTTCGACACATATTCCTCGGTCGAATATGGGTACGTCAGTCCTAACCATACTAGACCCTCGACACCGAGGTGTATCCACTACATCGGCATTCTGTTCCTACAAGGTTGTTGATAGATAGGACATCAGCCTGGGTTAGTCTAGATTAGCCATCATGACCTGATCCTACCTGGATGGTGTCAGAACGCACAGGAAAGCAGAGGACTCAACCAAAAGGGAGCCGGCGCGAGGCATATTGTGTCAGTTTAGGGACAAAAAGACCAAAATGCCCTTGCTGACACACGACTTGGGAAAGCAAGTATTTAATGCACATTTCTCTTGATGAGACAACATTTAACGCGTAATGACGAGGAAGTGAAAGACAATAAATGCTCCTGTGACTGAGCATTTAATACATCCCTACCGAGTGAAGGTCATTAAACGTTCGACAGACCGAGGGTGATGCAATGGTTGCTCGGGATCCCGAGCAGTTAAGAAAGAGGTCATTTCTCCTGAAGACCAATATGCACATTACCCACCTTTAATGATCACCTACTGACCACACTGATAGTAATCATGAGTTTTGAAGGTATAAATATTCCTTACAAAAGACAAGACGGTACAAAAAAAACATTTTCTCAAACCTATACACAGTATTTTCTTCTTCCCCTCTCTCAAAGAACTAACTTGATCGTCGAAGGGGATACGTCGAAAAACACTTCGGCGCCCTCCTAACTCATTTTTTTCTGTTTCAAGAACCTCCCTCAGCCTTACTGGACCGCTCCTATGACCCACAAAAGTCACCCATTACCGTTCCAGGCTACCACCGGATCTCACCCTGTTCCAAATAACAAGGCTGACCATTCGATTGACCGACTCGTGTTCACCATGAGAGAGATCTGTTCTTGTGTGTATATTGTGCAAGATCCTGCACGCACAGTAGAGTAGGAATACGAAAATGAATGGCTATTCCGCATTCCTACTTGAAAATTGTCGAAAGACCAAAAGCTCTTTCATATTTTTACCCGATTTTTATTGCTACCTGTTCAGTAGAATATGATCGGATAAGGTAAAAACTTGCAATTAGTCAAAAATTTGAATACTCCCATGCCTGCCTTTCTGCATCTGTCATGAAAACAATATTAAATTTATAGAAATATATATTTTAAACTAAGTTGCTTGTAACAATGTGCAATGTCTCTGTCGTGTCGTGGGAGATGCGCAGAAAGTCAGATGCCCCCGTGGCTGCCTTGCTGTATCTGTAATGAAAATAATATTAAATTTATAGAAAAATAAATTTTAAAATAAGTTACTTTAAATAATGTGCAATGGCCCCGTCGTGGTGTGTCGTGGGAAGATTCATAGAAAGTCACATGCCCCGATGGCTGTCTTGCTTGCTGTATCGTCAGGAAAACAACAACATACCCTGAAGTTTATATACACGTAATATTTAGATTTTTATTATAAATATATTCGTTAATAAATTATATTTAAATTTTTTTTAAATTTTTAGGTATATAATATTTAGACCCTTTAAATTTAAAATATTATTCTTAGATAAAAAATATTTCAATCAAAGATAGAACAACTAAAATTCATATTCTATTATATCATTTATTGAAATAAAATCAAAAATATAAATCTAGTTTTAAAAGAAATTATAGTTAGTATATAATTATATTATCTATTAGAATAAAACTAAAAAAATTAAACAAGTGGTCAAATTATAATAGACACAATATCTTTTAATTTGGTTGACATTTTAATTTGGTTGTTTAAAAGACCAAATTAAATTCCAATAAACAATATAATTGGATACTAATTACGATTTTTTAAGAAAAAATTAAATTTTTATTTTTAATTTTATTTCAATAAAAGATACAATAGAATATGAATTTTAATTGTAAAATTTAAAATATTTGATTGATATATTTTTAGTTTAAGTATAATATTTTAAACTTAAGGAAACTAAGTAATATATGTTTACAACCTTTAAGGGGATTGAGTATAATTCATTAATAGATATATTTACAGCAAGGATATAAGTGTTACGCCCATATAAATTTTAGGGGGTTTATATATAATATTTCAAATATCTGAGAATCTGAATAATTAAGTGACAAATTTCAAAAAATTTGGGTGTAATTTTCCCTAAAAAGAAAGTAAATTGCTTGCACAAAAAGGTTGAACTGTCGTCAATAATTAGTAAGGTGTAATCCGTGGGCCCATGGAAGTATTACCTAGTTATCCAAACAACGGCCTGCACAGGACTATCCACAAATCCTTGCCAATGCAGCCGACTGGATTTGCTTGGGTTGGTTGCCAAGGGTTAAAAAAAGATTAAAATGCCCTTGAATTGTTATGTTACGCCTACCTACCATTCCATGTTAATATTGACTAACATGTTTGAAAAATTATTTTTAATTTCAAAACAAAGAATTTCAGATGCATTTGAATTTGTTTTAAATTTCATTTGATTTTAAATACGTTATTTTACGGTCAAGAGTTGTGACATAATTTTGGCATTTTAATCGAATTGAATTGTATTATTTGCACAGAGATCAAGACATATATTCTTTAAAAGTACATCAAGTGGGTCGATGTCATTAAAAATTAGAAAAATAAAAGCCTTTAAAAAATGATTTTCTTTTGATAAAAGGTATTTTAAGACAAGTTGGAGCCTCAGTTGTCCAATATCAATATCAATATCATGGCAACTAGGAAATTGCCGCCAGTATTATAATTAACAATCTACTAAACAAGTAATTTCCTTTTCAATCTACTAAATAATTATTAACAATCTACTAAATAATTAATGCTGCTTAGTTGCAGTGGGAAACTCCATTAACATAGGGACCTCCTTTATCCACCAAAGCATATGATATCTGCATCACCATCTGAAACATCATACCCAATATGCATTGAATGCAGATCACTGGAGTAGCACCATTCACCATTCAACACTCAACTCAACCGATGAATCAATAAACTGAGCAATGCTAAACAATCACAAGTATTCCAATTTTTCTGTGGAAAAATCCTGTGGTGTAGAGGGAAACAAACTTCAAACCAATCCACTATAATCGGCAACTTGCAATGTTTTTTTATTCTCAAGATCATAACCAAACCTTGAGATTCATGCAATTTCAGTGCACTTTAAGCTAAGTTATCAAGATAGATTACACTAACAACCACCATAGAATTAGAACACAAACATCACCACATTATAAGAGAAATAACAACGACATAGGAATGGTCCTGCTACAATTCTTATTTCATCCACATATAAGCAAGTCTGCCCAAGAAGTCTTCTTCACTGCAACATGTTCCCCACGAAAATCTCACACGTTGAATAGAAGAAAATAAACTCACTTCTGACCATTCCAAGACGAGCAGAGACAACCAGGAACATACTGATTTATACCCAGAAACCTGGGAAGCAATACAAATGTAGGGAAACTCATATAAACATCGTGATAAACACACTCGTGAAAATTAGTACGTAGTTATTCATTCGTTTTGGACTTGGGTCCACTCTTGTACACTTGTCCTCAATTTTGTTAATAGTAGTAGATCACCCGCCGTGCAATGATAGCAGACTCACTTATATATAGTCATATACAGTGGGTCTCACTTGAAATCATAGTGGTTGCTTTACCAAGATGCACATGAGGGAATCTGAATCCCATTCGCTTCACTATCAAAACTAAAATATGAAACATGTTGATTTGCATGTCCTTGAAATTGAAGAATCGGAAATTCAAAAAATGAGGCTCAAAGTAGAGAACATTTTGAGCATAATGTAGTGGGATGAAATCATGTAGTAGGCTTGCACAAAAAACCAAACAACAGAAATAATGGAATAAAAATGATAATTAATTTTCAATTAAGTGGTGGTGTGTAAACAAGCTGTCTTACCTTCTTGCACTGGATTCAGGACAAGCTTTCGTAGTAAAGCACTCCAGATATTGATCGATAGTAATGCACGATATTAGGGATATGTTGAACTTTTGGGCGATCTATACTCTGTTCTCCACGAATCCGTTGAATAAGCTCACTTGAAACGATTATCAATGTGACTTCTTGGAGATTAGCAAGACATTCAATGCCATGAGGCAACATCTTCAACTCTATACAGTTTTCTAGGTGAAGCTGTCGGAGATCTGGCATCACTCCCCTCTCAATTATTATCTCATTCAGTTGAGGGAGATTGAACAAGAATAGGCTCTTCAGTTTTTGGAACCCAACTTCAAAGCGTAGTTGTTTTCCAGAATATGCGTTCTCAAGTGCAAGTTTTCCCAAACAAGGCAGCGCTTGGATGAAAGGAAGCAGATCTTGTGTCAGTCTAGACCAATGCAAATACAATTGCGTGAGGCTTCGAAGGGATTGAAACCAGCGTGGCACCGTCTCTAATTTCCCTGCTAATAGCATGGATTTAAGGCAAGGAGGAGCAGAAGGGAGCGCATCTAATCGCAAGGATTCCGCCTCATCACTAACCATCAAAAATAAGTAACGAAGGAGATTCATATTTTGGATTGCGATGCACAAGTCTTCTGCATCTGCTTCTCTTAACTTGGAAATGCCAATCCTTGTAAGTTGTGTCATGCTTCTAATGCGTCTCATTAAGTTCACCTCTGCTTCAACACAATCCAGGACTTGCAAGTTCTCTAACTTGTAAATGTTTGACGGGGCTGATATGCCATAACCAATTGTAAATTCAGTATAAGAACCAGGAATGTAACAGTACATTAACAGATGACGCAAGTTCTGCAACTTTGTAGTCCCAGTTGGAAGCACATATATTCTTGAATTGCGAATGTCTAGTGTTTGTAGGTTGTGGAGCCTTCCAATTGATTTTGGAAGCTCCTTCACCCTCGTCCTCCTTAGGTTCAAGTACCTTAAATTGAACAGATCCACTAGTTCATCTGGCAATTTCTCAACCTGTGCATCTTGTAGATCCAACACCCTTAACAATCTAAATCCAGATGGCAATGTTACCAAAGATGGAGAAATCCTATAGTCAATGAACACAAGAAGTGAACGGAGCTTTAACATGCCCTTCAATGATATTATTTGCATTTTTATTGTTTGGATTGACAAGCGACGTGCTCCACTCTCTTCACTTGCTTCTTGATCATCATACAAAGCACCAAATTTCTCGGCCTCCGATATTGAAAGAGCAATTTCCCGTAAAAGATCATCCATCTTACATCCTTTTGGCCTTCCAGATATGTTCCTTTTAACAACTTGAAGCATGTTTCGGTGAATGAGTGCCATAAGATAGCTCTCAGCTACGTCTTCTGGTGTTATTCCCTTCATTTTTTCAACAAACCCTTCTGCCATCCAAAGTCTAATAAGCCTCTTTCTTTTTAACACAAAATCTTCCGGAAATAGACAACAATATAAGAAACAATGCTTCAATTTGTATGGCAATTCATTGAAGCTAAGCAACAAGATAACCTGCATCCTTTGCAACATGGAGTTGCTCCTCAACTCGATATCCAAGCAATGATTAACCTTTTCCCACTCTGATTCCAGTTTCTTTGATGACATGGCACTGCCCAAAGCCACAAGAGCAAGAGGTAATCCTTCACATTTGTTGACGAGGTTCCTAGCCAAGATTTCAAGCTCTTGAGGTAAAAGTCTACCCTGATTGTTGGAGAATGCTTTCATGGTAAAGAGCTCCCAGGCCTCTTTCTCTCCCAGTGGTTTCACATGGTGAACACGACTTTTGACTCCAAAAGACGATGAAGCTATATTTTCATTTCGTGTTGTAAGAATTACTCGATTTCCAAATCCTTCATCTGGGAGAGATACATTGATTTCCTCCCAGAGCTTACTGCTCCACACATCATCCAAGATAATTAAGTATCTTTTCGCCCCTAAATAGCTCAGCAATGTACTGACCAACTCTCTGAACCCCATCGTGTTTAAATTTGTAGGAACTGTTTCCTTGGCAGCGCCGTAGAATTCCTCAATCATTCTTCTCAGTAAATCATCAACAACATATTTTTGGGAGACTGTGATCCACGCATGACAGTTAAAATGGCGTTTTACTATCCGACTGTTGTAGGCCTTGGAGACTAGAGTGGTCTTGCCCGAACCACCCATTCCCACCACTGAAATAACAGTGCATTTTTGTAGAAAAGATCTCATGCTTATAAACTCCTGCTTGATTTCGTCAAGCTCATCACTAAGCCCTCCAATCAATGATGCTTCATTCTCAATGGCCGACACTATCTTGCCTATCAACAAGTCTACAGCAGAGGCCTTGATTGTTTCCATCTTCCAGCTTTCCTTCCTAGCACCTTTTCACCTTGTTGATGGTTGTTTCTGCTTATTATTTTTGCTTAACTGCAAATTAAGGAAAACCGAAAATGTCTATTTGACTTGGATACAAGAAGAAAGCTAATATTTTCAGCATACATACATACATACATGCATTGATTTTATTCAAGTGGAAAAGAATTGAAGGCGTCGACTTGGAGTCTCAATTGTCCAATGCACATATCAAGACAGCTGGGAGAGCAACGAATTCTTTGATCACGAGCCCCCCCCCATTGTCCCTCATCTCACCTTGAAAAACAGATTTTCGGACATTTCATTTGAATTTCACTTATATTTCAAATGACAATAATAGTACAAAAATCATGAAATACATGTATTGTCAGCACATTGAATAAGATAAAAAAGGACACCAAGTGGATGGATGCATTTGGAAAAATAATTGAAGGCATTGATTTGGAGTCTCAATTGTCCATTTCCATATCATGACATTGGAGAGCAATAGAGTCTTTGATAAAGAGGCCCCCTATTGTCCTTCAATATTAAGACAAGTGTTCAATTGCTCATCAATAAACTCAGTTTTACCAATTAAATTTAATACGAATTAAATATTTTACGAATTCGAAAAATGTTACAATCACTTAATCCAAATGATAAATGATTTAAATTAGTATTAGAAGAAAATGTATGAACTGTTTTGAACTAAATACTGTCAATTGATTTCTAAGTCATTTTGTGTATGAATTTTTAAGTGAAAAATATAAAATATGATAAAAAAATTTTAATTGGTGTATATATATATATGTCTTTTAGTTGGAAACGTAACAAACTCGTTAATCAATCAATCAATCTGGTTATGCTAATCTTCTCTAGAAAAAATGGGTTATGGGTGAAAAGCCACTATATATAATATTGGTGAGGGTCGAATTTTGATCAAAAACCTCGTGAGAACAGTCTATTAAGGACATGATCATATTTGGCATATGAGACTTTTGTTTATCGAGAAGTTTCAAAAAGATAAGTGATTAACATTTTGATCCACAATTTCCGCAATACTAATATCTAGATTCAAAACGGTGAAGTATCTAGACTTATAAACACTTCAATCTAAAAAATCAAGTATGTGAGAAATGGCCAAGTTTTGATACTCATTATCAACAATAAAGTTCCCAAACAACTGAGATTCCAAAGTTAAAAATTTCACTTCAAGTTGAATTTGTTGTACATTTGGATTCAACACGGTTTAACCGACACTCCAACACCACTTGTCTTGTGCAACAAAGTAGAAAAAAATCCTCAGTTCACCCCTGGATGATTTTTTGTGTAGACTCTAAATATTATTATCGATTCTCTTATTTAATGGGTGGGTGACACATAATTTATGTTGAATAGTCCATCTAATAAGTAAGTCGTAAATGAGTGTGATAATTAGACTCATTTATATAAGTAAATAGGGTATAGATTGAAGAGTTTTTGACATAAACCTGTCACATCTGACACGATTGTCACACGTAATAATGAGCATCCCATGTCAATCTATCAATTTTACACATCAATAAATATAATACGGTGTGAATACGATACAACTGAAAAATGATACGATTGTTTAAAATGAATGATCAATGACTTGGGTTAACATTAGACTGAAATAAGTCATTTGTCTATACTGTCAGAAAAAATATTCATACTTTTCTATTTCTGGATTTGGTATTATACGAATTGTTTTAATATTAAATAATTTTTTTATCAACACAAATATGACCCAAATATGAAATGTCACGACCCAAATATGAAATGTCACCACCCAAATAACATGGTACGAATACGTCATAGTTCGATCGACACCCTTAAATATTTTTTTATTCATAACAAACTAAACAAAAAAGAAAGATCAGAATTAAACTCGATGAGCAATGTTTTGTGAACTTGAAATTGTGACTTTATTTGTTAATTAAAGCAATCAGTATCATTGATTTAACTACGAGACTAAGCATTTATCAAGATTTATTAACTATTTAATAATTGTGATCAATAAACTCAACATTTTAAGTTTAAAAAACATTTTCTTAACTCAATTTATGTGTTGAAAATGATGCCATTTTACACAAAAGGCACAAGGATATTAAATAATAATCAAATTTTCTTTAGAAACTCTTTTTTGAATAAAATGTACAAAATATAAATCAATCTCAAACACAGAATTATCTTTTTTAAACTAAAAGAAAGAAATCTTAGGAGGATAATCGTTAAGTTCCAAAAAAAAAAAATCATTCCAGATTCCAAATTTTAAAATTCCACACGTATTTGAATTTCATTTGATTTTACACTTGCATTTGATTTCGAAACCTGTCATTTCACCGTAAAAAGCAGATTGTCACATGCACCCGTCATTTCACTTTGAATCTCATAACATTTCACATTGAATAAAATTCTAGTACATAAAGTGGATTTGGAAAAGTTGTTGGGTTCCACGTGTCGTCGCCAATAAAAGCCTTTGGAAAACGGAAATGATAGAAATTTAAAATTTATATATGACTGAAAAAATTAATAAGACTCATTAATTTAAAAAATAATATAAATTTAAATTATAATTTTTTAAATTTTATTTAAATTTTATAGTATAACTCTTTTCAAGTTGTTGGGTTCAATGTGTTGTCGGCACATAGAACAAGATATAGAAAAAGCATCTTTGAAAAAGGGCATCAAGTTGTTGGGTTCCATGTGTTGTCGGCGCGTGGAACAAGAGATAAAAAATGCACAGAAAGTGGATAACAATTATTATTTTACTTACAAAAAAATAAAATTATTATTCTGAAGCATTTCGAATTATTAGTTTTATTTATCGTTTTTTATCAATTTTTTAATATATAAGGTATTATTTAAGTAACATTTATTATGTATTTTTGCCTTTTTTTTCTTAACCAATTAATTCTCTTTCTCCAAGCTTGATCACATATACAAAAATCAAATGTGCATATATAAATAAAATATTAGAGATATGACAGGATCCGAATAATTCCATCAATCCACTAATATCAGTAGAGATACGATAGGGTTCAAAGAGATTATTAATTTCTAAGTTATTTGGATAAATATAAATGATGATAGACTTCAACGTTATTTATCTTTTATCATGTGCAATTCTCAACCAATAAATAGGAGTGAATCCCATGTAATCAATTTTTTGTACTAAACCTAATTGCATACAATTAACTGGGACATATGCAAACTAATTAAGTTTTCGAAAGTATAACATGTTCAATCAATCACAAACACTAAAACCCTAATTTAAGGCATACACCTTGGTTCATGGGTTTAGAACTCCTTCCTCAAATCATCTAAAAGAAGACTACTTACTCATAATCATAAAAATAACATAAAGCATAAAAGTAGGCATGATTGAAATTAGAAAAATAAATGACAATTGAAATTGAGACTGGATCTTTCTATTAATCCACTCTCACAAAACCAAGAAAAACAAGAGATGGTGTTTCCTATAGAGAGAGAGAGAGGGAGAGAGAGGGACGAAATTTCTAACAATTTTCATATTCCTTTTACTCAATGCTTGGCTATTTATAGGCCTAGAGATCAAACTTCTTTGGAACTCTATTCCAATCCCAACTATCGAATATGGTCAATTGTGGAATTTTGAGGAATAAAGGCATAATTGGTAAGGCAAACCTTATGAAGCAATGTTAAGAGTTTCTCAAGAAAGGTATAGTAACACAAAAAAGTGCCTGAAACTTGGAGGGCTTGGACAAGAATAATTCAAAGTAAACATCCCTCAAGTATGGACCCAAATAATTAGCCCATAGGTATGGACCCAATGAGCCCATAAATTATGTTTTAAATTGGGGGTTTTTGGAAGCTGATACACTTAATTAGACTTATTTGACAAAAAGTACACATTAACAAATATTTTGAAAAAAAGTACACTATTTAGATACAAAAACATAAATGTTCATTTTAAGAAAAATGGTGCATTAAATATCTCTTAATTTTATGAGAGAACTTTAATATTTAATGCATATTGATTCTATATATATATATATATACTTGTATTTAAATACTTATTAAGTATATATATATATATATATATATATACGTGTAAAGTGTAACATTGAAAGTGTAAACTATTACCTTATGTCTCACCTTACTTAATGGAAAGTATAAAATGTTATATATTAACATTGAAAGTGTAACACTTTCACACTTTTTCAATTAATTAGTATTTTTAGTGTAAGATGAGACATGTATATTCTGTTTGTATAACACTTTAGGTAATGTCTCACTTTACCTTCTGTAAATAGTTTGTTACATTATTATTACTACACTGTTATTATTACTTTCAATATTATCCTATAACACTTTACACTTTTCATTAAAAAAATGTGAGATATATGATAATATTTTACACTCTACACTTTCAATGTTACACTCTACACTTTCAAAAATGTTACACTTTATACTTTCAATGTCACACTTTACACGTATTTGTAAATATATATATTAACAAATACTCATGAATTAAAATACATTAAATATTAAAGTTCTATCATAAAATTAGGAGATATTTAATGCACCACTTTCCAAAGAACATACACATGAATCAATGGAAGACAAAAATATCACAAAAAAGTTAAACAAATTCAAATTATATATTTAGATACAAATAAGTATCAAAATTAAAGACTAAATAAACTTACATTTTTTAGTGTATTTTTTTTCCCAAATAAGTCTAATTTGGTGTACCCCTTTACAATATACCCTTTAAATAGTATTGAGAGATGTCTAGTATTGCATTTCAATCCTTCTAAGTTTTTTGTGTCACAAACATCTCTCTTTTAATCTCAAGGATAGTTCAAGTGACAACAAGAACGACAACACTCGCTTGTGTTTGAATTTGTTTTGTATACCATAAATGAAGGGATGAAGAAGGCTATTGAGATTTTGTGATTAAAGTGGGATTGCTCTTGTACAATATTCATGCACGTATGCATCAACTAATTTTGTTAAAAACAAGCTATATAGTTATTTTTGGCGTGATTGAAAGTATAGTGCGAGAATTTTAATTTTGTTAGAATGTAAAAAGAGAATTTAAAAACATTTGGAGGTACAAAATATCATTTACCCATCAATTTATGTTCTAATATAAGGCAACAAGTCCATTGTGCCTTGTCCATGTAAATATTTATATAAATAAATAAATCTATATTATAAAGTATCTTACAATTCAAATATCAAAAAATAAATAAAATAATTTTTACTATTCACGATTAAGATCACTTTAAAGTTAATTTAACGGCTAATATTAATACCATAAATTTAAAAAGAAAAATAAACACTTAATAGTGTGTGGGAGTAATTTTTTAAAAATACTTCTAAAAATCATTTCTTATAGTAGTACTTTAAAAAAATAATAGTGTTTGAAATCGCCCCACCACTACCTCTACAACAACCACTGCCCTCACTGCCACCGCCATTACTACCACTGCCGCTGTCGTCACGATCGGAATAACCACCCCCACTACCGCCGCCACCACCCCCCAACCCTCCATCGCCACCACCACCCCAGCCCCCACAGCCATCATCGTCGCCACTACTACCACCCCCACCACCACCACCACTACTGCCACCAACCCCACCAACACCACCATCACCATCACCATCCATCACCATCACCACCGCCACCGTCACCACTATCATCGTCACAGTCGCCACCACCGCCGCTGCTACAACCACCGTCGCAGCCGCCATCACCACCACAACCGTAGTCGCCAGCCTCACCCTCGCCCTCGCCCTCCACCACAACCATCACCATCTCCTACCACCACCACTGTCGCCCACCACCTCTCACCCCCTTTTACCCCCTATAAAGTCAATGCTTAAAGTTCTTTATCTCTTATCTATATTTGTGATTTAATTTTAAATATGAATACAAATATGTTTATTATTTATTATTTTTTATTATATTGTACCTTCAGATACAGACAATAACTAGTATATATATATATATTATACGTTCAAATCCAAATTCATTAAATAAAATATAAAAGATTTGAATTCATATTTGGATTATCAATAAAAAATATCAATCCACAGCCAACCGGCTCATATCACAAAATTTAGAACAATAAATTTGGGCATGTGAGCTATGAAATACTGTCTAAACTCCTGGTTGCTAGATTAAGACCTTTGTTAAGTAGTCTCAAAAGTTCAAATCAGAGCAGCTTCATACCTGGTAGACAAACAACAGACAATATTATCATTTGTTAAAACATTTATGTGGGCGAAGCTCTAGGGAGAAGAAAAGATTCATTTCTTAAAAATTCCTCAAAAACTTGGGCATTTTTCGTGGCTCGTTAAACATGATAGAATTGTGTCCAGTAACATGAGAGAAACTAGGAACATTACAGATGACCCTAGCAACTGCCATAGGTGTGGAGCTGCCCTGGAAACTACCATGCATTGATAACCGAAAGTCAAACAACCACATGTTTGGCTATCAATGACAATAACAAAACTAAGCATCCATCACGAAAAATTTAGCATTTACAAGTAACATCAACTTACCAACCATACCATTTAGACACAATTCATGGTAAAAAGGAAAGAATCCAATAAATGCCAAAGTTTAAGCTAGAGAATAATCACAAAAAGTTGATTGATCGAGTTGTCACAAGGAAAACACATTTTTATCATGCTGGGAATCTGTCAACATAGGGTATCAAAGAAAATAATGCCTCACATAACGTACTGGTGTCGGAGTCGTATTGATACAAGTATGACACAATGAGCTTATTTTTTATTCATAAAAAACCTACTCCAAAAGAGAAACGTTCAGTTTACTCCCCATTAATGGGGTTTGGAGGGGTAGAACTTAGTAAGGACCTAACATTTAGCATTTTTTGTACTAAAGTGGTTGCCATCAAGTAGGAACCCACCACTAG
Organism: Ilex paraguariensis; assembly: GCA_963454935.2. Lineage (NCBI taxonomy): Eukaryota > Viridiplantae > Streptophyta > Magnoliopsida > Aquifoliales > Aquifoliaceae > Ilex > Ilex paraguariensis. Next base: position 36,515 of record CAUOFW020000817.1, on the reverse strand, counting down.
AGCATCCAATCGAAGAAGAAGAAGAAGAAGACAATGACTACAAAGAAGATGAAAAAGACTACAAAGAATGAGTAGAAGAAAAAGAACATAAAAAATAAGTAGAAAAAGACCACCAAGGAGAAGACGACGACTATAAAGAAGATGAAAAAGACCATAAATAAATAAATAAACACAACAAAGAATGAGTAAAAGAAGGCGACGACAAAAAAAGATGATGAAGAAAACTATAAGGGCAGGAAGAAGACTACAAAGACAAAAGAAGAAGATGATGACAATAAAGAAGCAGACTACAACTAAGACCACAAAGAACAAGAAGATTGCAAAAAAGAAGAATAAGAAGACAAAAAAGACAAGAAGAATGTAAAGAATAATAGAATGACAAAAAAAAAAAAAACAAAGAATAAGAATGAGAACGGGGGTACAAAAAAGAAGGCGACGAAGACGACAACCACAAAGAATACCACAAAGCAGAAGAAAAAAAGGAGAATAAGACGACTATAAAGATTAAGAAGACAACAACGAAGAAGACCACAAAAAAGAAAAAAATGAAAAGAAGACTACAATGAAAAAGAATTACAACAAAGAAGAAGAAGAAACGACGACCAATAAGATGAAAATGACTACAAAGAAGAAAAATAAGACAACTACGAAGAAAAACACTTCAAAAAATAAGAAAAGTAAGACAAAAACACAAAGAAGATGACTAATAAGATGAAAAAGAAAAAGAAGAAAACTACAAACAAGAAGACTACAAAAAAAAAAAAAGAATACAAACAAAAAAAAAAAAGACTACAAATAAGAAGACGAGAAACAAAGACTAACAACAAAAAGAGGACTTACAAAGAAGAAGCGATAAGACAACTAAAAATACAAAGAAGACAAACACAAAATAAGATGAAAAAGACTAGTAAGAAGAAGAAAAAGTCTACCAAGAAGAAAAAAATTACAAAGAAAAAGAAGGTTTCAAAGAAGAAGATTATGAAGAACATGTAGAAGAAGACAACAAAAAAATACAAAAAAAAAACTACAAAGAAGAAGAACAACAAAATTACAAAAAAAGACGAAGAAAACTACAAAGAAGAATACAACAAAAAAACAGAGAAGTAGAAAACCACATAGAAAAAGAAGAAAAAAACTACAAAGAAAAAGAAGACAACGATTACAAATAAAACAACAAATAAGAAAAATACTACAAATACGAAGAACAAGAAGTCTATAAAGAAGACAACACAAAGAAGAACAAGAAGACAACCACAAAAAAGAAGATGAAGACGAAGAAGACTAACTCAAAGAAAAAGAAAAAGAAAAAGAATAGTACAATAAAAAACAAATAAAGCTAGAAAGAAGAAAAAAAATACTCCAAATAAAAAGACTATAAAGAAAAAGAAGAAAAGGACTACAAAGAAGAATAAGAATACAAGGAAGAAAGAGGATGAAGAATAAAAAGAAAACTATAAAGAAGAGAAAAAAAAAAAGACTAAGACTATAAAGAAGAAGAAAGCAATGCAAAGACTAAGAAGACAAAGACAACAAAGAAGAAAAATAATGCAAAAAAGAAGAAAACTACAACGAAAAAAAAAAGCAGAAATGATTAAAAAGAACAAGATGACTACAAAGAAGAAGAAAAAAAAAGACAACGACAACTCCAAAAAATTTGAAGGAAAACAAGAAAACTATAGCGACAAGACGACCATAAAGAAGAAGAATACAAATAAGATTAAGAACACAACAAATAAAGACGACGAATACAAAAAATAAGAAGAATACTACAAAAAGGAAGAGAATAATAAGACTGCAATAAAGATGAGGAGAATAAGACTACAAAAACGAAGAAGCATATTGGTTTGACTTGTGAAAGAACGGATAGTTACGGGATGGTTGTTTAAAAGGTGGCTGGCTAGCAAAGAACCCGAAAAAAACTAGTAGAGTTGCACCCTAGGCTATTTTATTTAGTATAGCCACGGAGACTACTTGCACCAAGGCCTCCTTTATGAGTAAGCTCATTTAGAAAGCGTAAAACAACCTAGCTACTTTCTTTATTGAAAGATTTTGGCATGATTGAGAATTCTTCAACTGATTAGCTATTTTTTCAGTGACTAAAGTGTTGGTTGCCATTGCCTAAATAATGTTTGGCTCTTCTTTATAGTTTTGTTCTTCTTATTCCTCTTTTTCTTCTTTGTAGTCTTCAACTTCTATTTCTTCTACTTTTTCTTGTATTTCATTTTCTTGGTGGCCTTCCTCTTCTTTAGAGTCATGTTATTATTATTATTATTCTTGTTCTTTTTAGTCTTTGTATTTGAATCTTTCTTCTTCAACTTTGTCGTTTTGTTCATTTTTGTAGTCCTTGTATTTGTTGTCTTCTCCTCCTTTAGGGTCTTCTTTCTAGTCATCGTTTTCCTCTTTCTTCTTTGTCGTCTTATTCTTCTTCGTCTTTTTAGTCTTCTTCTTTTGTTCTTCTCATATTTTTCTTCTTTTTCTTGTTTGTAATATTTTTCTTCTCAATAGTCTCTTTCTTCTTCTTTGTAGTTTTTTTTCGTAGTAGTCTACTTCTTCTCATTCTTCTTTGTAGTATGTTTTTTATTTGTTGTGTTGTTCTTTCTTATTTATACTCTTCTAATTCTTTTTTACATTCCACTCTTTCTTCTTCATCTCTTCTTTTTCTTATTCTTTGTAGTCGCATTCTTCTTCTTCTTCTTTTTGTAGTGTTCTTCTTCGTGTTCTTTCTCTCCTTCTTTGCATTCTTTTTCTTCTTCTTCTTCTTCTTTTTATTGTTCATTTATACAGTCTTCTTTTTCTTGTTTGTAGTCTTCTTCTTCGTTGAATTTTGCTTCTTTTTTGTATTCACCTTCTTTTTCTTTTTCTACTTCTAGTCTTTTTCTTATTTGTAGTCCGCTTCTTTTCATTCCTTTCTTCTTCTTCATCTTCTACTTCTTTGTAATCTTCCGCTTCTTCTTTATTCTTTGTAGTCTCCTTTTTGTAGTTTTTTTCTTTGTAGTATTCTTTTTCTGCTTCTTTTTTATAGTCTTCCTTTTTTTCTTCTCTTTGTACTCTTCTCCTTGTTCTTTGTGGTCTTCTTTTTTTCTTCTTCTTCTTCCTATTTGTAGTCTTCATTGTCGTCGTCTTCTTCTGTTTCTTCTTTGTAGGGTTCCTCATCTTTTTTTTCTTCTTTTCTTGCTTTATAATTTTCTTCTTCTTTGTAGTCATCTCTTTTCTTTGTAGTCGTCTTCTTCTTCTTTGTAGTAGTCTTATTCTTCTTTGTAGTCTTCTTATTCTTCTTTGTAGTCTTCGTCTTCTTTTTCTTTTTTGCAATATTGTATTTCTTCTTTGTAGCATTCTTATTTTTATTTGTAGCCTTCTTCTTTCTTTTTTTTTTGGTTGTGGTCTTCTTCTTTGTTGTAGTCTTCTTTCTTTCTTTTTCTTCTTCTTGACAATAACTCAACGACTTGAAATTGACTCGGAGAAGACACTGAGAACTCGGTCAAGTCATGCAAGACTCTTGATTTATAAGTCGTGTAACGATATCGCCTCAAAAGGTGCTGAGTCGAATACGACTCGAACATATTTCGGTATTGACCGATCCTTTGAACCTCATTCTTATTCTTTTTTTTTTTATTGTAGACTTCAAATTAGAAGAAGACTCCAAATTAGTAAAAGTAGAAGAGGACTACAAATTAGAAGAAGAACAAGAACCAAACTACAAATAAGAAGATGAAGAAAGAGAAGACTACAAAGAAGATGAAAAAAAAGACTACAAATAAAGAAGAAGGAAACACTTCAAGAATACAATGAAAACAACAAAGAATAAAGAAATCACTTGAAGACTACAAAGAAGAACTAACATCAAAACATGCAAAAAACAGATTATAGGGAGTTTTGTCCAATTCTAAGGCGTTTGATAGAACACAATGTAGAACAAGTGTTGGTTGCCAAACTTGATTTCATATAATGTCATGTATCTGGGAGTATCAAACATAGGTTCTTGCAAGTAGGCCCCGTAGCTCTTGAATTAGAAGTTTTGTTTAGAATTACCATTGTAGAAAGAGCAAAAACTAAATTCACAAACAAGAAAGTGACATTTAAGATATTTGAAAAATAAAATAAAGAATAAAATAAAATCATAATTTATAACGTTAATGGGCAAAAGTGTAACATGATCTAAAAGAAGTTATCCGTAAAACACATTCACATTGTTGTAATTTATATGTTGTTCAACATCAACCATGTAGAATATCATGTATATAAAACAACCAACAAAATAAGTAGGAGACATCTCATAATATTTACATTTAACTTGACAATTGATAATGTGAAATATATTTACTAGCATATGCTTACCCTCTCAGCAAAATGAACAACATTTTCCTTCTGATTTTCAAGGGGTGAAGCTGTAAGAAGATAGTCTATCTGCCCAAATACATGATAAATCCAAAATGGATACAAACATAGTGTAATATCAAGATCTTCAAATCAAATGGGCATGCTCGTAATATGTATGTTGACTTACGTCTATATTGGTGCATAATTATGTACTTCATCGTCCATTAAAGAAATTATTTTTGGTTTCTAGTCAGCTGATATACTCATTATAGGATGTAAAAACCATTGTGTGTGCCCCCATAATTTTGTTGGAGCAACGCAATTTATGAAGGAGCATACATGATCACCGCTGATCCAAAGCAGATTTCCGCTGATCCAAAGCAGATTTTGACTTGCATGATCTCCATCCCAATTGGGAAAATTTTCCTTTCCCAATCCAAAACCTAATTCTCCCACTTCAATGATACACTTTAAGCATGGCATATTGGAGAACATGTCAAATATCATTTGCAGAATAAATTGAGAAACTTTTACTTCTCTAAAAACATTTCTATGTTAAAAGCTTCTTAATTTTACTTTTATCTTATAACAAAATGTACACATTAATATGTGAAAACACACACATACACACTAATATGTCAAAACACACAAATGTGCTAATATGCAAAAAAACAAACACGCTAGTACACTAAAGCACACACATACACACAATGTTAAACACACTAATACACCAAAAAAGGCACACACACTTTTATCAACCAAAACACTATATACACCCAAAAAAAAAAAAAACACATTTACACACTACTACATCAAGAAAACACATACATCCTCATTTATCTACCAAAACACTATATACAAAAAAAAAAAGCACATTTACACACTACTACATCAAGAAAACACATACATCCTCACTAATGTATCAAAGCACACACACATACACCAAAAACATGCACTCACACGCTAGTACATTGTAGACACATTAATACACAAAAACAAGCATACATTATACATCAAAACACTCATACTAATACATCAAACATATAATCACACTTACAAATCCACCAAAACACACACACACATACACTCCTACACGCCGAACACACACACTAATACACTAAAACGAACACACCACACACACTACTACGCCTAGAAAACACACACATTTATAATATAAAACATGAAAATTTTCAATAAGTCCATCTGACGGTCTTAAATAAACTCATCCAACAGTCATTAACATCCCCCACAAAATCATTCACATTGTACTGTGCCTTCACGCACAGGTCTCAAATAAACTCATACACAAAAAACACACTCTAATATTAAAAAAAAATAGATACTAATACACCAAAACACATGCACACATATTCTAATACACCAAAACATACATACACCAAAATACATGTAATAATACTTCAAAAAACACACATTATACAAAGAAAAACATAGTAATATACCAAAAAAAATTTATAGTAATACACCAAAAAAAAAAAAATATATATATATATATATATATAAGTACACTTGTACAACAAAATCCACATACACTAATACATCAAACTCACACATTAATACACAAAACATGCACATATTTATGCACACAAATACTCATACACCAAAAAATATATATAATAATATAGTAGACACATTAATATACCAAAAAACACACTAATTTACCAAAAAAGACACGTATACTTTTAGACCATAACACACGCATACACTATTATATTATGTCAAACACAGACACAAGCACCCACTAATACACAAAAATGCGCACACTAATACACGTATATTGGTGTGGTAATGGGTGCGTGTTTATGTGTATGTTTTGATGTATTAGTGTGTGTCTATGTGTATTTTAGTGTATCTGTGAATGTATGTTTGTGTTTGTGTGTGTTTGTTTGGGTGTATTATTATGTGTATAATTGCTTATCTATGGGTATAGTTGATTATACCTTAGTAGAGTCTCATCTTATATCAACTATGTGTTTGACCAGTGTGTTTGCAACAAAGCTATACATTAAGCCACATTTAGCATGATGTAGCGTTGAAAGTTCAGATAATGTTTTTTTACTTTTAATATGATAAGATTAACCATGAGCCCATAACCCATCAATTAAAATCTTTGTTTTATGTTCATTTTGCTAACATTCTTTTTATTTCTTTTACTTGTTTCAAATTTTTTGAATTTTTTTTTTTTCAATTCTTCATTTAAACTTGTTACATTAAAGATTTTACTATTCGTTGTTTCACTCTCCGTTAAACGAATTAATATATAATGCTTAAATATTCAATTGAACTTCTTACTACATTCTGTAATCACTAATATTTTATTTATCCAAAACTTGGAGGGCATCCAACCTATACAAGAACTATATTAAGATCAAACACCAAAATTTCTACTCTTCAAGAAAATCGAAGTGATTGGCTATATAGGACAAAGTCCCTTGAAGTCAAATGAAAAAAGAAAGCAAAATGTCTTTACTTTTTTGTAAAGAATATGGTGAGTTTTTGTCATATTAATATAAATTTACATACAAAATTATGATGTAGTAATGAGAGAGGAGAAGTGAGACCACTTGAATGGAAACACTCCCAGTCCAAACTTTGTTTTGAGTCAACTGTCAAATCGGTAAAAAAAAACACATCAAAAACGACAGAAAAATTGCCTCTTGTACAACCAAGTTTCAAATTCAAAAGAGCTTGAATTTAATCAGATACCAAGATAGACTTAACTGGTTTAAGAGATAAAATAATGTTATGAAATATTCAACCAAGAAGCCAAGAGAACAAATATGTCTTATTCATCAATTTTCTCAAAAAGCACCCTATTGTTCATATTCGTTGTAATATCATTTCAATTTTCCCACCAAATTACAAAATAATATGCAAAATCCTAGAGAGAGGGAGAAGAAATTGACAACACCTTACAAGCAAGTTCGCCCGAAGCATCGGCCAAGGAAAACTGTGACTACCTTATTCTCCTTCTCCCCATTATGTCTTGGAATATTAAAATTGACCAAGCTAATTTCAAAACCATTCCAGAATTGTCCCTTCCCACAGAAGGTTAAACGATGATAAAATGAACATATAATAACACAGTACAATTTCTTCTCTAAAACAAAAGGACTAAGAAATTCCAAACCAATTTTTTCCAAAATGTCCACGGTGGTGGAGTAAAAAAAAAATTTCTTAGATGGGCACTCTAATACGTTTATCCTAATCGATAAAAAAATGACACATTTATACTATTTATTTCATCAATGATCCTTAAAAATTTTATGCATATTTGTGCACAACAAAAACAAGATTAATTATATGTTTTTATTGAAAATGAGGTTAATTGTAGTTAGTTACGACTAACCTGATAAATTTTCATTATTTGATAACATTGCCTAATGACTTCATTATTAATAACTAGTAAAATTTATGTCAAAATCACATTTGTGTACACTAAATGATATACCATGTACCTTTTTATCTTGAAATTTTGTGCGCAAGATCACAAATCTCAATTAGTTTTTAAACTCAATGCTAAAGTGCACATCAATAATAAAATTGCCAAGTTGATCAAAAGATTTTAAAATGAACCCAATATGTCCAAACTAATCCAAATACGTCCGAAGCGTGTCCACTGTTAACCATTTAGGTATGTGTGTACTAACTGATATGATAAAAAAAGAGTGATACTATAGAGACCTAATCAAAGACTTGATTCAATACAACAGTTGGATTAATTGCGAGTTCCAATGTTTGATGGAGTTCACTTCTAATCCAATGGCTATATTGTATTAAGTTCCCAAATTAGATCCCACTAAAATTTTCAAGATAATAGGATGAACATAGTTAGATATACTTCATAAAATATAATACGTTATGCAAGAATCAAAATATCGTTTCAAAACGGTCGAAACGTCCGAAACGTTTCCATTTTCAAGGAGACCGAAACGAAACAGTGACAGAATCAAAATTCTGATATTTCGAGGTATTCCATAATATTTTTAAATGTATTATAATATTTCAATACATTTGCACAATTATTTTGGAATGTTTCAAGATATTTTGATATATTTCCATCAATGTTTTAAAAAATAATTCTAAAATTTTTTATTTTTTTCATTATGTTTCCGAAACGGGTCGAAACGTTTTCGAAACACGTCGAAACATTTCCGTTTCGTAGGTGACCAAAACAATGCACCGAAACGATATTTTGATCCTTGACGTAATGGTAAAGCAAAAGAATTGAGGGTGGGCACACATGGTCCTTGAGTGGTTCCAGCACTGTGCCAGACTAAGGTAACATACCTGCACAAGCCACTAGCATTCAAAATTCACGAGGCTGTCATTGTTTATAGTAAAAAATCTATTTCAAATTTCCATTATCACAGCCAATAATTGAAGAAAAAAAATTTGCAGCTTGGCTATTTCCAAAACTATGCAGAGATATGAACTTTTTTGTCAAACCATCAAATGACAGCAAAAAGTAGCTTAAATTAAAAACCCAAAAAATTCAAGAGCAAAGAACTAAAAGTATGTCCAAGAAAGATAGATCAAAGTACCTACGTGTAGAAGCCTTTCAGTCCTCCATTTGGCGTTCCCTGAGAAGCAACATTCAAAATCCAACGCCAATTGGAAGACTCTCACCAAATTCCACCACCATAATCTCATGCTCTCCAATAGTTCCTCAAATGCCTATTAAAATAAATACATCAATTTTTAAAAAGCATTCACTTTTTGTTCACTACAGAAAAATCAACGAAATTCAGAATCGTATGCCAATGGAAATATGTTCTACAAACATGGAATCAACTGCTAGTTCAGTGACATTCAGGAATATGAATTTAATATCAACAAGGATGTAAGTGAACACTCTGGGAAAATACAAAATGAAGTATATGAACACTTGAGCAGAGCAACAGAAGCTCTAGAATTGTTAGCGTGCTTTTATTTTAGCTTTTTCCAACTTTATATCCTGTTATCTCACAACTATTAGAACTATCCATATTCTAAAAAATAAACGTTACAGATATATGAAAACTTCTGGGTTTTCTTAGTTCACTGAATTTTATGAATAATAAGAAGTAATAATATAGATGACTGTAAAGAATTATTTAAAGGTGTACAAGAAAATTAAAATTTTTTATCTTCAAGTCAAAAGAAATGTGACTGTTGGGTGAGATGTACAGACTTTTTGAAAGGATAGAAAGCATATTTATGTGAGTCAAACTTTTAATGGGATATTATGGATAATCAAAAGTTTTTCTAGGATGACATACCATTTAAAGAAAAGATATGACGTATTAAAATCATTCTATACAAAAATTGCCAAAAAATACTGACCAAAGCAACTCAATAGATTTTAAAGACTCAAATAAGACTCCACTTGTCTAAGTCACCACAAGCCAGCCATAAGGTGGCTAATTGCCAACACTTGGCTAGTGGACAAGAGCCATTACCCCCTGTCATCATATGGAGTGAAGAAGCATCAATCATCACTCTACTGAAACTGATTTAAAGCAACTTACAAACACCACCAAAAGTTTTGCTTATTTTCTTTATCCTGATATTGGAAGCTTAAATATATGTTTTCTATAGTCTAACTATGGAAAGTTTAACGTCTTTTGAGATAACTATACAGCCTAACTTTGACATATCTTTATTAAGACAAACAGTTCCAGGGAAATTAAATCTATCATGAGGAATATATCACAGAAAACCTAAATTAAGCCAATCATAACATTGCATATTCAGAAATAGAAAAAGAGGTTGTAAAGTATATTATCGAAAACCTATATTAAGTCAATGATAAGACCATATGTTTTGACTTGGAAACAAGAAGCTTTATAATTATTGAGAGCCATAGTCTAATAACTTTACCTAGTCATCTTTAACAGCTACAACACCTGTAACCAGAGCAATCTGAGCTGGTATCTATAATAAATAACTTAAAAAATTATGGATAATTCTCGCATTATGCAATCAAATTAGTACTATTCTTTTTTTTTTTCCCAGGGGCGGAGATGGTGAATGAAAAGAGGAGGATAGGTAAATAAATGGGTTGTGGAGCAGAAGAAGAAGATGAAAGATCAACCTCAAAGGTAACAATAATAAATTTAAGTTGAAAAGATATATTCTCATTACTATGAATTGCTTCTAAGAGATAACACACCCCAATTTCATATAACCACGAGCCATGTTCGGGTCCTCGAAATGATGGTGATTCTTGGATATGCATATCCTCGAGGTCATCGCCAATCGAAACAGATTTCTAACCCTAACTGTGCCTCTACCACATGTATCTACCATCAAAGTGTGTCCTGTAAGATATAATCACAAACCGGATACAACAAAAAACCAACAAACGTGAACTAAATTTTTTGAGAACTTTGCCTCTAATTCTCATATTTATAGAATCACTCATAATCTTGAAACCAGGCATACAATATTTTTCCTAATGTTAAAGAAAATTCAAATGCCTACCACTACTATGACATGTTCCACTTCGAGCAAGAGTTGTACTACTCCTTGTGGAACAGCCCTTGAAACAGTCTGCGAACAATAGGTAATTAAACAATTTCAGGGAATGGTATGCATGTTACCTGATCAGCAGAACCAAGCTTCGTCATAAGGGAATCTTAGGAGCATTGATGTTCTTGTGGAGATCGTCTTTCACAAACCTACAAGAATACATCATACAAAGATAGCGATCATGAGAAAGGAAGTACTCCATAGTTCAAAAAAGTGCAGTTGTACATCAAGTTCTTTGGCAACTTGCTACTCATACCCAATGATTTTGCCGACAGCAAGGATGAGTAGTGATGGTATCGCTACTGAATTCTTCATGCCCTTCTGTTGAGTTAAATGAGAATGAGAAGAGAACAGGAAAACGCTACACACTAAGGGAAGGGAAGAATTGGCTGGTTTAAGTGGGCACCTGAAACTATTGATTTACTAAAGGATCTTATGGTCAATACAATATATGGTAGAGACATTGTGGTCAATCAAAAGCTTTTCTTGTATCTTGACATTTTATAGTAATATAGATATTGATATAGATTAATTACACATTATGTTTTTGTACAAATTTAATAGTAATTTATCTTATCTAAATTTGTTCACGTACAATGCACATGTTGCATTACTAGTACATATATCTATACCTATATATCTACATTCAAGAGATTGTAACGAATATATCCACAATCAAGAGATTCCTCATCCAAAAGAAAAAAAATGATTTTAATATGCAAGGAATCAGTTATTCTGCCTACTTAAAAATACAAAAAATATGATTATAAAATGAATAAATATTGGTTATGAAATTAAGTGAAAGTGTAATTAAAGTTTTCACAAGGAAACTCTATAATCTAGGAAGCGCGGATACAGACACGAGTGTCGTATCTGAGATACGATACGGACATGGGAATACGACAAAATTCCAAAATATAGGACACGGGTTCAGCAAGTATACGGCTAATTAAAATAATATAATATATTTTTATATATATAATAACATTTATAATAAAATTGAGTAATTAATTAATATTTTATAATTGAACAAATGAGCTAATATTAAATTTGATTAGTGGGCTAATATGTTATGGACAGTGGGCTAAACCAAATTGGGTAGTGGGTGACAACTAATAAGGTATGATTGTAATTTAACATAAAATATAACGAGTCCAAGGGTTATTTGTAAATTATTTTAACAATTAGGGCAAAGAAAAAAATAAAATAAAATAATAGGAGTTAAAATGTAAATTAAGACGAGTAAAAAAAAAATAAAAAGAAAAAGGTAGTCCTAATTGCTTTTCAGCAACAACGATAAGTCATGAAGTCTGGACGATGACTTTCCAGAGAACTCAGTCGGCGTAAGACAGAGAAAGTGGTTGAAGAGATACCTAAAGATGAAGACGACATACGTACTCAAAGAGGAGGAGATCTGTGGTTGTGGCTATAGCTGATCAAGTACGTTATCTTCTTCCCCCCCCCCCTTTTTTTCTGATTTCAAATCCATGGTTGTGGTCGTATTCCTCCGTATCACCCCCGTATCCAACCCATATCTGTCCATAACAAATACTTCTTCACTATTCAGGACACTTGTGGAAGTATCAAACACGTGTCCGGCCGTGTCCCACACATATCCGTGTTGGACCCGCGTCCGACACCGCCATGTCGACCCCCTGAGGAGTATATGTGCTTCTTAGTCTGTAATGCTTAATGTAAAATACAAGCACAAGGAAATTAAATATACTATGAAGAAGACAAAAGTACAAGAATTAGGTAAGGAAATTTAGAAGGAAAGGTTCGGGTTTATATAAAGGACCAAATGGCTCATCCAAGAAATCAAACTTTATGTCAAATAAATGCATATATCAAGTAAACACTCACACACAGTTAAGTGTGAGTAATGGATAATGTGGTGAGATTGATAGTCTACAACAGAGAGTGGGAAGGGGCATGGAGATAGTAGTTTTTGTTGTTTTTTTTTTTTGGTTTGGGGGGGGGGGGAGGGGAGAGAGAGAGAGTTATGGCATACCTCCACGAAATTGCGAAATCGTGTGAACATTCTAAACACGAGCTTTGCCAAAGTAATATGACCCCTAAACAACATAACATATGATATCAAAAACACAACAAGATATCTTCTAAGCATGGTTCTGAATAACGGTAACGGACATCGTAACGATAACGGTAACGTCGTAACAGACGCGGGGTGAAACGAGCGTTACGTAACGGTAACGAAAACCGAATGCGTGAATTTTTTTTTTCAACTCACAACCTCCTATAAAATATGAATATTTACATATTTCAATTTAAAATCATGCAAATATGAGTAATACATGTTTTATAGGAGGTTATGAGTCTAGACTAATATTTAATATTTATAACATAATAATAATTTTTTTTCGTAGTCTTGACACGAACATGACAAGATTAACATTCTTAATTGTGATACCTATGTAAACTATATTAAAATAATTAATAAACTTTATTAAAAAATTTTAATTAAACACATGTTTTATTTAATCAAAAATATATCTCAAATACAATATTATAATATTTAAATAGACAAAACAATACTACATTTTTAAAAAAAAAAAAAAAAAAAAAAAGGAGAAAGAGTGACTGAAGTCTAGAGGTAAGTAGATCTTAGAAAGTCAAAAAAAAAAAAAATACTGTGACTTATTTGCATAGTTAAGTAGAACTTAAAAAAGTAAAACAAAAAAAAAAAAAGAGTCGGTGGTTGTTTTGCACAGATAAGTGGACACCACAGTGACCACACATATTATATCCTCAAAGCCAAAAAAAAAAAAAAAGGGAAGAAAAAGAGAGAGGCGGTGGGTGGCTGACTGAAGTGTTTACCCAAATAAGTGAGAAATTCGAATGAAGCGATGAAATGAAGATCCACTGGTCTTCAATTGTCCTAAGCAAGCAACGACCACACCAAGAAGCAACCAAACGGAGGAGAGCTCAGATCTGATAACTGGTCCAGCAGCCACAGTTCGAGTTTAACTCTTTCAAGCAAAGGAGGGAAAACCACCTCAAGAAAATAGATATGAATTTATAGGTGCGTTTTTAAGTGATTATTTGAAAGATTTTTTAGATCTAAACCATGTATTTGAGATTTGAATGAATGAAGATAGATGGGAGAAGGAGGTTGAATTTGGGTTTCAGATGAAATCAATTTTTGGGGGCTGAACTTTGAGTTTTATACTCAAATTATTATTTTCTTTTTTGATCGTAACGGGTCAAAACGGTCGTTACGTCCGTTACGTGGGCCGTTACATCGGCGTTACGGAGCCATAACGGCCGTTACGTCTGTGAAATTCATTCTTTCCGTTATATCAGACCGTAACAGAATCAGTACCTGCCGTTACTGTTACGTAACGGCCGTTACGGCCGATTTTCAAAACCCTGCTTCTAAGGACAACACTAAATGAACTTTCACTAAAAAGAGAAGTCATACTCACACCAGGACTCTGATCGAAGTGCAGATAGGTATAGCAGTTAATCACTGGCTGGATAGGATAATGTGGGATAAATGCACCAGGTTGAAATGAGGTAATGGCTCTCCATTGGTTGTAGTTTCCTCAAGGAAATCTATTACTGAAGCCTTCCCACTGTATTCAAATCTTCAAAAGCACATTTCTGTGTCAAATAGCTTAGATATTGATAAAACTTGATATTTTGGGAAAAGAATATTCATTAAAAGTACAGTTGAAAACCATTGATTTTAATTTCTTTAGTTTTGGAAGAAGAGCCTGAAATGATAATTTCAAGGTCAAACAAACTAACAGATGACTACACTTAACAATGTTTTGCCCCGTACCAACAACTAGAAGAGATCTTGGCAAATTGCTAGATGCAAATTCAAACCATCTAGTGTGTTTTGTTATTAATGGCAACCAAAAAATTGAACACACACCCCATGGAGAATTTAGCAATTTACAAATTGTATCAAATTGCAAACCATTCTATTTGACACCGTCCAAATAAGTCCATGGTAAAATGAAAGGAATCAAACAAACATGAACTTTTGATCTATAGAACAACCACAAAAGTGGATTGTATGAGTTGTCATACTTTTTTTTTTTTTTGGGGGGGGGGGGGGGGTGTTGGGGATATCTATCAACATAGGGTATCAAAAGGAATAATTTCTCATATACCATTCCTGTGGTGGGGCTGCATTGACACAAATACGACTTCATGAGACTATTGCTACACAATTAAAAACCTATTACAAAAAGGAAATATCCAGTTTAGTCCTCATTAATACTGTACAAGCTATACAAAATATAAAAGATAAAAAATAGAACCATTGTCTTCTTTTCTTCCGGGCATGGCACCAATCCCACTTTAGTAATTAGTAAGGAACTTGTACTCAAAAAATACAGCTCAGCAAATAAAGACAACGGCATATGCTATTAGGCTTGCTAAACTAACTCACCATCCTGACTAATCAAGAGAATTCATCGAAAGATAATCAAAAGAACTAATCGCAAAGATAGAAAATTTCACTTATCGGGGAAAAAAAAGACAGATAATCAAAAGAATTAATATGTTTTTGACTTTGTTGTTAGTGTTTGCCAAGTCCTTTTTTATTTTTCTCTTCACTTCTTTCTTTCATTTTCCTCGGTATAATGTACAAACCATTAAATTATATATCTCAACTTGGTGAGGCCTGAGCCCTCTACCTTCCACCTAGAAACTTCTTCTTGATACCATAAGATTACAAGGCTCATAGTGAGTAGGTGGGCAGTTGGTTCTGTTAGTTGTGCCAAGTTTTTCCATTGATGAACATTACTAGTTTAGCCTATAGCAACATATAGCTGTTTTAGAGTGTCCATTTGCATGACCTAGAAATATCCTAGGCACTGTCCTTCGATTCACTGCCCATGTTTTCCCTGGGAGTTTAACTTAATTTTATTTTGTAGTGTAGAAAATATGATATCTAGGTTTCTTGTAATAATATTCAACAAAGATATCCCCTCACTAGATATTGAAAAGAATAAAGGTCAGGTGCCGGCAATATTAAGTCTTCTAAGACTGCCCCAATTATTCTTTATTTTGTTGTTTTTAAGCAATTGCTGAATCACTGGGCTATTGTGCAAATCTATCGACTCACTAACACGGAAAAATTCTGTAACTTCCATTTTTATCCAATATATCGTTTTAAAAGATCACGATTTTCAGCTTTGGTGGTGTGCTCTGGAACCTATGTGTTACTAAATCTTCAATGAAAACCAATTGAAAATTATAGAGACAGTCCTACAAGCAAAACAAAGTGAAATAGGCATGACATATTACGCAAGAATTGTTCACCTGTTTGGACTCAGATGCTTTTTCAAAAAGCATTGTGTCTCCATATGAATGGGATGTCTATACAACATTGAAACATGGCTAGTCTGCGTTTGTCCACGTGCATGAACCAATAACCAAAATGATAAATAACTATATTACACAACACCTAAATTTGGAGCAATGCCACCAATAATCATGTCAACATAAAATCAAACCCTCTCCATTCCAGTTGCAATTGCAAATATTAAGCAGAGGTCTAGAGAAAGGAACCACAAAAGCATGCAAAAATTAAGGGCCTGTTTGGTTTGCGTTTCAAAAACTAGTATCCAAAAACAGTTTTTGAGAAGAGTTTTAAGAAAATAGATTTGATATTTTTTGAGATAAAAAACTTGTTTGGTTAAATGATTTCAAAAACAATTTTACAATACAGAAAATAGTAAAACTTGTTTGGACAACCTAAATATATGTTTGAATAGTAAGTCAAACATTAATAAAAAAAATATAAGAAAGTTATTTTTAGATTGATAATTTCATAAAAAAAATTCAATAAATCAAACTTTAAAATATATAATATGTATTATATATATAATATTATATATAATATAATATATATATATATATATAATATAATATATATATATAATATATAATATAATATATATATATTATATTATTAATATATATATTATATATATATTATATATATAATTATATATATTATATATAATGTAGATGTATATTATATTATATTATATATATTATATATTATATTATATTATATTAATATTATATATATTATATATATATATATATATTATATATATATTATATATATTATTATTTATATTAAACTATATATATTATATTATATTATATAATGTAGATGTATATTATATTATATTATATAATTTATATATATATATATATATATTATATATTATGAGAGAGAAGAAGAAGTAAAAAAAAGGAGGATATAAATTTGCTACTAAGAAGACTCAAAGGGCAGACCTCATTAAAGTCCAAAATTGTTCTCCTTATTTTAAAAATTTTCAAAGAAAACCCTGAAAACAATCTAGACTTATTTTCTGTTTTTTTTACTCAAATCTCATTTTTTCTCAAAATTTTGAGAACAAAAATACTGAACAACAGGTTTTTGGTGTTTTTGAAATTTTGAGAACAAAAAATTGTTTCCGAGATGATAACCAAACATGCACTAAAATTTTAGTAAACTGAATGAGTGGTGATGGGGAGTTTCGTCCAATTCTAAAGCATTTGATAGAACATGAATTAGAACAAGGACTGTTGCTTATGAATCTGTGCCAAACTTAATTTCATATCATCATGTCATGCATCTGGGATAAATTATCAAACCAAGGTTTTAGTAAGCACATGCCTATGGAGCTCTTGAATTACAAGTTTTGGTAAGCATTACAAACCTAAATGCACAAACAAGAAAGTAAGAATTTAGCTATTTGTGCATGGGTACCATGAAAATTGAAAAAGGCCATAATTTACAACATGGATGGGCACAAGTGTCACATGATTTGAATAAAGTCATCCATACGACACATTCATACCAAGGAAATTTATAATGTTTCTCAGGCATCAACCATGTAAAACATCATGCATATATAACCAAGAACAATATCAATAAGTCACATCAAGTAAAATTTACATTAAACATGACAATATATATACATTGTATAATCCACTTACATACCAAACTTGGAGTGTCTGATATTTGATCATTAATTTTAACAGAAAAGTAAGAATTACATGTTAACCTATGAAGTACATTTTTTAAGTATAGGAAGTTAAAGAGGCTATTGCATAATGCAGTGGTAAAACGGATGGACTAACAATCATGAAAATCAAAGATCAAGGATACATCTTTATATCTGTTTCACCTCAATAGAACCTACTAAAAAAAACAGACAGTAGGAGCCATTAGGAAAGCTATGTTCAATTTTTTTTGCTACATGGACATTCAGGCCATATGCTGCCAATGCAGGTCAAACCAAAGCATAGGCTAACAACCAAAAGCCTGATTTGTAAAGTGGGGGCGTAAAAAATGCGACCCCCAGATTAGTAAACCTAGGCGGAAGGCCGGGTGCACTGATCTACCCCTTTGCCCCTTGGGGTTGTTATGGCAAACTGATAAGTTTGCAATTTATCCTAAAATAAACCCAGAATTTATTGAGATCATAAAAACCCAAGTAACAGACAGTAACCTAAAAAGCATAATTAAAATGGTAAGATGGGTATATTTAAATAATTTGTTTTCACTAGCCTAAGTGAAATGTTAGACATGTAGCTGGGCTGATATTAACATTTTGCTTCTAATTATCTACAAGTATTATATATTCACAAGGAATGCCTTTTATACAAAACAGGTTTCACGAGGATGTGGCACTTACCTCGCCAAGCAATTCCTGACAAACAGCTGCCTGGTTGCTTCTCCTGTGAAAAAGAGGCCCCCATGGCCTATCTGAATAGCTAGACCTTCCAGCTTTGCATATATTCTTCCCCTTTCAATAAGTCTACAACCAACACATATATAGCAAGTTAACCGGAAGGCATAGAAGACACATTTTAAGAAGACTAGAGAAACTAGATAATAACGTGCAATACTCACATTGGCAAGTCATATAGGCTGACGGTATTGTCATTACATGAGCAAAGCAGAATAGGCTTTGGCATCAGCATGGTCTATCCCACAAAAAGTGGAAGAACACCTTCATAAGTACAACCTGTGATAAACATAATATAGTTTGCAAAAATATATAGGAAAAAGATAGAGTTGAAGTACTTACATGCTCTTCATTATGTTCATATACTACTTCCAAGTTCCCACTTTCAGTTGCAGCCCAAACCTTAATTGTACTGTCCAGGGGCCCAGATAACAAGAAGCTATCCCAGTAAAGGACCGACATCACAACATCAGCATGACCATTAAGTATCTGGATACACTGCAAAGTTTGGAGGTCCCATACCTAAAGAAAGAAAAAATACATTGATATATAATGCTTTGCCAAATTGAGAACTTAAACATACTCGACAACCGGAGAAATGTGATATTTAGAAGTCAATTTGTAAACTACCAAATTAAGAAGCACAAACAACGATATTCTTGACTAGTCAGATTCATGCACAAAAGAATGTAGAACACACTAGATTAGAGGCAATAAATTAGGTTGAAGGTTGTCTCACACATTCTCTCAACAGATTGAACGCATATTAGCTGGAAAAAAATCCGAACAACTGCAAGATACTCTCATTGTCTTGTCCATGGAACCCAAGCAGAGCCTATTGGCTCCAACAAGGAGTGAAAGCACAGCACGGGTGTAACCCTTCAGCAATGCAGCCAGTTTAGGACAACTAGTTACAAAACTGGATTTCCAGGCTAGTATAATGTCATCCTGCAGCCACGAAGGTGTTAAAAATAAGTAAGTGCCTAAATACTCCAAGTTTTTTAGCAAATAAACAAGACATGAAGCAATTCTAGAGTCCAGAAAACAGTTACCTATGTCGCAACAAAAAGCAAGTCATTATCCACAAACCAACGCATAAACTTGCCCAACTAGTCCATTAAGAGTCTGTTCACCATTAAACTGAATGTCTCATGCCTACAATATCACCCACATATGCCAAATGAAGGAAAGGTACTATCAACAATGCAATGGAAAAACTTTATCAAGACAGCTTGGCTACAATAAAAATTATTTATGTTAACGAAGACACTACCTTAACAGCATTTCACAATCCAACAAACACCCAAGGACCTTCACTAATCAAAGTCCCACTTGTGCTCTCAAGTTTAACAACAACAGCACACAGCGTTACACATGGAAAAATCATGACAAATATGTACAATCATTTTAAGAGAACCCATTCACAAAGAATATAATCAGAACAGATAACACCAATCTGACCAAATCATGCAAACTGTGTTAAGCAAAGTCTCCAATTCAATCGACTAAGTTCCAATTGTCCAACTAACAGTCAATTAATTTGAGAGTAGCAATAATAATAGACAGTTTCGCATCTGTATATATAGGAATAGAATAACAATGTAACAATTGACAGAGAGATGGAAAGATATTCAGCAGCATTCCTTTGATCATCTAATATACAAATACATTAGTACATCAAAACACACACATACACACAGTGTTAACACACACACACTATCACTCACACATAATGTGTGTTAACATACTAGTACACAAAAAAAATCCACACACTAATACACCAAAACACACATTAATACATAAAAAACATACACAATCACACACACGTACAATAATACACAAAAAAATACACACTTACCCCAATACAGAAAAACACACGTAGAAGCAAAAACACTAATACAGTAAGTAAAATTCACATACTAATACACAAACCACATGCATACACTTTTATGCACGAAAACACACACATACACCAAAAACAAGCATATACACACACACTATTACACCAAGAAAACACATATATCCTCACTAATGCATCAAAACGCACACACACAAATACACCAAAAACATGCATATACACCCACACACACACTAGTACATTGTAAACACACACACACACACACATTAATACACAAAAACAATCATACTAATACACCCAAAAAAAAATGTTAATACATCAAAACATATACACACATATACTAATACTTCAAACACACACACACACACACTCCTACACACCCAACACACACTAATACACTAAAACGAACAGACCACACACACTACTACACCTAGAAAACACACACACACACACAATTACATCAAAAATAAAACACTCTCCAATATAAAATGGACATACTAATACACCAAAACACATACACACATACTCTAGTACACCAAAACATACACACGCACGCCACCAAAACACACGTAGTAGTACATCAAAAATACACATAATACAAATAAAAATCCAGTCATACACCACATGTAATTACACTTATGCACCAAAATACACACATTAGTACATTGTAAACACACACACGTTAATACACAAAAATAACATACTAATACACCAAAAAAAACATATTAATGCATCAAAACATATACACACACATATTAATACTCCAAAGCATACACTCCTACACACCCAACACACACACTAATACACAAAAACGAACACACCACACACACTACTACACCTAGAAAACAAACACACACTATTACATCAAAAATATAACACTCTCTAACAAAAAATGGACATACCAATACACCAAAACACATGCGCACATACTCTAGTACACCAAAACATGCACACACACACACGCCACCAAAACACACATAGTAAACTAGTAATACATCAAAAAATACACACTTATGCAGCATAATACACACACTAGTACATCAAACACATGCACATATTTACGCACACATATACTCATACCCCAACACATAGTAAGTTCTAATTCAATCACGCAAACTCTGTTAAGTAAAGTCTCCAATTCAATCGACAAAGTTCCAATTGTCCAATTAACAGTCAGTTATTTGAGGGTTGCAATAATAATAGACATTTTTGCATCTGTATATATAGGATAGGATAACAATGTAACAGTTGACAGAGAGATGTAAGGATATTCTACAACAATCCTTTGATCATCTTCTTCTGAGTTCTTCAATCATATTCTTGAATCTTTCATACTGTTCAGTATTAGGAATAATGCACAAATTCGTCCTAAGAAATTTATGAATTTGAGGGGATTAAAAACACAAAAAAGAAAAAAAAAAAGTCCACGATATGCACTCAGGAGAAGAGTCATGCAAGAGTCCTTGATCACAGATATTAAATAACGTCTAATAATAGAATTAGTAAAATCTAAAGTAATATCCCTAATTACACTGTCCCGTAAAGTCTGAGATGAAATACATTAAATTTCAAAAATCTCCAAAAAAGATGAAAGAATCTTTTTAGAAAAACTAACAACTAACTAAAAATTCATAAAATTTCCCAAGTCGCCAAAACAACTTCTACAGAATGACTAACCAGAGTTCGGCAAAGAACAACTCACCGGAATGCAGTTTCGACAAAGAACGACTCACCAGAATGCAGGTTTGGCAAAGAACGGTAATATGCGACCGATTATAGGTATGACTGCAGTGACCTTGCCATGGTAGAAAACTCCAGGAAAGAACTTCACTGTGTGAATGAACAGAGCGAAATTTGACCCCGGGGCGTTGATGATGAAGCACTGATGCGTTCACGAAGTAGGCTTTGATGATGAAGCATCGTCGTCTCTCTTCCGCTCTCCCTCTCTCTCCAATTTCAAAATAGGAAAGTCGGTATGGACGGACGTTTGAGGCTGGTCCTTATTATTGAGTTTTAGACCGCCATTTCGAGCTCTGGTCCATTGTCTTTCCGAACTCGGACCGACCCGAAAGCTAAGCGTATATTGGATTCTAATAATTAGAGATGTTAAAAAACCGAATAACCGATCATCCGCCAAAACCGACCCAACAGAGTAAAACGGGCAGGTACAAAAAACACCGGTTCGGTTTATGGGAGTGATACATAAATAATTGATTAATATAAAACCCTCAAAAGCCCAAACCCTAAACTAAATCAAGATCTTCACCTCCGCCGCCTCCCTTCTCACTTAAAACCATAAACTTTATCTTCCATAACAACCATTCAACCACAACTTGCCTTTAATTTCTCCATCCCCAAGAGCAGATCTTGCTAGCCCTGGAACATAATGTCCTTAATTGTAATTTTATTCTCTCACTTTGATTATTTTGTTGAATCTAAAGTATTTTTCTTGGATTCAAACGTACTCTCCTCTCACCCGATCCGATCTGAAAATTGATCTATATATAGGATTGGTTCTTGGTTCGGTTGTTCATGATGAATGATTCGGTTCGGTTTAGAATTGCTAAAAATAAAAAAGAAAAATAAATTATCATTTAATATGCATGCAGGATGAACATCAAAATTAGCACAATTTTAAAGTGCATTTCCCTGTTATCCAAGTCGCTCATAAAATTGAAATAGGTGTCATACTCATAGATGGATGAGATTTATATATTTTCTGGCTATTTCTTTGACCTACTATTTAAAAATTAAATATTTATAAGAATTTATAGGTTGCTTGAAAAATTATAATATTATGGAAAATTATAATATATTAAAACTAATTTTATTTAAAAAATTAAATAAGTTTTTTTTAGTTTATAAGATAGTGAAAGGGTTGTTTATATGAAGTACATATTGAGTACTAGTTGAATGAATAAAAAACAAAGAAATTAAAATTTAAAAACATTAGAAAAGATGAGAGAGGTTTCCCAAGTCCCTCATTTCTTAATTTGATTATTTTATATTCATAGATAATACATAGATAGAACTATGGTACAAAATTTATATCGCACTAAATTTTTTTGAACTGTAAAAATAATTAAGCAAAATAAACTAATTATATATATAAAAAAAAAATAGAGTAAACTGCACATATAATCCTCAAAGTATGGTATTTGTGTTAATTATAACCTTGATTTTTTTTTTATAAATTAAACTCCGAAACTCTCTAATTGTGTTAATTGAGTATTTTTGTCTGTCTCCGTTATAATATGTAACTCATGTGACTATATGGCACAAAAAGATCAATAATCATATAACTCTATGACACAAAAAAATCAAAAGGCTCAATTGACACAATTAGAAAGTTGAAGGACTCAAGTAATATAATTAAAATTAAAACACTTAACGAAATAATAATCATAGTATGAGTGCTATATATATAGTTTACTCCAACTATTCCCACTTTCCGGGTTTTTGTTGATTGCCCGACTCAGCAGAGATGAATATTAGCATTACATTGTTACAGCTATTACATTACTAATATACTATACAGTTTGATATTCTGTACACATTATTGAATAGAGTTTTTTCAGTTTCTTTAATTGCTTTATGTTTTATTTGTCTCCAAGTGGATTATGTGATAAATTCTGTCATGTTTAGTGAATATGTTTCTTTTCAGATTGATTTCAGTACAAAATTACAACTTGGACGGATTGCAGTCACGCCTGAACTTGGGAGGAACCTGTCAAAGTGTAGTTTAGACCAAACTTGACCAACTATAACAACCTGCCATGAGCTGGTTAAGATTTAGAGGTGTCAACTCTGACCCGACAACACAAATCTAACACAATAAGATTAATAAATATGCATAATAAAAATCTAGATTAATGTTTGACACTAGAAACATAATAAATAATCGTAATATATACAAACACGATACAAATAACAATGATATGATACAAAAATATCGACACACAAGTCATACGACACGACACAAATTGGCACCCCTAGTTTGGAATGTGTTTCAGTGATCAGTCTATAAATACAGTAATCGCAATGTAAGTACATCTGAAATGAAAGAAATTAGAGAAAATCATTTTTTGCCTAGTAAGCTGCTTATTCTTCTTCTTCTTCTTCTTTCCTGTTAAATCTGGTTTTCTTCAAAACCTTAGTCGAGCTACTAATAATATCACACAGAATCGATTTCCATTTTCGTTGAGGAGATACATGAAGAAAGCGAGACATTTATCGATGAAATTATGAACTCGATTCTCAATACACAGAAAAAAAAAGTTACTTAGTCTTCCTTCCACATGGATTACTCGTGTTCTTAAGTAAGACGAACCACTTAAGCCCTTGTGTTCTTCTTTTTAATTTATTGATTTACTGCTCACTCGTCACAGTACTTCTCGATTTTTTATACCATCATTCTTCAATATATTCACTCAATTTTCTAAATGGTCAATTACTCGACATGTATTTGTAGAGACCCACTTACAAATGATCAACTTTAACCTAAAGTTATTTGGGCTGCAACTAATTTAACAAATGGGCCGCCGTTTAAGAAGGGGTACTGGCCCAAACAAATCAATCTCAGCCAGAAAAATGGCCAAGCTTGGACAATAATTATAATTGTTTTGAAAAACAATCATCAACTCGTAACGGGCGTTGTGTCCCCCAACACCTTCCAATTCAAATTTTGCTTCACCCTTCTTGTGTACCCATGCCAGCGTCCAAACGGCAGAAAAAAGGTTTTTTGCATCAACAAATTAATATTAATGGACCCGGCAAAAACTAAGCCCAAAATACAAATGAGACCCAATTTCAGAATGCATGTCGGCCCACTACAAGAATAAGGAAGCCAGGTAAGCGCGTCATTTTAAAAGAGAGTTAGGTCAACCAACTCATGACGAGGGACTTGATCCATAATTGATAAGGTTATCTCCTTGGACGCACACATCATCACCTCCACGGAATTATCTTATATGTTACGAGAAAAACGTTATTTCTATCAAACTATCTCACTTGATATGAGAAAGACGCATCAACATGCTAGGAGACGTCTATAAATTATAAGTCTCGCCTACACAAGGGAGTATACCTTACATATCACTCACACTTGAGCATCCTACATTCCCTGAAACAATAAAATACTCAGGTCATCCTAACACTTTACATTAAAAGTAAGTCACCCTGACCGAATCACTCAAATTGTATTTTACTTTTGTTGACTCTCATCATGCATTAAATACTTGACAGATGGTGCATAAACACATTTTATGCATCATCACAATTTCAATACAAGATGTTGAATAAGCGTTTAGAGTACTCCAAACAAATTTTGCAAGTGTCCGCAGGCCTACTCATTTTTGGGATCATCAAATACTTCAACTAATTATGAAGACTTACGTTATATATAATGCACAACATAATTGTTAAGGATGAATGCGACAAAAAACTTCCTCGTAATTATGATTCAAACGACAGTAAAAATGGAGAACATGTCATGTTGAGCAAATACACCTTATAATTCTAGAATTTTATTTGAAATCACTTGCACATTTGCGATAGGAGACCACGTTCTCAACTCCAAGCTGATTTGGTTGAGCACTTGTGACATTGTCATGGAGGTAGTAGTCACATATAATTTGAATTGAGTTTATGTTTTGGAATTGTACTTTTTAATTATTGTTTAAATTTGCATTAGCTAACTTTAATGAGAATTTTAGTTTCAATAAAATATATTACTTTTCATTTAAAATTAATAATATTTATTTTAATTAATCCCAAAGTATGTTTTAAAAATATATATTAAATTAATATAAAAAAAAAGAGATTTAAAGATAAAGATATAATAAATTAAATTATTTTGACATATCGGTTAAGGTACGTTGAGGTGAAGATGTCAAATTCTATATGTAAAAATGCTACATAAATCTTCAAATTTAAATTGAGCATCTCAATTTTAACAACTCCATGGGAGATGCTCTTAGAGTGCAGGGGATGCATGAGTGGAGAATCTTGGAAATTAAACATGTGTTCTTGGGCAAGTACTGTTTTTGGATTCCTAACTATAGTGTTCATGTCTATTTCACAACCCTATCACTAGTGCCATTACCCATTGAAGATGACCACCACAACAATTTTAGGTTTTCCAAACACTTTCTACACACAAAGACTAAAGAGGCTTATCTAAAATGCAACCCCTCATTGTCATTGCTAAACAACCAGCAGCTTCCCAGAATCAAGGGGCTTTGTTTTTGTTTGGAGACCTCAAAGTGGGGTCTAACTATGGTGCAAAAATAATTTTTCGAATACTTTTTTCCTTCAATTACTTTTTTAATGGATTATCTACCATTAACGAGCGAAGAGTTCACGTATATACCATAGGTCCCACTTAAATGTGTTGCAGGTGATCAACCAATAAAAAAATTGAAGAGAAAATGTATTTGAGCAAATCTCTCTATTTTTCTGTATCATGTCTCTACTTTTTATTGAATAAGGA
This sequence comes from Ilex paraguariensis, assembly GCA_963454935.2. Taxonomy (NCBI): domain Eukaryota; kingdom Viridiplantae; phylum Streptophyta; class Magnoliopsida; order Aquifoliales; family Aquifoliaceae; genus Ilex; species Ilex paraguariensis. The sequence continues at coordinate 9,571 of CAUOFW020000817.1, read as the reverse complement.
GACTATTTGATGCTAACCCAGATCTCCAGCGACTATTTTTTTTTGTCTACTCTGAAATCACAGTAATGCCACAGCCGGCTACTTTACACAAACCGTTGAAGTTTGACTTTATTACACTAAAAAAACAAGATTATTTATTTCATGGGTTAAATTGATAAGATTTGAATCTCTCTGCTGATACCAAAGAAAAAAGTAAGTCGGGTCTACGGTCATGATCAACTTTCTGAACTTTCTTGAAGACAATCCAGAACAAGGATACAAGGATGTATCTCCAGAACCACAGTATCCTTCAAAAATTGACCTTTAATATGGAAAATACCAGAAGGGGCAGCGAGGAAATTTCACCATCAAATCCTACCTTGAGCAAAAGAAAAATCCTATTGTGTATCTTCTTCTTCTGTAATGACACCACAACTTGACTTCAATTTCTCCGTCTCCATCAGTAGATCATGTTAGCCCTAGAAGACAGTAGAAAAGAAAAAGAAAAAGATGGGATATATAGGGTCGGTTCTTGGTTCAATTATTCATAATGAATGGTTTCGGTTTGACTTAGAATTGCTAAAAAAAAAAGGGAAAATAAATTATGATTAATTATGCATAATGAAGATAAAAATTAGCAACAAATTTAAAGTGCATTACTTTGTTATCCAAGTTATTCATAAAATGAAAATAGGTGTAAGACTCATGCGATGAATAAGATTTATATATTTTCTCATTCATATATTTTTTGGCTCTAAAATTTATCCTCTAATTGCGAATGATACTGTTTACTACCGATTTGAGTGAAATGGCTGGTGGTAATGATGTGTGGTAAGATCGCTGCTAACAAATGGTGGGTGCGTAGAGAAAGCTATGGATTTGAGCTCAGATTTTCCTCTAAAATTTCTCCCATTCCTCTTTCCATTGTTCCGCCGACTACATTGATTGAAAACTGCTGGGTCTGCCTACACAGAAAGTATACCGAGACTTATTATTTAAAAATTAAATATTTATAAAATTTATTGGTTGCTTGAATTCAAAATATTATGGAAAATTGTTATATATTAAAACTAATTTTATTTAAAAAATTAAAATAAGTTGTTGTTAGTTAATAAGATAGTGAAATAGTTGTTATATGAAATACATGTTGAGTATTAGTTGAATGAATAAAAACAAAGAAACTAAAATTTAAAAACATTAGAAAAAATGAGAGAGGTTCCTCAAGTCCCTCATTTCTTAATTTGATTATTGCATTTTCACAGGTAATACATCGATAGAACTACAGTACAAAATTTATTTGTATCGCACTAAATTTTTTTATAATCACAAAAATAATAAAGCAAAATAAACTATATATATATATATATATATATAATAGACATATTTTATTTTAACTAATAAAAAATAGAGTAAATTACACATATAACCCTCAAAATATGACATTTGTGTCAATAAAATCTTTTATTTTTATTTTTTGTCAATTAAGCTCCATAACTCTCTAATTGTATCAATTGAACTATTATGTCTGCTTCCATTAGAGTATATCACTCATGTGACTATAGGGCACAAAAAAAAATGTCTAAATTGACATAATTAGAGAGTTCGGGACTCAATTGATATAATAAAAAAAGTTAAAGTATTTAATTGACACAATAGTCATAGTTTGAGAGCTAAATATATAATTTACTCCAACTATTCGCCACTTTCTATTGATGGGTTTTTGTTGATTACCCGACTCGACAGGGATGAATATTAGAGTTGCGTTGTTACAACTGTTACATTACTAATATACTACACAGTTTGGTATGTCTTAGATGAAAAAATCCTTTTAGATGTTTTCATATTTTAGCCTTGTTTTCAAAGCAGAACAATTAAAAAAAATGAAAATATTTATCAAATGTCTTTTTATTTTTTATTTTTTTGCCATAAAATGAAAGCAAAAATAAAAAAAAAACAAAAAAATAAGGTTATCAAACGCTACCTTAGATTTCCATTCAATTACAAAGGGAAAAAGAAAAGCAGCTAGTTCCTAGTAAGCAACTTCATGTTACACTCTTGCGAGCGGGATGTTTTCGTCAAGAAGTCTGAAGTGGTGGATATGATATTGCCTCTCTTTGTTTGAAAGTCTAGAAGTGGTGGATGTTTTCATGTCACACTTGAACTCTTGGCTTGTTGCGACTCTAAGAAAAGAGTAATGCTATTGTGACCTAAAAATTTGATTTAATTTGTATGTGATTTTTGGATTGGTTGTACATTCCCATCAAACATTGGAATTTGGTGTTGATCTAATGATTCCTGTTAAACCACATCATTATATCAATAAATTAAGTCGGATTTTTAGGTCCAAATAACATGACTCCTAAGAAAATATGAACGTATCTTTCTCAAGTATGTATTTAATTTATTTGTGTGTTTTTAGCTAAGGTTTGGAAGTTCCATCACTTGAATTTACCATTCAAATGGCTCAAGGCTTAAATCTCAACCTTTCTTTGTGGAGTTACTGCAGCTTATTGATGCTGTTTCTCGGATGGTGAGGTTAGATTTTGAATCCTATTGTGAAGCTGTTGTTGATGGCTCAAAGCTACTTTTTCTTGATCAAAGCTACTTGAGTAAGCTCTTTGACGATGGATATGCTAAAGGTAAATCCCTGGCACCATAAGCTCCATGGTCCTGCATGGGTTACTACTGATTGCTATACCAAATAACTATTTCGGGAATATGGATCATTATTTAGCTACAGTAAGCTCCATGCATTGGGCCGGGTCTTCTCCAGGTTTGTTTACTCTTACAGTTGGAATTGTCAATAAGATTTTTGTTGGCCTTAGATTAGACTTGAACCTTGACTAATTAAAGAAACAAAAATAAGTGACAAACAAGTGACACAATGGAAAAGTTGGAACTATACTACGAATTTTTCATTCTATCTCACTTAGAAAAGTCTCTTACAAGCTTTATATAGATACTCTACATATTTTAGAAAAGTCTCTAACAAACTTTATTTAGACACACTTAAATATAGACACTCCATATATTCTAAAATGACTTTTACAAGTTTTATCTAGACACACTCAAATAATTCTAGAATTTTCTATCTTTGGGCCTAATTAAATATAACAAAACATGACTCAAACACACACTACATTTTATGACCCAATTTCAAACATAACATTTTTTAGCCCAAATACAAAATAACACAACAAAGTATTAACTTTAACACTCTTCCTTAATGTTTTGTTGTATGACACCCAACATTTCCCGAAAGTATTGAAACTCGTCCTTCAGAAGTGCTTTGGTGAAGATGTATTCCACTTGATCCTTTGTCTTGTAATACTTGATTTGAATCTCATCATCTTCCACGACCTCTTGGATAAAGTGGTGCTTGATTGCAATGTGCTTGGTTCGACTGTAGTGGACGGGATTCTTTGTCATTGCTATCGCGGACTTGTTATCAGACAAAATTGGAGTAAGCTCTCCTTGCTTCTCACCAACATCTTCCAAGATTCTCCTTAGCCATATTGCTTGTGATGTTGCCAATGATGCTAAACATATTAAGCTTCGGCGGATGATTGTGCTATCTTTTTTGTTTTTTTTAGATATCCATGAAAAGAGACACTCGAGCCAAGAGAAAATGCATAACCGGAAGTGTTATTCATATTCATATCATCCAATTAACTTTGCATCCACATTTTTTTCAAACAAAATCCCATAATTAAGGTTACTTGGATGTATCTCAAAAAACTCTTTGGCTGCCCCAAAAATGAGTTTGGCTTGAACTATGCATAAACCAAGATAATAAACTTGTAGCAAACTTAATGTCTGGCCTTGTAGCTGTCAAATATACAACAAACTTCCAACCAAACTTCTATAAAGAGAAGCATCAAGATCATTACTTCCATCTTTTTTTTGTCAACTTTCCATTCATCACCAAAGGTGTAGCAACCGACTTGCAGTTCACCATTTTTAACTTTTCAATGAAAGTTTTTGCATACTTCATTTGGAAAATAAAAACACATCTTCATTTTGAAAAAGTTCAAATCCCAAGAAGTAATGCAACAAACCTAAATCACTCATCTCATATTTTTTCAACATGTCTCTTTTAAATTTTTCAAGCATCTCTTTCATCATTTCCGATAAAAATAAGATCATCAACATAAAGAGAAACAATAAGAATACGAGTGTTACCTTATTTTTTGACGTACAAGGTTGGCTCGTTTTTATTCCTTTGAAAGCCTTTATTGTTGAAGTAGGAATCGATCTCGCTATACCATGTTCAGGGTGCATGTTTCAACCCATATAATGTCTTCTTTAACTTGTAAATTTAATATTCTTTTTCTTTGACAATAAAGCCTTGAGGTTGATCCATATACACCTCTTCCTTCAAGGCTCCATTTAAGAATGCGGACTTCACATCAAGTTGGTACAAAAACCATATGTTTTGAGCTGCCAAAGCAATAAGTGCTCCAATTGTGTCAAGTCGAGCCACTAGTGCAAATGTTTCTTGATAATCAACACCCGGTTGTTGAGAATACTCATTTGCAACAAGCCTTGCTTTGTTCTTTTGAATGACCCATCTGGATTAAACTTTGTTTTGTAAATTCACTTCACACCAATAACTTTTTTTTCTTTGGGTCTCTCACCAACTCCCACGTCTTGTTTTTTTCAATCACCCGAATCTCCTTTTTCATTGCTTTCTTCCAAACTCCTAGTTTAATTACTTCTTCAAAGTTCTCCGGTCCAACCACACAAAAGTTGCATCTTGCATACACATCATTAAGACTTCTCATTTTTCTTGGAGTTGAACTTGGAGACGTAGAACTTAAGCTTGATGAGTTAATTGTGGACTAGCAATTAGAGACATTTGATTTGAAACATCAAGATCCTCATCATCACTTTCTTCACTCCCCACCTCTTCATAAGTAGAAAAAAAAAAATTTTGCACCCTCTCTTTCTTTCCAATCCCAAGAGCCTTTTTCATCAAAGATGACGTCTTTTGAAATGATCGACTTATCTTCTTCAAATTGTAGAGCCTATAGCCTTTTGATTGAGTTCTATGGCCCACAAATATACATTTTTTCACTAACTTCATCAAGTTTATGCTCTTTTCTTTGAGAATGTGTGCATAACAAATACACCTAAACACTTTTAAGTGATTAACCGAGGGCTTTCTTTTACTCTAAGTTTTAAATGAAGTTTTGTTTGAAAGGGCTTTTATTGAACATCTATTCAACAAGTAAACTGTCGTGTTAATGGCTTCGCCCCAAAAAGTTTTGGGCAAACCCTTTTTATGAAACATTGACTTAAACATTTTTTCAATTGTTTTATTTTCTCTCTACCACTCTATTTTGTTGTGGAGTGTACCCAACGATCAATTGTCTTTCCATCCCAATATCTTCACAAAATTTCATAATTCATTAGAGTTATACTCACCACTTCTATCACTTCTTAACATTTTCATAAGGTGGCCACTTTACTTTTCAACAAGACTTAGAAATTTTCAAAAAACATTAAACACATCCAATTTTTGTCTCATTAAATAAACTCATGTCATTCTAGAAAAAACATCAATGAAAGTAATGAAATACTTGTTACCTCCATGGGTTGTTGTATCCATAGGCCCGCACACATCGGTATGAAACAAGTTCTAATGGTGCTTTAGTTCTCCATGCCTTATCTTTTGAAAATGCTTCCCGATATGGTTTTCCAAGAGCACAGTCTTCACAAACTTCTTTAACTTTTTAAATTATCGACAACCCCTGCACCATGCCTTTTTGTTGTAGATACTTTAAACTTTGAAAATTCAAGTGGCCCAATCTCTTATGTCAAAGTTAAGTCTCATCCATAACATTCATCTTCAAAACAATATTTTTTGCATACCTCAAAATGAGCGGAAAGTTTCTATTTTTCTCCATCTTGATTGTTGCCACCATTTTCTTGCTCCCCTTTTTTCATAAATCTTGCAAGTATCATCTTCAAAGAGAACTACATACCCATGCTTCACCATTTGACCACACTCAATAAATTTACTCCAATTTCGAAGCTAGTAAAACATCTCTTATGTATCTTGTTCCTTTCTTGGTCTCCACTGCAATGGTATTCTTTCCTTTTGCTTGGACTAAGACATCATTACCCATTTTGACTTGTGAATTGAAGGAAGCATCAAAGTTGGTAAAAATGCTTTCATCACCGGTCATGTGATTACTACAACTACTATCAACAAACCAAACATTACATTTTTTTCTCCAAAGCATTGTGACACGCATAAAGCATGTTCCCATCAACTTCTTATTTTTTGGTAAAATTAGTTTGTTGGTTGGTTACTTTACAATCCTTCTGCACATGCCCAAACTTTTTGCAATTATAGCATTGTGGTTTCCCTTTTTAAACCAACATTTTTTCTCCACATGACTACTTCAATTACAAATTTTACACTTTCTTTGGTGGACTCCTCATTTCTTTGTCTTTGAAAACTCTTCTTGTGAAAATTATTATTTCCTCCACCTTTTGCATTATCAAATATACATTTTCCTTTTCCACCTTCCACTGATTGAAATTCCAACCGCTTCCTTGAGTTTTAGAACCACTAACATTGAGCTTAGATTGGACATCACTTTGAAGTGACTTCTTCGTTTGCTTACTCATCTTTGCTCAAATGCTTTAATTGAACTCATCAATTCTTCAACACTCAAGGTTTCAATGTTCTTAGTATTTTTAAGAACCGCAACAAAATAGAATTATAGTCCGTCATCAACGTAATTAAAATTTTTCTCACAATTTTTTCATTAGTTATATTATTCCCATTTATTTTTATTTGGTTCACAACTTCCATCAATTTTGAAAAATATATCTTACAACACTTCACCATCTTTCATTTTCATATTTTCAAAATCTCTTCTCAAAGATTGAAGTTTAATTGCTCTTACCTTCAAGTTGTCCCGATACTCCTTTTGAAGAATATCCCAAGTATCCTTTGCCTTGGTCTTGTTGATGATCCTTGAAAAAATCTGTCCCGAAACTCTTGTTGAATCATTGAAAGAGGTGTTGCATCCTTCCTCTTATGTGCATCCTTCCTCTTATTTGTCTAGAAGAATTGATTACTTGATTGAATCATCATAGAATTAATGTTCATGTACTTCCTTGCAACTCTAAAACCGCTTGTGTGGTAATACACTGATGATGTTCATTGAAATCATTTCAATTCTCAAATTATGTTACATGGGCCTCACAAGGTTTATATTTAGCGCCTTCTTGTAATTTTCCAATATAGCCCTTGTTGCTTTTGATGGTCGTTGTTCGATATTTTATACTTCAAGAGAAGCATTGCAAAGCAAATAATTGGAAAATAACACAACCAACAATTGTTGTGGTTTATCTTTTATTCGAGATATTAATTTGCAGGAAATAATGATTGTTGGACTGGCACAAAACTGTATATCCCTGTAGTTATGGCTGCTGTAGCGTCAGGAGCTTAATTTAAAATTGACCCAGGTGTTCAAATTGGGAGGTGCTTAGTGCAACAGTAAAGTGTGACCATGCTAGATAAATTTGCTGGCCGTGAGGAGGTTATATAGGAACACAGAAGAACTTGATTCTAAGCCTATGCTAATGGGTTGCATAATCTTGATGTTCCAACTTTGGGGTCTGCAGTGGCCCTTTAGCAACCCTGCTCCAAAAATGATTTATCTAATGAGATATACTTACCAGGTTTGTGTATCTACTACAAAAGTTTGTCAATATTATTGAAAAAGGCGAGATGGACAATTCAGCATTTCATGAAATTTGTTTCCCAGTGACTGTTTTGCTTCTCTCAAATCTGGTAAACAAAATCTTGTCTTCCTGTCCGTTTCCCTTTAGTATTAGGAAAAATGTAATCTTGTTTCATATTCGGTTTTTATTGAGTGTATGGGATAAGTTTTTTCAGGGTTCCAAGCACGTTGGAATGGGGATTGGTGTGCTTTTTGGAGATAGTTTGGGCTGCTCCTCAATGGGGTTCTCTTGCCCTTGCTGAACTGGTTCATGGATGGTTGTCAATCCATGCTTGCCAAGTAAGGACTTTTGGCATCTAAAGTGAGGTGTTATGGACCTTGCATACGGGGATCCAGAAACGGAATCATGGCTCATAGGTTATGATTTGGATTTTTCATTGATCATTTTTGAGGTTAGTAATTTGATTCTTTAACACACACGTTTGCTCATTCATTTTTATTTGTGTTCCATTATGTCATGTGGAGTATGTGCTTCATTCTTTATGTGGGTTCGTGCTCCACAATGTTATGCACTAATGAAGCTTGTGTGTTCTCTGATGTTTCATTCGATTTGTGATTTTGCATAACTTTTGCAGTTTGTCTCTCCCTCGTTATGAGTTGAGTTCGTGAACAATGGTGTATACTTTTAGCCAATAACCTTGGGATCCATATGATGCGTAAATTTTTCTCACCCTCTGAGAGTGATTTAGTTTGTCATCACCTTTAGATGTTTATATTAACTTGTCAGTTGACTGATGGAAAAGTGAACTCCTTGGCTAAATCAGATTCTCTTATTTATTCCCCTGAAAGTTAAGCTGCTGATTACTCTTCTTCACCCCCTCCCACCCCAACACACCCACTCACCCGAAAAAAAAAAAACACGCCAGTAGCGGAATGTGGTATGTGAATGGATGGTGTTGGTTTTTTTTATTTGGGGGAGGGGTGGAGGGTTTGGTAGTGTTCCTGTTTACTTTGTGCAACTAATGATTCTTACATTCACTAATTTTCCTCATCAATGGTGGTCCAACTTTTTTTGCCTTCATCGTTTCCCTGTGAGGTTGTTGGAACCTTCGCACGGTAAAAAGTCTTCACTGGTTGAAGCTGTGATGTTGTTGCTCAAGGAGGGAAGTCTGGGGGGTTCGTAAAGAATTTTCAGATGTACTAGGTAATAATTGGATAGCTGTACGCTTTTTTCACAGCACTAGTACAATCGTCCAATTTGTAGCTGCTTTATAATATGTGATTTTGTTTTTCTGGTTGTAGTTATTGTGGTTATGGCTTCGCAGTCGCATTGTTACCTGTTTGGCCCTTCTGTGGAGTTTTTTTGTTGAGTATCTCGTGCGCCATCTTGAGATAAAAGATTGAGAAAGGGATGATCTTGAAAGGTCTGAGGAATTCTTCAAGTCAAGCGGAACTTATTAACCTTTCCAGTACATGGGAGGTTTGCATATGTGCTCCGATATATGTGGAAAATATTTCTGTAACTTCCGAGCTTCAATATATCATAGACTTGTTGTCATGTGCCAGTTTTTTCTGATGAGTGTCATAATCATTGCTATATGTGGGTATTTGTGATGTAGCTTAGTTCTCAGTGTGCTCACGTGAAGATCGAGGCGGTTTGTCCGTCAAAAGGTAATTTCATTATGTAGAATGATTTTAGTTTTTGTGTTTTTAGTATGTCTACTAGATATATGCATATTATGATTCAATTTTTAGATAACTCAATTACACAATGTACGAATTAAACATCGTAATTATCTTTTCACAAATTTCAATACTACTTACGTGCAATTATTAATTAGACTTTGAAAGTCATTAAATATCAATTAAGACAAAACTCCACCTTAAAA
>CAUOFW020000816.1:0-187561 GCA_963454935.2 Ilex paraguariensis | reverse complement strand
GTTGGACCGCCAAGATTTTATATTCGATCTCTGCTTATGTTTCTTATGGTGATCTGTCTCCCACATTTCGAGCTTATACTATGGTCTTATCAGATACGCCGGTTCCTTGCTCTATTTCGGAAGCTATGCGGGAGTCCCAGTGGGTTCTGGCCATGTAGACAGAGATGGACGCTCTTCAGCGTAATCATACATGAGATCTTGTCTCCTTACCTTCAGGGGTGAAGCCTGTTGGCTGTCGCTGGGTTTACACCCTGAAGTTTCTTGCGGATGGTACTATTGATCGTTACAAGGCTAGACTTATGGCGAAGAGTTTTACTCAGGTACCAGGTCATGATTTTGGTGCTACATTTGCCCCCGTGGCAAAATTGACTACTGTTCGGTTGATTATTTCTCTGGCTGCGGAGTACTCTTGGCCTCTTCATCAGTTAGATGTGAAGAATGTGTTTCTTCAAGGTGATCTGAACGAGATTATTTATAGGGATGCACCATCGGGCTTTCGTGGTGAGAGGGAGTATGCTGGAAAGGTATGTCGACTGCGTAAGTCTCTTTATGGACTGAAACAGTCGTCAGGAGCCTGATTTTCTTGCTTTAGTGATGTAGTCGTACGATTGGGGTTCACTAGATGTCTTTCTGATCATACCTGCCTATTCGATAGAATACTTCTGGACAGTGTGTCATTCTTCTGGTATATGTTGATGATATTATTATTACTGGTGATGATGTTTCTGGGACTGCGCAGGTCAAGATAGACTTTGGGAAGGCCTTTGATGTGAAGGACCTTGGATTTTTACGATACTTTCTGGGATTGAGGTTGCCCGTAGCGGCAAGGGTGTTGTTCTTTCTCAGAGAAAGTATGTTTTGGATCTTCTTTCAGACACTGGGATACTGGGGTGCAACCGACATCATCACCCATGATTCCAAACCTGAAGCTTACTGCTGAAGGTGAGGAGTTGAGAGATCCGACAGTTTATCAAAGATTGGTGGGTAGACTTATCTACTTAGTCAATATTAGGCCGGACATTTCATTCGCAGTCAGCCAAGTTAGTCAGTTCATGCACAGGCCGTGTCAGCCTCATCTTGATGCAGTTTATCATATTCTTCGGTACCTCAAGTCTTGTCCTGGACTTGGGCTGTTCTATGCATCAGAATCTCAGACCGGTTCTCTAGCCTGTTATTCAGATTCAGATTATGGAGGATCATGTGATGGTCGATTTACTACGGGCTTCTGTACTTTTCAAGGGACTCATCTTATCTCTTGGAAGAGCAAGAAGCAAGCAGTTGTCTCCCGCTCGTTAGCAGAGACAGAGTATCGGACACTGGCACTTGGCAGGTGTGAGATTATCTGGCTACGATCGATTCTTGACGAGTTAAAATTTTCAGTGACTTCTCCATCCACATTATATTGTGATAATCGATCTGCTATTCAGCTCGCTTCTGACTCTGTATTACATGAGAGGACGAAGCATATAGAGATTGATGTTCACTTTCTTAGGGAAAATGTTAGCAGTGGTATTGTCACTCCATCGTTTGTGGGGACCAGTGATCAGATTGCAGATGTTTTTACCAAACCTGTCACTCTATCTATTTTTCGGGACTCCGTTGTCAAGCTTGACTTAGTTGACATTTCTGCGCCTAGCTTGAGGGGGAGTGTTGGAGATATAGCAGCAGTCTAGTTTATTAGGGTTTTTATTAAGTTTTCTTTTTACCTTTTTGTCTTTATTATAACTCTCATTGACTATATATACAGAGGCTCTACACTTAGTTTGTATTCCTTTTTTACTTACGTTTATTTCAAGTTAGACTATTGGTTTGATCAAGGGTCCATGGGGATGCCGATTGTCAAATCACATATTGTGCCAGTTCCGAGAGCTAGAATGAATGGACCTCACCTCCAAGAAGCTTCTATTCCTTAACTGGTACGCATGGACCCATTGAACCCAAAGATTGTTCTTATTAGTAAATAGTAACCAAATGTACTTGGCCATTAGAGCTAAATTCCAGGCCTTGATTCTCCTTAAGCCCAAGCTTCCCTCACATTTTGGTATGCATACTTCCTCCCAAGAGACTTATGTTCCGTAATTGCCCATTTCAATCCCTTCCCATAAGACTCGTCGTGAATTGTTCCACCCTAGCAATGATCTGTTCTGGCAGATATAGATGAGAAGCGCAATAAATATGTTTAATGCTTATCACAGATTTAATTAGGAATAGTCTATCAGCGTACGACATAGATTTAGGCCAAGGGAGGGACATAAACCACCAAAATAAGAAAAGAATGCAATTGGAAAGATGGGATATGTCGTGTTTTAGCTTGAGTTTCTGAAATATAGAACACTCTCAATCCCATATGTAATAAAACCTTCACGGTTAAGGAATAATGTACAGTAAATTCTTGTAAGCAATTCATTCAGTAGGCTGTACAATGCAATTCTTACTTACTAGCGGGGATGATTCTTACACAACTTATTGCAGATTCAGTGATCTGAACCAGCAGCCTATAGAACAATCGACTTGGAGAATAAAGAGTCTACATGATCTTGGATCCTTGGAGCCCTGTTATCATGTCCATGCTCATAAATAGCTTGAGCAGTTCTTGAGAGGTTAAAGCAGGCTTTGATGGTTGATAGTGGCAGTGTGTTTGGGCCATTAGCTCCGCATTTTGCTATTTCCATTGGTTTTGAATGAGCTGCCTAATATGTGTCCTCGCTTCAGCTTTGGATGAAAGTTTCTGCTCTTTCATGAAGAATTCGATGCTCGATGCTCGATGCTACATCACTCGGTTGTTGCTCCTCCTGATAATATAAATTCTCACATCAATGCATTTTTTGTATATGTTGCTTAATTACCCTTCTACTATCATTTCCAAAAATAAAGCAAATCAAAACCTGTTACATAGTGATATTAATGCAAGTGAGCAATCATCTGAGAAACTTTTAAATTTGTATGAGAGGATAAGGTACCAATGCTTGGACCCTCTATTTCTTGCAATTTATATGTTGCTATATACTTTTCTGTTTTTCTAATACTAATTTTTTTTTAATTCGTTTACTGTTAATATTTTTAATCTCATAAATTGGTTGTAGAGCAAGATGAATGTGCAGAACGTTTGAATTGTCAACATGTTTTTGATTTGTTTCATCAATATATTTTTGGTTTATCTCATCTAATATTATTAGTATTTCTCGAGTTTTAATCTAATTTTTTGTTACGTCGTGTCTTCAGGCACAAAAAGGCATGAACAATTATTAGTAATACAATATAAAGGAAAAGGAAAAGGAAAAGGAAAAGTCTTTTCTAATACAATGACGAGGACAGACTAATCTAATTGAACTGCAGTCATCAAGGAGAAAGTAACGAGCAGTGAGGTTAGCAGAACTTCAAGAATACAAGACAAACACAAAACGACATTCCATCTACCACCGCACCACATCCTTATCCCCACTGCTCGTTCAACCTCCAAATCGGGGTTTTGTTCTCAGAATTACGTTGTGGACTCGATTATGTCAGCCTCTGAGGTATTAATTCATACTTAATCTGATTTTCTCGATTTCGAACTCGATCTCTTGTATGTGTTTCTGAAACTTGTATGGGTTCTGTTCATCATTTTTTGGGATAACTGGGAACAGAAATAGGTATTATGATGGTGTTAGCGTCAAATTGTAGTCATATATGTATGTGTGTGCGTGTGTTTGGGTGTGAGGTGTGAGGTGTGTTTGTGTTCACCTATGCATGATTATGAGTTGTGTTTCATGATTTCATTGGAAATGGCATGGTCAGAGTAAAATGATGCTGTGAACTGATATATATTTTATGCGTTTAGGGTTTGTGCATTGCTTCGATAGATGCCAATTCGGCTTTGGAAATAGGACTACAGACTACAGGAATTTGATTAGTTGAATTAGAAAGTTTGTTAGGATCGTTAATGGTGAGATTGTGAGTTTTTTAATTCTTTGGATGCATTCAGATTTTGAAATGAGGGGTTATCCTTTGTGGGTTTTTGGTTTTGTGGTATATGTTATTGATGGTATTTCTTTGTTGAGTGAGTTAGGTACTGGAGCTAGAAGAGTGAGCTGTTGGGATCCCAACTACGGCATTTCTCTACCTCATTGATTGGAACCCAACCAATGACTGATCAGACCTCCTCCTCCTTTTCCAACAACGCGCCGCCATCCAAGTCCAACCCACTACCATCATTACTACTTCCGAACCTCCCAGATGATATTGCACTGCAATGCATTGCCAGAGTCCCCAAGTCATATCACCCCACACTATCTCTTGTCTCCAAGTCATGGTTGTCCGTCATACGCACCCCGCTTCTCTTCACCACCCGATCTCTCCTCCATTGCACTCAACACTTCCTCTATCTCAACATCCGCATCTTCAACACATTTAATTGGTACTTACTAGATTGTAGTCCTTCAAACCCTAAAAACCATAAAAGAACTCTTTATCCTCTGCCTCCTATTCCCTTGCATCTCACTGGGCCTGCTTTTGCCGTTTTAGGCCCCAAAATCTTTGTAATCGGTGGGTCAATCCATGACATACCCTCAAACAATGTTTGGATTTTCGATTGTCGGTTCAACAAATGGGAAATTGGGCCCAAAATGCGTGTAGGAAGAGAATTTGCTGCTGCTGGGGTAGTGAATGGAAAGATATATGTAATGGGTGGGTGTGTAGTTGATAATTGGGCTCGATCGATGAATTGGGCTGAGATTTTTGATCCAAAGATGGGGTCATGGACTTCTCTACCAAGCCCGATTGAAATTAGGGACAAGTGGATGCATGCTAGTGCAGTTGTCAATGATAAAGTGTATGCAATGGCTGATCGGGGCGGTGTGGTTTACGATGCCTATGCAAAGGAATGGGGTGGGGTGCCAAAGAGGCTTGATTTGGAGTGGAGGGGACGGGCTGCAGTGGTGGATGGGGTGTTGTACTGTTATGATTACTTGGGAAAGATTAGGGGCTATGATATGGGGGAGGATGTGTGGAAGGAGTTGAAAGGGGTGGACAAGGGTTTACCAAAGTTTTTGTGTGGTGCAACAATGGTGAATTTTAATGGGAGGTTGTGTGTGGTGTGGGAGGGGAAGGGGAAGGGGAAGGGGAAGGGGAGTGGGAAAGAAGTGGAGATTATGTGTGCGGAGATTGAGGTTCATAAGGATGGGGGAGGAGGGTTAAGTGGGTCGATTGTATGGTCCAATGTGATACTTGTGATTCCGAGTCATGCTTCAATAGTGCATTGCTTGGCAGTAGCGTTGTGATGGCATAACAGGAAGGTATGTTGTTTCATATATGAAGCTTTGTTTGAATTCAAATTCTCCCCTCCACCTCGAGTTACACACTTTTGAATTTGTCGTCCGTCAAAACTTGTATATATATGCACATATGATGTGTTGAAAACTTGTGTATGACACTGTGCATCTCAATGTCCTCCAAAGTTTTGTGCTTGGAACTATTGTGGAAAAGGTGAGGGATTGTAATAAGAAAAACTATGGATTTAAGATGGATCAGGTGCCTGTGACGTTTCAAAGAGTTAAAAAACTACTATGAAGGTTTTTAGCACAAACAAATGCACATTTCACACGACTATAAAACCTGTCTCTGTAGAATGCATGGTAATGTGTTCAAACTGTTGTGCTGATATGGAATGGTAATGAAAAGGGCTATAAGCTTAAGCTTGACCAGGTCGGGATTTGACTGTTGATTTGCTTCACTTATTGTCCAAATCTAAAACACTAAACTATAAAATGTGAATTATGTAATTGAACTGTTTGTACGCTGTTGTTACTTGTGGAGAATTGAGACCTTAAACTTGCATTTATGGTTTGGGGTGCCTACCCCTGCGCCATGCCCCCAGTCCACATGAAAACTTTGATTTTTTCGTATTATGTGACGGACTGTTGTTTTCTTAGTCTTGTTCTTTAGGTGCCGTACTGTTTGAGGAATGAAATTGTGACTGCTCACTAACTGTACAAATGCTGGGTATTGAGTGCAATAAATGCCCATTTTAACATGTGGTAGAAGTGATGGAACATCAATGCCCAGAAATGTTGTAATCTCTAGTAAAAAAATAAATTGCCCAACTCCTGTGTAACTTTCTGATTTCTACAATCATTTCTACCTGGGAATTTGTTTTGTTTGAGGGGAAGGGAATGGAAGAGAAGGAAAGAGTGGGAAAAGTTGGATGATGAGAAATTTCCTCCCTTTTTGGTGGATGAAGATGGATAGGATTGGAAGAGGAGAAAAGAAGAGAGTAAACAAAGTTTGAATCTTCTCAAAAAAAAAAAAAAAAAAGGTTAATAGTATTTTTGGTTCCTGAAGTATGTATTTTTTGTTAGTTTAGTCGTCATTATATTAATTTTGTCAATTAATCCCTAAAATATTTAATTCGTATCATTTTAGTCTCTACATGGATAGATCGTTAAATTTTTAACGAAATGATCACATGTTGGGCATGTGATACCATCTAAAAAATGACACGTAAAATTGATGAATTGTCTAATTGGAGACCAAAATGACATAAATTGAATATTTTAGGGACTAAATTGATAAACTTAATATAATGAGAATTAAACTGATAAAAAATAATATTTTAGAGACCAAAAGTGTTATTACTGAAAAAAAAATGTAAACAAAGTCTAAAGTTTAGCAAAAACACCACTCTTTCTTTCTCTTCTCATATGTGGTATGATAACGAAAAAGCAGTGGATAGAGATTAAAAAAGAAGCAAAAAAAATAAAAATATTTTCTTTTGTTTGATTGCAATAAGACAGTTTATTAATATACTAGTTATTGTCAGTGCTTTAAGGCGCGGAGTAATAAAAAAAATCAAAATTAAATGACAAATATAAAAGAGAAAGAAAGATTTAAGCATCGATTGTAGTGAGGGTGAATGGTGGTGGACGACAGTGGTCGTGGGTGATGACTACTGTGTTGGGGGTGGCAGTCGTGGGTGGTAATGATGATGGTGGTGGTGAGTTTTAGATGACGATAATTGTAGTGACATCCATGAATAATGACGGCGGTTGTAGTGGTGGTGGGCGACGGTGGGTGTGGCGGTGGTGGGTTGTGGTGGTGGTAGGATTGCTGGGGGTGGGTGATAGTGGATGGTAGGCGACGATGGGTGATGGCGGGTTGTGGTAATAGGTGGTGGTGGGTGCTGATGGGGAGCGACGGTGGCAGCAAGATGATGTTGGTAGTAATAATAAACATAAGAATAAGATGTCGATGGTGGTAGCAGTGGATGATGGTGGTAACACCAATCAGTGGTGAGTGGTGGTGGGGGTAGCGGTAGGGCAGTTGGGGTATGGTGGGGTAGTGGCGGTGACAGTGGTTGTTATGATAGAGGTGGTGGCGGTGATGGTGATGGGGTGTTGGTGGTGGCAGAGGTGGCGGTGGGGTGGCAGTGATGGTGGTGGGACGGTTTTAAATACTATTCTTTTAAAAAAAATACCTATGAAAAGTTATAAGTTCTAAAAACATTTTTAAAAAATTGCCTCAAACATATCCGTAGGGGTTTATTTTTTCTATTAAATTTGATGTATTAATATTAGTCGTCGGATTAACTTTAAAATAAAATTAAATAGATTTCAACCATAAAAAATAAAAATCGTTTGTTAATTTTTTGAGATTTGAATTGTATTATACTTTATTATATAGATATTACATGTTAAATTTAGTGACAATATATTGTGTCATGGTTTCTCGGGTATGGTAATGTCTGCATCGTCTAACTAATCTGATCTACGAGCTAGTAGTAGGGCCAATGAGAAATAGATAGATTATCTAATATTTGTTGGCATTTGCATGGTCGACTGCGCATTATTAGTTTTTCACAAAGTAATGAATGTTACATCTTGGACAAATCATTTATTATAAGTACCGTCGTTGACATGTTAATATGCATTGCCAAGATACAAATTCAAGTATAGTTTTATAAAGAGTTACAAAGGTTAACAATTTTTTATTTAGACGATGTGATCATGTTAATACCGTCAATTGATTATTTTTAAAATATAATAAAGTTCAGTATTTAATATTTGTATATTTTAAATATGTGCATGTTAATTTTTTTTTTAATCATTGTTTGAATTTTGTGTCGAATTTTACGATTTAAAATTCTCAATTCTCAAATTTAGGATTTCGATTTTTGATATGAATTCAATTTGATAACTTTGTGCGTTAGTGAATATGTAATCAAATAGTTTCTGAAAATATAACCTGCGGCATGTCAATAGTTATATTGGGGTCAATAACGATAAGCTTGCTTCCTTGTATCTGAAGTTTGCTCCACGGGACCTTATGCTTGTTTTGCCTCTCTCTCTCTCTCTCTCTCTCTCAAATCTGAACAAGTAATTTAAATTTACAGCAAAGCCTATCTAACTTAAGGGAGGAAAAAAAAAGACCCTCAAAACAGTCTATGAATAATGCGATCATGGTCTATTCAACGACTGGTGACTCATTTGATGGGTTCCTCTTGGATGACATTGCTGCTTCGGGTTACCAACCAGACACAGTTTGTTAAGTAAGAATCACTAGTCTTGCATGGCCAAATTTTTTTCTCGAATGAGACGGGTAGAGTTTATTTTGTTGATAGATTGATTACTTCATTACAACTCTTTGTAATGGTCCATTCGATGTGTATGGTATGGTATGCTCTTAAATAGTTTTAGGGTGATGGTTCAAGTGTTTGGAAGGAAGTGTGTGATGGACCAAATTTGATGGTTTCACATATTTTCACAAAAACTGTTGATTATTCGGAACTATTGCCCCAAAATTGAATGTAGCCATTATAGCAAACTCATAGCATTTACGAGTAACAAGTGGCAGATACGTATAGCCCTCGCAATATTCTTTATGTTAATATGGTGTACAAGATCAGCAATATGAAACTCAAAGGTAAAATGAAGCCAAGCCAAAATGTGTGTGTGTGGGAGAGAGAGAGAGAGAGAGAGCAGGTTGCATCTAGAAATCAGAAGAAGAAATTTGGAAATTCCCTCCTCTCAAACAAATCCCCGCTACCCAATTATTTGCATAGCTAATAATTTCTGCAAAAAAGGTTCTCTAATCCCCACTAGTTCTTGTGAGCAAAATTTTACAAGCTAATAAAAATAGGCAATTATGCCAAAAAGATTTGGAAATGAGAACATCAGCTTGAGAAAAAAAATTAAGAGACTCGATGCCAGATTTACTAAATAATACACATGGTCAAGTGTGCTCCATGTCGGAGGTGAATAGAAAAGAAGCCGGACTGATTTAGTCGTCCAAAGGCTTTAAGTGGGTAAGGTGACATACGAGAGAGAACTTAGTTTACACTACTACGTACCTTGAGCAAGTACTCACAACACAACATGCATAGAAAGAACATGGTAGTTGGTCTTATTTCTTCAAATATTTCTCAATTTGTAGGAGTGCCTGTCAAAACGTACACTCAAATTAGGTAAGCAAATAAGAATAGCAAAAGAAACATGAAGCTTGGATCACTACTGAAATCAAACAATGTTGAAGCTAAATCCCGAAAATTGTTCAATGAACCAACATGTGCACATGCACACGCAAATACAAACTCACACACACGCGCAGAGAGAGAGAGAGAGAGACCTCAATTGCAATTACAGTTGGTGAGAGATTGCACACGTCTACATATCCAAGTTTGTCAGCAATATCTGACAAGTGGAAACATATGCACATTTTTAGCCCTTACCAAAACAAAAGCATCTTAAACAGCATGAATTCCAACATAATAGTGTGCATGACATAGATAAGAACAAGCAGCAAGAGAAACTAATAAACTATAAGAAGAAAGGACATGCATTACCATATTGATTTCATAATGTCTACTTAAATGCAGCTACAGTACTATCACGCCTCTAAATCACCAAGGATTCCAAGATCTATTAGATTCCATTGTCTAGATATGAACATTAGCAGTCAAAAGTGACGAAAACATAGGGCATATATGGGTTCAGGAGATCATACTTTCCAGGGAAACCCTGGCATTAGCATTGCTGTATGCTTCACCCCTCTCTTCCAAAAGGGTGGATAAGCGCTTGAAAGCCTACATAGAAGTGAAAGTCAAAAGAGAAGTGCTTATCAGAAAACCTCAAGGGACCAAGGTTAAAACAACAAACACCAACAACCAGCAATATGAATTCTTGTTTTAGTCAACATTCAAGACATCTAAATTAAATTATAAAACCTAGAGTTGCCTTTGTGTGTCCAATATCATGGGTGTAGTGCCCACCTTTGCATAAGCATCGCCATCGCCAGTCAAAAGGGGGCGAGAATCAGTTCCTACAGCCGCAATTCTCCGTGCCAAGACTTCCAATGGTACATCTAGCCAAACACTAATCCCCTTTTGCATGTATTTCCTGACAAGACCAAAGTAGTGGTGCATCTAAATAACTGCAAAGTATGCCAAGAAGCCAGCTACACACAGAAAATAAAAAATATGCTGTTGTTATACCAATTGATGGGCCGAATAACTGCACCCCCGCCAGTGGAAACAACTAACCGGTAATTTGAAGACAGCTTGTGCAATACCTCGGTCTAAAAGCCAAAGGTTAATCAATAACTTATTAATTACAAGAAAGTAAGGGAAAGAAAATCAAACCACAGCAATTTAACTGTACTAGTGAATGTCAGTGGCTTTATATTGCTAGAATTTGCTCGACTCAGTAAACTCTTTGTTTCGTAGTAGTTCTCAAAGGTATGTAACTCAGGTGTAACTGCTGGAATTAGTAAAAACATTTATTGTGCTGTAGTTTGTTTCCCACTTTTATTATCTTGCTGCACAACATTCTACTAAAAATTCAGGAAAACTGAAGAAAAATGACTATGTCCCATGTAAAGCAGAATGTCATGCTTTTATCTAATTAGAATTCCATTCCCCAAAACAAAAAAAAAAAACCGAAGGCACAATCATCCTACCCTCAATTGATCAAGTTTTTTTTAAAAGTAGCTAAACAAAGATATAGTTTTGGTTTTTTTTCAGTGCTTATAGTTTTGGGTTTTGTGGTCATCCACATGCATAAAAAAAACCAAAAATCAGTGACCATTCCCCCTTCAGAATAAGTACACAAATTGCTGTAGAAACCACAGCTGCATATCTGTGACAGATCTTCTCAGAGCTAGATTTCTATCCTACCTGTGAGCTCCCAAAATGTAACTAAATTAAGTGCAATATAAACCAAAGAAATTGCTAGTACTCGGACACTTGCCCACTTGTCCCGATTCATCAGAGGAGAATTGCTAATGCTCCCTTGATGAGAAATCAATGCTTAGACTGAGACTAAACAGGATTTCTGGTTCTGAGTGGCTGAGGTTGAAGCCCAAGTTTCAAAGTTAAAGAGAGAGAAAAGTAATGATTACAGTGAAGGTTTTGTCTTCTTGAGGTCAAGGGTTCAAGTCTCCCTTCCCCTTCCCCCACCAAATATATATATATATATATATATATAATATTTAAAAAAAAAATACAGTAGGAGAGTCAAGAGACGCAAAGGGTTTTACTTGTTTCTTATCCTTAATCATCCATTAGATCTCCATCTCACATGATACTGCTTCCTCTCAAAGCTAAAACTTCTGAACAGTTAAAAGCAACTTTCCAGCACCAAATAAAAAAAAAAAGGAAGCAACTTTCTACACTACTTTCAAGAAAAAGACCACTGATTTCATCTTTCATGAAGTATCTACACAAGGGGAAAAAATTTGGTTTTGATTTTGTTACATATGGAGCTGCCACATCTAACATCACCTCCACTTTGAACTACTGCATCCTTGTCATATCCAAATGTATATTGCCTTTGGTGACCTTTAAGTGCAAGGTGCAAATTCCTTCTATAAAATGTGTATGTCACCAAAATTATAACGATAACAAAAAGGTTTTACAAAAGCAAAATACCTCATTTTTAAATCATGGTGAAAAACAGACATATGCATGTTACTGCTATGACGAAAAAAAATATAAGTCCTTCACTTTTCATGTGGTCTAAAAGAGTTCTTAAGGGAAGCATTTAAAATGCAACTAATCAACACAAGGAAGAGAGAGCAATAAAAAGATAATACTCAAGTAATGCAAGTTTTTGCGAAACACTAAACAGTAAAGAGTGAATATTTGAGAAAGCAACACATGAGAACAACTCTACGAGTATTTAGAAGATAAAATGGTTTCCTCTTTTAACAAACCTCATTATCTCTGAAGAAGCTCTCACCATATAGTTTAAAGATTTCAGCAACAGTAGTTCCCCCGACAGCCAGCTCTATTAATTTGTCGCTGAAGCATCCACAAAAATAATGTAATTCATTTTCTATTAGCAGCAAGCATAATGTGCCAGCCAAAGAGATCCTTTGGAAAGTAGATAATTTAAGTGTGTAAAATGGAATACTTTCAAGTTCCATGGGTCATGATGCCAACCAAGGGGCCACTGAGCACATATGCCAAACCCAGGATCCCCTGGATTGGTGAAAACCTTCATCTGCATTGTATTCTCCACAAAACTTGAAGAGTGTACTCCTGTCTTGATCATTTCTCCAAAAAAATCCCATTTAACAAGCAAACTTGCTACAAACCTGTCAAAAAATGAATATCCAAGTGCTTCTGACAAAATTCTGCCAACAGTTGTTTTTCCAGAACCCATCATGCCTGCATTTTGGTTACCTTGGAATTGAATACAACATATGTTGGAGCATTAGCCAACCACTCACATAAAGAAAGTTCTAAGGGACTAACCAACTAGATATATACACCGTCCACTTAGATATGGTTCAATCTCTTCTAACTTGTCCTGCAATTTTTAATATATTTCAATAAGATTCACGCAAAAACCAGTACATAATGAGTTAAGGAACTGCACTCAGTTTTTCAGTTACTAATGGTCATAAAACATAACTCTTCTATGGATATCGACTGTTAAAATCTCTAAGCCATGGATTGGAATTCGCACCTTTTGGACATCATTGATTGGAAGTAAGAGAGATTACAGGACAACATTTTGTACCTTTAGGATCATTGCTTCATCAAACGATGCTGGAAAACTTTCAGACTCTAGTAATGAAGCTACAAAAGAAGCATACCAAAAACATATCAGCAACAAAAAATTATTACTTAAAATCAGCATTCATTACAATAGACTAGCTATGACTTATTCATTTGGGACAGGGGACGGATTCAATACACCCTAAAGGATGTTTGAGAAACTTTCAGGTAATATGATTTGCCACCCAAGAGAGCATTTGTAATTTCATAGAAATAGGCAATTATGTCAAACAAGGTAAGAATCAGAGTTTCACAATACAATCCTACTCTTACGATTTCATTGAACTTCAATACCTCCAACATTATTTCTGTACATAATACCCAAGAAAGGTAAAAGAAGCAAAAAATAAATACATAGTGGTAGACAAAAGCATAAGAAGTTTGTAAGGCTAATAATAGCAACAAAAATTGAAAGTGCCCTGTGACATATCATCAAACAAAATAAGGATTTATGTTTTTCAACTTTTACCCGAAACTGGGTTATGTGTAGTGTCAATCGTGCCAAGTGACATGGGTTTATGTCTGAGTGTTTGCAGTGCCGCGTCAAAAAATATTTTATTTATACCCGACTCATTTATTAATTCGTGTTACCCGACTCATTTATTAATTTGTGTATAATGAATATTAGTTTCGTATTATGTTTATAACGTGTATGAATCATTTATAATTGAATTGTATTGGACATTATTTTTGGATTAGCTTCAACCATGCCCAACTCTTTTACCAAATGGGTAGCTTAAGGAAGCCACAAACTCTCTAGTTTCGCGTTGCGTTAACAGCTAGCGTCTGACACTACTGGTGAAGTGTTTAGAAACTACCTGGAATGTTTTGAGCAGAGCAGGAAACCTTCAATGTTACTGGTCTATGCAGCCAAGTTGCAGCTTTTCTGGATTGCAAATTACAGTATTCAGCCATCTGAAGTCTCTGTTGTCCTTTATATCTCTGCGAAAACCGCAACGAACCACTCGGCTTCCTTATGATCTTCTCTGAATCAATCAACGTGGACCATTGCAAGCTCTGTGAAATTTTAGCCTCCATTCTTCTGCTATTCTAAATCCAAACAATTTCACCAAAGCCTCAAGTCAATCTCTCTCCCAAAAACAAATAATTCAATAGAATTAATAAGAAATAATACTTACCGCAAAAAATCAATAAAAATGTTTTGCAAAACAATAAAGATTGTAAAGAATCTTTCACTTCCATTGGTATTTACTTTTGAAGAGAAACAATTGCCTCCCCGCCGCCCAAAAAAATAAATATAAAAATAGCTTTTTTCTGAGTAGCCAAACAGAGTATTAACCTAAAATTTACCAGTGCAGGCTGAAATGTTCGATCAATCACAACAATGTCTCCTACTGCAGCTAACGATTGCTAGATGAAACAGAGCAGAGAAGCCCTCTCTATCTCTAGAAATCTTTCTGCAAGTACAAACAGAAAATGGGTAGTTGGTGAGAGGTTTGGTGCCACAATGTGTTTTGCCTAAAAAGTTTTTATCTTTGAATACAGTAAATTGCATCAATAGTCCTGAAGTTTACCACTTATTCAACATTAGGCCTTAAACTTTTAATTTTATCAATTTAATCCTCCAAGTTCACTTAGGGTGTGTTTATTTTAGGTATTAAGAAAGAGAATTGGAAAAATAGTGCTCAGACTCACTTTATCTCATTTATTCTCATGTTTGGTTAGATATTTTGGTCCGGGATTATCACCTATAAACAATCCCTCACATTGACTTCCGCATTTGGACATAGGCTTAGGAGTAATGACTTAATTACCCTTTATATCAGTCACATGCATGGCACGTGATATTTTCCGTCAATAATTTAGATAGAAGTTAATCCGAGAACTACATTAGTGCAACAACTAAATGTTGAGAACTAAATTGATAAAATTTAAAATTTTAGGACTAAAGTTCCACAAGTGGTAACCCTTTGGGGCTATTGGTACAATTTTTCCATTTGAAAAATGGAGTAAAATTATAATTATTGTTGATGTTAAAATAAAATATGTTTTGACCCTTTGAGGTTTGAAAATGACAATCCATCCCTCAGCAAGTGTTTAAGGAATTTGAGTAATGTGTTAAAATGACCATTTTACCCTTTGATTAGTGCCAAATAAAAACCTTAACCAAACTCGACTAACAACTCAAAATCTAAACCAAAATCAACTAGTGATTTCAAAACGAATCAAAATCTAATCTCAAAAAATTATGTGTAGATGTACAATAAATGAAGTATACGTATTTGTGAGTTTATAGGTTGGAGTGTCGAGGTGGTGTAATTTGTTGTTGGGGCTGGGGCTGGTGGGGCTAGGGGGCTGGGGCGACGTCCCGGGGGGAAGGGGAAGGGGAAGCGATGGGTTGAGAGATGGAGAGTTAATGTTGTCATGTTTTTATAATTGAACTTTTTTAGTTTTTACGACTACAACTTTCTAATTTGTGTAAATTGCCACTAAAAAATACTAAGGTAGTAGGACTTTTAAGTCTTTGCCAAAAATTTTCTCTACCCACCTACCCTTAAAAATGAAAGTTTGGTGGCCATGTGGAGTTGGTAGAGTTCTTCCATATATTTTTTTTATTATTATAGACAGAAGTTCATCAATAGTTTTTAGAAGGGGGTTGGTGGCCGCAACAGGCATGGTATAGTTCCACTACCACCAGAGCATTTCCTTGGCCCATTTACAAATAATTATACTAATTAAACATAATTTGTTGATATAATTTATTATAATTATTAAACAAGAAGAAGGTCTAAAAAATACTGGAGTCTATTGTCAATTTAATAGTTATAAGTTATTAGATCAATAAATTAAATCTGAATAACATTATTTCTTTATTATTCATTTTGGAATGATATTATCCAAATTCACCCACTATTACAATGAGGAAGGCATACTATAATACTAATTGGAATAAATTTATCAATTAAAAATACTGATCAAATATGTTATTGTTGGTGGTTTCCGATGAATCTCATTCCCTCTGATAAAAAAAAATGACACTTAGGCTTTAAGAGTAAGTGTTGTTGGCTGGGGCTATTCCACATCGGATTGCCTTTGGGTGTGTGTGTGAGTTATATGGATGCTATGACACTTAAGTTTAAGTGTAAGTGTTGTAATTATCCTCTGTTTAAAAAAAAATGAATCTCATTCCCTAGGGAAATATTATGTGGAAAATCTAATTTTTAAGTCTAATATTTTTTTGGCTAACTTTTCAATGGGGGTATAGTCTAAATAATTTTAAAATTTCACATGAAACCCAATTCTTTTTTAAATCAGGAGTGATGCCCACGCTCTGAATCCGCCACTGTCTACATAAGAGGATCATCATGTGTAATTACTTCAAAATAATAGGCATAATGTTTCTTAAACTAAGGGATGCGGGACATAATTATGGATTAAGCACCTCATCAACCTCCTTGAATTGATGGACGATTAGGCTTTTGACGATTTAGTAACAAGAATTTCTTATATTAGATTGTCCTTTGGTTCAAAATAACTTGTATTTATGTCAACAAAATAAAAAAAATCGAGATTGAAAAACAATTGTTTCAAAAAAATGGACCTTCGGTTTAATCACACCTCAGAATTGCATAAATTTGTCTTTTTTAGTTTGCTTCCAAAAAAGATTAAAAATAAAAATAAAACTTCTAGTTGGGCCAAATTTTAGTTTGGATCTTTTGTCAGGATGGGTCACAATCCAGAATCCGGCAAGCTGAGGCCCAACCTATATTTACACAGTGACTACCAACACCTCCGTTTTTTTGTTCTTCTAGAGAACTCTTCTCGCTCTTCCGACCAGCGCTTCATCGTCAATTGAAAGATCATCGGGACCTGCTACTGTAATCGTCTTCTTTACGTCGTGATCGAGAGACTCTCTCTCTAACCTTCCAGTTCTAACAATGGCGACTGTGATGCAGAAAATCAAGGACATCGAAGATGAGGTATCAGCCTCTCTCTCTCTCTTATAGTCTTCACTTTTTATGGGTGTGTATGTGTGTGTGTGTGTGTGTGAGAGAGAGAGAGAGAGAGAGAGAGAGAGAGAGAGAGATTATTAAGAATCAGGAAAATATTTGGAATTTAATCATCCAATTGATTGCGGATAGGCCTAACTAAATCGAATAATTGTTTCTGTTGATTGAATTCAAGTGGAAAATATGAGCTTTTGTAGAGTTTATAAAATCAGAGGTTTGATTTTTGTGAGACGTGATTGAATTATTTATATTGTCTGGGTTCAATACTAATAGGTATTATGTACGGTACGTGTTGAGTATCAACTTCCGTATGAACATTTTTCCAGAAAATGAAGGTTGCAATGGTCGTGCGGTCTATACCGTTGATATTTATGTCTCCACTGTTGTAACTGGAAAAGGCAGAAGCTAGAGTATTTTACCTCTATTCAGTGTTTCAGATAAATCAGAGACAACAAAAAGAAAAGATTTTTAATCTTTTCTACAAAAGCCTATCAAAATATTTTGTTCAGCTGAGTATTGGAAACAGGCTATCTTACTCCTGGGAATTATAGTGAAGCACATAATTGGTTGAAGATCACCGGTGTTTTGAATAAAAGAAGAGGCCATTTTTTTCAGTACTTAGAATTTTTTGCATTTTCTTTTATTTGTTATAATTAATTGTTTGTTGGCTTCTATGTGAAAGTGCCGAACTAACACTTATCAGACTTTGGATTCTAGGTTCAAATTTGAGAACAACTATTTGTTAAATAATGTGAAAATTAAGTACTCCCCTAATGCCCTTGATTAATGGGGTTCAAATTGAGCAATGATTCTTTTTTGTCCAAGGACCAAACAAATTCTTTTGTTGACGATGTTTGCATTTCAACTTTCAATCCTATTGCGGTGATGAACTCGTGTGACCTATTACATGTGTATATGCATGTTTGAGTTGAGCGGAATAATGTTTCATTTTACGACATATATTCTTTATGTCAAAAAAAAACGTGTATATTCTTCAAGTTTTTATATGAAATGGCATGTAATATTGTTGAAGAATAGGCAACTATGGTTCCTTTTCACTCCCTAGTTTGGGTGATGCTACTTAATGATATCTTAGACTGCTTAAGAATGTAACAACTTCTTTCTTCTATGTTGCAGATGGCCAAGACCCAAAAGAACAAAGCTACTGCCCATCATTTGGGTTTACTTAAGGTACACATCCTCATGCTTGTTAGTGTTTGTACTTGAAGTGTCAGCTGTGAGGAATGATATCTGTGAATAACTTCTCTATCTTCGTGCAAGGATCTAGTATTTTTCACTGCCCTTATTTCTTCATATTCGCGCCTCATTTTCTTTATAAATAACGGAAGTCTGTGGTGAGTTGGTTTTTATTTTTTTACTCACTTACTGTCTTCTGTATAATGGAGTGCTATAGCAGTGTGGATGATTAACTTGGGTGGCCTCTTGCGAGAGAATTTTTAGCAGCTGTTAGAAGAGTTACATTGGATGTCATAAATCAGAGAAGAGTTGCTTCTGATACTTTTTATATACTAGCTGTCATTTGGTTTTCCAGTCTGCATGTTGTTTTTGTTTCCACTTTCACACTGGCAATGTATTTTATCACTTTGGCAGCCAAAGTTGTTAGTATCGTACGATACGCAATACGTATCGTACGATACGTTACAATACAGCCCTAAAACGATACGGATCGTAGTTATGTATCGTTTTTGCGTTGTATCGTCCGATACACGATACGTTTTTACGATACGATACGTATCGGTACGAAACGCACGATACGTGCAAATTATTATTATTTTTTTTTTAAAACGACGTCGTTTTGTGCTCTGAATTTTTTTTTTTTTAATCCCCTATAACCACTGAAACGACGTCGTTTCAGTGGTTAGGGTTACAAAAAAAAAATTCAGACATTTCTCACATATTCGACGACGTCTGGTTTCTCTTCAGCCATCGACCGACGTCTGGTTTCTCTTTCAGCCATCGACCAACGTCTGTGGTTTCTCTTCAGCCATCGACCGACGTCTGTGGGTGGGTGATGATCGACTGTGGGTGGTGAACGTTGTTGTAGGTGGTGATCGCTGTGGGTGGTCTTCGACTGTGTGGGTGGGTCTATCGACGACGTCTGTGGTTTCTCTTCAGCCATCGACTGTGGGTGGGTGATGATCGACTGTGGGTGGTGAACGTTGTAGGTGGTGATCGCTGTGGGTGGTCTTCGACTGTGTGGGTGGTCTTCGACTGTGTTCGACTGTGTGGGTGGTCTCCGACTGTGTGGGTGGTCTTCGACTGTGGGTGGTCTTCGAGTCTGGGTGGTGATCGATTGTGGGTGGTCTCCAACTGTGGGTGATTGCCGGTCTTCGTCTGTGGGTGATTGCTTGTCTCCGACTGTGGGTGTTGATCGCTGCCTTCTTCCTTCTCCAGGTACTCCTTCTTTTTCTTCTTCTTCTTCTTCTTCTTCTTCCCAGTCTCCATTGATCGTTGGTCCTGTGCAGTATGTAATGATATTAATTTATTTACAAAGCCAAATGTATATAAATTTTTTTGTATAAAAATTTTTGAATCTTGATTAATTTTAATTTTGTGCAACAGTGGCATCACCTGCATCCAATTTTCATATAGAAATGACTAAAAAACTTGCTAATGATCCCACATGGGAACATTGTGACAAAGTAGAAGGATCAAGGTTGAAATTGAAATGCATTCATTGTGCAAATGTCTATTGGGGAGGCATTTCAAGAATGAAAAATCATTTGGCAAGTAATCGCAAAGATGTAGCAGCCTGTAAGCATTGCCCTGAGGAAGTAACTGAATTTTTTAAGCAATTATTGGATGATAGGGCAATTAGCAAAGATATGAGTCTTGTGGATTCGAAAAGTAGTGGCAGTGTGGGTAGTACTACTGCTGATAAAATACAGCCAACCACCACAATTACTTTGAATACTATGTTGAAGAAAAAGGGTAGGGAAGATGTATGCTTGGATATTTGTAGATGTTTTTATGCTAATGCCCTTCCTTTTAATTTGGTAAAGGATCCATATTTTGTAAGAATGTTAGAATCTGTTGCATCGTTTGGTAAGGGATTGAAACCTCCATCGTATCATGAGGTGAGATGTTCTTTTTTGAAAAAAGAAACAAATTTGATTAATGGTGGGTTGATGGAAAATTATAAAGCAGAGTGGAGAAGGACGGGTTGTACTCTTATGTCTGATGGATGGACTGATGGGAAACATCGCTCTATCACTAATTTTTTAGTGAATAGTCCTAGAGGAAGTGTGTTTCTTAAAAGTATTGATACTTCAGGTATTTGTAAGAATGAGGATAATCTTTTTGAGCTTTTAGATTCAATGGTAGAAGAGATTGGTGAGGATAATGTTGTTCAGGTTGTAACTGATAGTGCATCGGCTTATGTAAAAGCTGGGGAGTTGTTAATGGCAAAGAGGAAAAAGTTGTTTTGGTCTCCTTGCGGTGCACATTGTCTAGATCTCATTTTGACGGATATTGGGGACCTTCCTCTGCACAAGGATATAATGTCAAAGGCAAGGAAAATCACAATTTACATTTATAGACATTCTTGGGTGTTAAATCTTATGAGAAAGTATACAAAGAAAAGGGATTTGGTGAGAGCTTGTGTGACCAGATTTGCCACCTCATATTTAACTTTAAGGAGTTTATTTGAAAATAAAATTGGGCTTAGAGCAATGTTTGCTTCTGAGGAATGGCAGAGAAGTCAATATTGTAAGAAGGGAGATGGTGTAAAAGTGATGGATATTATACTAGCTGACCAAAATTTTTGGGGATCAATCAAGTATTGCTTGAAGTGTGTGTTGCCATTGGTGAAGGTGTTGAGGCTTGTAGATGGGGATCTAAAGCCTGCCATGGGGTATATTTATGAGGCAATGGACAAGGCAAAGGAACAAATCCAAAAGAATTTTCGTAATGTGAAGAAGCACTATGAGCCCATATGGACTATTGTTGACAGTAGATGGAACATGCAATTACACAGACCTCTTCATGCAGCTGCCTATTATCTCAATCCCGCGTAAGACTTAATTTTCTCAATTTTTATATCATTTTATATCTATATATTGTATGTTGATCAATGATCATTGTAAATCAAAATAATTATTTCAGGTTTCATTACACCGGTAGTGCGGACTATGAGATAAAGATGAGACTATATCAGACTATTCAGAGAATGTGCCCAAGTCCTATTATGAGAGAAAAAATTGATAAACAATTAGATATCTTTCATAATGCTGATTTGATGTTTGGAATGGACATGGCAATCCAAATGAGGAAGAAGAAACAACCTGGTTAGTGGTAACTTAACTTAAGTTAGTTATTTGAATGTAACTGCTTAAGTTAGTTAATAGAGTATTCTATTGTAATTTTTTATAGCCTTGTGGTGGGAATCATTTGGAGGATGTTGTCCAGAGTTGCAACAACTTGCTATCCGCGTCCTTAGCTTGACTTGTAGTGCCACTGGATGTGAGAGGAATTGGAGTACATTTGACCAGGTGCACTCTAAGAGGAGAAATCGATTAGAGCAACAAAGATTAAGTGCACTTGTGTTTGTGAAGTACAATCTTCGATTGGAGGCAAGACACCAAAAGAGAATACTAGAGGGTGATTCCTATGATCCTATTTCTCTCTCAGATATGGAATCTGATGATGAGTGGATCACTGAAAAAGAAGATGCACTCCTTCCTGAGGACACTACTTGGATGAATGTTGGTGAATGTTTTGAGGTTCAAGAAGGGACTAGCAAAAAGAGAAAGAGAGGTAATTAAAATGTAGTGGTTGTTTTTTCTTCTTCTCCATTACTTTGAATTTTTTTTTTTTTATATTTTGTATTGGTTGCTTTGTAGGGCCTAGAAATCTTACTTTATACAAGAAAAAAGGAAAGCAAATAGTTCAACTTGAAGATGAGGATGAGGATGAGGATGAACAAATACAAGAAGTTGAAGATGATAAAGGAAGTGAAGACTTGTTGGCATCCGATCACAATGATGATGATGATGATGCATTTTCAATTGAAATTGAAGATTGAGTTCAAAATGGATGTTAGAAATTTGAATTAGAAGTCTCTTTGGTGTTTAAAGTTTGAATTAGTGAACTATGGTTGTGAACTTTGCATTATAATAGTAGTGGATTATGTTGATAACTTGAATAGTTGGTGGAGTATTAATGAAATGCTATATTTTTTATGAGTGTATGACTTTTTTTCAAAGGTATATATATTTTTGTATTATTTATTTAAAATTGCATCGTATCTTACGATACACGATACGATACACGATACGATACAATATTTGTATCTTACGATACGCCTTCCGATACACGATTTGATAACTTTGTTGGCAGCACAGCGTATGTATGGGTAAAGTTTTAATTGTCCTTTCGTGGGAGTAAGATTAGTTGTTGATCAAAAAGTGTAATTGTGAAACAAAGTTTGCTTTCTTCTAGAGAACATAAAAATGCACTCTCTATCTTTATGCATTTGAAAACCTGTTGGGCACAGAAAATAACAGTGCTAGGCTCCTTTACACCCTCTCGCTCTTGATGTTTTGTCTATTTAATGGCCCATAATTTGGATTGTAACATGATGAATGTAGATGCCCAACTTAAAGTTTGCATTGGACTCGTGATATTTTAATGAGCAAAATCCCCAATTGAACATCCTATATTGTTGGTTTTAGAAATTCCATCATATTGAAAAGTGCAACCCTCGGAGTGTTGGAAGATTTGTGCTCCTGTTACAGGATTTCTTCAGAAGCATTCGAAAACCTGACATTTGGCTTCTAGAGGCTGTCTGCCGGCACCGATAATTCCTACGTTTTTATAAGTAGTGCTTGTTTAGATATTTGAAGTTACATGTAACTCACAATTGCAATGCATGCCATTAATTATCATATCATGACTAGCAATTTTATAGTAGATCTATATTCACATAACTCTCATCTTTTTATCATCTTGTTGACCAATTCTCCCCCCCCCCAAAAAAAAAAAAAGAGATACTTATATAATTAGAGTGAAAAGTCTTGAATTTCAGATTAATGAACTTTGTTTGACTACATAAATTTGGCAATGATAATGCCATAATGACATAACAAGAAACACAATAATTTGTACATTTTGCATTATGATTTTCGTGCTATTCTTTCAACTATTTTTATCCTATTTTCCCCTCGCTAAATTCAACATTCAAAGTCACAAGTGAATTTTCTTCCTTCTGAAAAGGTTGATCTCATTTGTCATGTCCTCTGTTCCATCTTCAGTTGGAGCAGTGGGTGTATAAAGGTGTAAATGACCGTAATTATGTGAACACTTATGCGTTGATATAATTTGCTTAAACTCAATAATTTTTCTCGGGCAATATGCAATGTCTTTCAACCCGCAGATTTGTTTTGATTATTTGTATGGTTTTTCCTTGTTTAGAAATGTTTAATTGTCTTTGGAGTGAATGGGCTCCATGACAGTGTTTGCTTTTTTGTGGCAGATCCGTCTTATGTTCTTGATCCTTTGATGAACTAAACTTTATTTGCCTATTTGTGTGATGCTAGGCTAAGCTTGCTAAACTACGGAGGGAGCTTCTTACACCTTCATCAAAAGGAGGTGGTGGTGCTGGAGAAGGTTTCGATGTCACTAAAAGTGGAGATTCAAGAGTTGGCCTTGTGGGTTTCCCCTCAGTTGGGAAATCAACACTTCTGAATAAATTAACAGGCACTTTTTCAGAGGTGTGTAATCCCTGCATTTTACCTCGTGAATGGAAAAAAAATTGTTCAGATGGTAGCAAATATTATCTTTCAGTATGTCATAACATTATGGACATCTCTAGGGCAAAGCTTTATTCAGTAGTTCATTTTTTTGGGTGATACAATAAGGAGTCTTTCAGGAGTAATTCAATTTTTTTGATGGAAGACAACAATTTTATTAATTTAATAGAAAAATATAATGGTATTATGGCTCAGGAGTAGTTCAATTGAGATAATTGAACATGTTGTACAGCTGTAGTGCCTGAAATTTGACCAATAGCCAATGTTCAATGTGCCACTTAAGCGACCTCAAGGGAAAATATTTTGCTTATTTGTATTTGTGATACGAAAGGACTTCTTTAAAATAAGAGGGAAGCTCCATGCAGAGAGAAAAGTTTTCCTGTCAGGGAAATTACCAAATGTTATCTAGTCTATGAATAATACACTAAACAGTGATCTCAAACAAATCTAATTTCTGCAGTTATGGATATGCATTAAATTGCTCCAAGGTTGTGGAAGTTGCTTTTGCTATACTATAATCTTCTAACTTTGTTTGTCCACAAATTAGTGTAGAAAACTAAAAGCACTTCTGTTGGCAAATCTACTGCTACCTCTATGGAATTTGATCAGCTTCAAGGACTTCATCCCCCAAGAACCCTGAAAACCTCAGAGAATTCACAGAAAATTATAGAAAGTAGAAACTTCTGCTAATACAATTTCCAGCAAATAAAGCTTTCTAAACCCCCAGAGCAACTCAACTAATCCTAATTAAGAGAAGAAGTGGAACTCATAACCAAACATGTCAATTTCAGAATATAAATTAAGACCATAATCAATGATACAAGTCACTATTATTGAATGCCTTTCTCCTTTGTATGATTCTACATTGAGACTGCACCTAGCAATGTAAGATCCGCGTATTGCAAGAGTTTCTATTGAGGTTTTGCTTAGGCCCTATGTTTTTCATGTTATACAGGTTGCGTCATATGAATTTACTACCTTAACTTGCATTCCTGGTGTGATCACTTACCGAGGAGCTAAAATTCAGGTAATATCACGCTTTGTGGATGTTTCAAGGTTCACGCTTCCTGGTCTTCATTGTGGTTATCTAATATCTGAAACAATCAATTATAGATGTGTAAGACCCTTTTATCTTGATTCATGTGCAAATGTGGTTCTTATATGCCATGGGTAGTGACCTATCCTTTAATAATTACCCCTCTTCAAGAGCTTTCTGAATGAAGAGAAGGGACAAGTTGGATGCTTTTGATGCGAAGTATGTGTATCTGGTGTGGTTTGTGCTTGTGTCAGAAGCAAGCACACATACCCCCCCCCCCCCACCAAACACACACACACAGAGGTTTAAAAATGTTTGACTGCAGCTAAATATATAGCAGAAGAAGAGGGTAAAAATGTAAAAAGTTACTTTCTAATACTGCTGTATCTCGATACTAGACAAATGCTCTGATGGGGTTGTCATTCTAGTTTTAGAAAAACAAAGGGGGTGTGCTTTTTAATGAGACATAACTACTAGGGATGATGATGCTTTACCTTTTTTTTTTTTTTAACTTGTACGAGGTGAATTGACACATAAACACACTTCCATGGAGAGGCATTACAAGGTTTTGGAGGGGGTGGAGGCGATATGCCTTTTTTTTTTTTTTTGGACAAGTTGATTTAAATCATACACACTTCCAAGGAGAGGCATCACAGGGCTTTCACCTACCACAACACACCAATAGGACCCAAGTTGTGGAGGTGTTAAGAGAACATTATCAGCTTACCTCACATGGGTTTCACACGCATATAGAGGGAAACTACCACTGTGTTTTTTAAGCTTTTGTGATCTTTACTACGGTTGGTAAGAGATACAGGTGCATATTGCTTAAGAAAATTATGTTTTACTTGAATTGAAATGCTTTCTAAAGCAATAAGGTTTTTAAAGGAGCAAGTATAGTTATTCTTTTTCCCTCCTTTGTGCGGATGACGAATAAAGTAATATGATGTCTGCTTTAGCATTTTTTTTCTTATTTGGGTTATATCCGGTATGCTTAGAGTCCTTTTTTCTGGATTTCTTTTTTGGCTTTGCGCAAAATTGATGCAGTGAATCCTGGTGTCATGATGCTGCTGAATCAGTTCAAAATCTAGCTTCACAATTTTCATTTTTCTTATTGTTTTTCTGTTTCACTTGCCAGTTGTTGGATCTCCCCGGTATCATTGAGGGCGCTAAAGATGGAAAGGGAAGAGGGAGACAGGTAAATATAGTCTTTATCGAATGGACTTTTTTGATATTGAGTTATCTTTTTTATGCCCTGCCTACCGGGGATACCGCAAACTGCTTCTCTATGTGTGTCAGTTTTATTTAAATTCACAAATTAAAATAAAAGAGGTTTCATTGTATATGGTTTGCTGAAATTGTTCATTTTGTTTGTATATATTGACCATGTTGCCATGTGCTCCAGGGATTTGACACTGTTGTCAGGAATATATCTTCCTGAACCACAAGTCTTTTCTTGTAATGTTTGGGAATTACCATATTGTTTTGAATGTTTGGATTTGTCTAGGACTGCTTGAAATTCATAGATTGTGGTTGGGACTTCACTAGACTATTATTTGAGGGATCAAATAATTGGTTGAAATTGAATGGCACGTGTTTTTGCACTTTGTGATCAAGGGTTTGGTAGAATCTTTTAGCTGGGCAGCTTTTGTGTGATGTAACTTCCAAAAAGATCAAATCTCGGCAGAGGATGTGTTTTCTTCTTTTTGGATCATCAAAGGGTAGATTTCTTGTCATTATTGGATCTTTTGGATGCATACTGACTTCTTGTAATGAAGTTTATGTTATGTGGTTGTCTGTTCGATTTTCTTTGGTTTTGAAAGATAGGCTATAAAAAATAACATGCATTTGGATATTAGTGATTCATGTACTTTTTTCATGTCCTTATTTATTTGATCGGTGTATTAAATAGTTGTTGCTGTAATGCAGGTCATCAGTACTGCTAGGACATGTAACTGTATTATAATTGTTCTGGATGCAATAAAGCCAATAACTCATAAACGTCTGATCGAAAAAGAGCTCGAGGGTTTTGGCATTAGGTAATTTGGATATTTCTGACTTATAGCCTTTCAATTTGTGTTCTTCATTATACTGGATGTGTGATATCGTGCATGTACCTGTACATTCCACTTTGCTTTCTAGATTGGTACAATTACTTGCATCATTTGTTATGTGCTTATAGAGAGTCTTTTGCTGGAGTAGGTTATAAGCTCAAGAGGAGCTAGTTTAGAAAGCTTAAAAAGGCTCCTGTACCCAGCTCTAAGCTGTTAGAACGCGAGTCCAAAGATCCGTTGATGGGTGCGTATAAATCAAATACAAAAAATTATTTGTTAACCCTACAAGGTGGAATTAGGATTTACCTTAGATTGATCTCGTCACAGCATGAAAGAAAACTGATATAGATCGAACAACTAACTCGATGAACCTTAGGATTTTTTACCGTATGTCCTTCAACGCCAAAAATTCGAATGCAGTGTTGATTGCAATCCTTTAAATTTTCTCTTTTGCTCTCTCTCTGTCTCTTCTAAACGTGAAGGTAAAGTGTCGAGAGAACCAGAAGGAGCGTGTATATATAGGATACAGTAGAGATCCTAAGGATAAATTAGGGCCGGGCTTCCAATTGGCCTAGGAATCATCACTAACCCAGAACAAAATCTTATGGTCCATTAATAAGTTAGTCCACTAAAAATTTATTATTAATTTCTCGAGTCTTATCTCAAAATTATATTTCGAGTTTTTTGTTATTATATGCTTAATAGTCTCCCCACGTATAAGATTACAAATGTCCGTCAATTAATTAAATTACTGAAAATTATATTTAATTGACTTCGTTTTGTCTTTGAGATTTTATAACTCAAGTTATTTATCATGTAAAATAATTAAATGAGCTTCCTCAAGAGAACATTATCAACTCATTTAAATATTGGGATGCAGGTTTCTTTAATAATTAATTTTCACCATACAAATTACGTTATCTTCTAATTCATGGAGTTTGTTGATTCAAATATGAATCTCACTCTTTGATGAATTAAAGTAACAATCATTATATGCACATGTCTATTAAATATCTCGGATTAAGAGCTTAAGCAATTATAATAACCATGAGATATTTATTTTCTTATTTAGTCATTAAAAAGATAATAACCTCACATGCTCAATACATGAAGTGTGCTAGTGCAACAATTTGAGATATCAGACAATCTCCTATAGTCAAGACAGACTATGCTAGAAGATTATACTATAATTCTACTGATGGTGTGTCCAATTCCATTTAAGACTCTGAACTATCACTCATATCATACAAGGATCCGATAATCTGATCTTCTGTACATAAGTTGAACTCTACATATTAGATTATTTACAATGTAAAATGAAAGACACACATGCATGCCATATATTTAGTATAATGCAAATATTTTACCCGCACAGATTCTCATTAAAATAGAAAATGACAAACTTTTATTGATTAATAAACTAAGTTTCACTACAAAAAGTTAGTTTTTAGTATATAACTCTATCATAAGCCTCTAACCATGTCGGACTACTATTTACTCCAAAAGCCTAAGATGCTGGAGAATGGACCCACGATGTATCAAGCTATCCAAATAAGCCTAACTGACTTTGTAACAATATATATGTGATGTTAGGGTTTCAAAAATTTGTTGACCATGAGCATTTTATAGTTTTGTTTTGAAAGGATGGTCTTTGACTGATGTTTATTGTTATTTTAGAGCAATTTGTCTTCTTTGATGTTTCAAGTAATTCTATAGATTTTATAATGACTGGAGTTTTATTCAATGCTAATTCTTATCCAATTCTTCTCAGTAGAGCTGTCTTATTTTGCTCCTATCCGTTCTTCATAATAATGTATCGTCGTATTCTTTTTTTTTCCCTCCTATGAACAGGTTAAACAAGGAACCACCTAATCTGTCATTTAGGAAGAAAGACAAGGGTGGGATTAATTTCACATCCACGGTTACCAATACACATTTGGACCTTGAAACTGTGAAAGCAATATGTAGTGAATACAGAATACACAATGCCGATATTTCTCTAAGGTTTGACGCAACTGCTGATGACCTCATAGATGTCATTGAGGGCAGCAGGGTATATATTCCTTGCATCTACGCTGTCAACAAGATAGATCAGATAACACTTGAAGAGCTGGAGGTTCTGGATAAACTTCCGCATTACTGTCCAGTCAGGTAACCCTCTATCTTCAAAAAAATTTTGGGGTTAAAGGCATGTTTGGATTCAAGTGCAAAAAACGTGTGCTGAATCTGGATTGAAGCATAAAAATGAATGTTTCAGAAGTAACATGATGGTCACACATGTGCCCCTTCAGTGCCCCGTTTTTCACTACTTGTCTTAAGACGCAATGACAGTTGTCGGTTATGCAATATGATTTTTGTAGGCATTTTTCTTAGATAAGTATGACAGCCAAAAAAATCGCGATGAGTGGTTTTCTGAATATGATTTTTTTAAAGCAAATGGCATACACAACATTTCATTTTTGTTTCTTTCCTGCTAGATGATTTCATTCCATTGTACCCATAAAATAGCAACTATCATATACAATTACTCTACCTAAATTTCCTACAATAGATGGTATCGTACACTAATTCTGTGAAGCCATTTTCTTAATAGTAAGGGCATAAAGACAGAAAACTTGAAGCTATTGTAGGGAGTATAATTGTGATGAGGTGAGTACATGAACACTTGGGGCTAGAGGATAACAACTCGAGCACTATGGTGGCTGTTCACCTATCCTTAAAAGCAGTTATGTGAACTAAAATGGATTGGAGTAAATTAGTCAGATAATAAATTATTGCCCAGGTCACTGTTGTCCATACACAATTAACTGCAGTACATGTTTGACACTCATGCTCCATACTTTCTTTGGGCGTAGTAAATCCCCATGCTCTCTGCCAAGGTAGAATGTGTATTTTGAAGCTATTTATCATCTTTGTGGAACAGCTGGATGAATTAAAATTTAAAATAGTTAAATTTTTTGCAGTTAATCTTGGAATTTTCTCAAATAGAATAATACCATGTAATCTAAAGGATAAACATCTTGCAAATTATGATCAACTCGTGATCCCTCCCTATCGAATATTTGGAAAACAGAGGAGGCATTAAGAATTATTAGAAACTGAGCTTGTGTGTGTGTGTGTGTGTGTGTGTGAGAGAGAGAGAGAGAGGCAACTGCTTCGAGAAAATAACTTCGCGTAACTACTGTTACAAGCTTCAGCATCCAACCACTTTAAGTATGACTCCAGAATCTGGTACTCCTACATGCTTCACAGTTTTGGACCTTTCATGTGTGTCAGTTCATCATTTGTTTGTTTCATAATGGGAACTGTTACTGTAGAACATCATGCCTCTGATCCAACAAACAGAAATTGATATTCTTGACCATAATACATGAGACAATAACATAGTATTTTTTTTTGCACTTACATTCAGACAAGTTAACATGCATGCAAAAGTTTATTGAGAAATGCAAAATCCATTATTATATATAGAGGGATAGAAGACTTTTGTCTCTTGGTCTCTCCCAACTACCCAATAACATTAACATATTTTCAATTTAGCAGTCTCTCTCAAATAACTACCCATCCTCCCTCTCCTCTTCAACAATTGTAACTTGTTAATCACTTCCAATTTTTTAAAAAAAAAAATTTTAAATGCCATTAAAACTTGAGATTATTTTTTAGTAATCCTCTGATATTGATATATTTTTTTGTTTAAATTGTTCTACACTGGTTGTGTGTACCAAGATTTATAGTATATCACTATATCTAATTCAATGAGTTGCTGCAGTGCTCACTTGGAATGGAACCTTGATGGTCTGCTGGAGAAGATATGGGAATATCTTAATTTAACCCGCATATACACCAAGCCGAAGGGTATGAATCCAGACTACGAGGATCCTGTTATCCTGTCATCAAAGAAGAGGACAGTGGAGGACTTCTGCGAGCGAATTCACAAGGACATGCTTAAACAATTTAAGTAGTGAGTTCCCTTTCTAGATTTTTCATATTCAAAGCTTTTGAAAGGTTGAAATTCAGATATCAGCAGTTAAGAGCATATGATAGGAACCTGGTTGCATACTAAAATAATGAGGTGCTATTAAGTCCAACCCATGGGGTGTGATTGGTACTTCAGAAACTAGATTCAATAGATGTTATGATTAGATGTTGTGGTTAAGTGTTTTATTAAATGTCATGAGTGCCTTACGTGCAAATGAATAGCCTGTTCTTTTAAAAACAAACATCCCGACTGAAAAGGCAAGCCGAAGTCACTGCCTTTAGAATAAAATCAGCATATAAATATCTAATGTTATACTTGTTTTTTCCTTGGTTTTGTTTTTAACTAGTAAAAGGATGTGATGGGATTGCTATAGGGCTGAATAGAAGTATTGGTCTGATATAGGTCAGAGTTTTTTCCCTGGCCAAATGCATGAGAAATTTGATGCAAAGAGCCCATACTCCATAGTCTTAGGTTTGTTAATTTGGCTGAAATTGATTAGAGCTGTAAGCTGGTTGTAGAAACTTCTTGAGAGACTGCCTACATAGAGAAAAGAGTGACATGGAAGGGGGTACATGGCAAACTCCCGCATTCCTAGCCAATGCAGAGATAGTTGCTCTCTCATTTCATTCCAGTACACGTTATTCTGGTCCATTTTCTGAAAGGATTAACCATTTTGAAGCATACCTTATAGGTGGCACCTTTTGCTACAAATGGGTTTTTGCATTTTTTAAACCGTCTATTTGTGGAGTCGTCCTTGTTATGTGGGCTTCTCAGATCTGTTGATTTAATTTCTGCACCTGACAGTCGGCATTATAGATGTTAGTATCATACGATAAGCGATACGATACATATGATATGTTTCGATACATGAAGAAAACGATACGTATCAATTAAGTATATCAATTTGTATTGTATCGTGCGATATACAATACGATACACCCGATACAAGACGATAGGTATGAGTCATCTGATACGGGGCGAACTAGATAAATATTTTTTTTTTTTTTAATTTTAACCAGAAAATGATGTCATTACACTTGGAAGTAATTCTTTCAAACACTAGGTAATGAAACAACTTCGTTTCACCATCTATAGTTTTTAAAAGTAAAAGTCTTTTTTTTTATTTGTTCCAGGAGTAGATAGTTTGATTGTTAACAGTGTTCTCCTCTTGCTATATTAGATGTTAGAATTAGAACTCTCTAACTTTTGATATTAATGAATTATGTTAGAAACTTCAATGCATAGATTGTTAATTTTTTGTTTTGGTCTTTGTAGTCTCTTTAAATTATTTTATTTGAGAAATTTATGGTGCAATGAAATGTTATTATGATATTTTATCATAGGTGTATGTATTTGTTAATATCTTTTATGAAATTACACGTATCTTACAATACACAATACATTACGATATGCGATATACTATTTTTGAAAAACGATACGCTTTCGGATACACGTTTTGGCAACATTGGTCGGCATATAAGATGCATGCTCTCCATTCTGATTACATACCCTTTTGTCAGTTTTTGGCCTTTTTTCTCATTTCCACCATTTTATCTTTCTAAAAAGTGGCAACTACGGCCTTTTATCTTCACCATTCTAGCTTTGCTGAAAACTAACTTTTGATCTGGTCAAATGATGCAGCGCACTGGTTTGGGGTTCAAGCGCGAAGCACAAACCCCAGAGAGTAGGCAAGGTAAATCTTGTTATCTGACCCTATATCCACTGTTTATCAAACTTCCCCCTTTATTCTATATAGTTATTTAATCTTTACCTTTGGTGCGGGCGATAATTGTTTTAATGCTTTTTCCACTTCAGGAGCATGAACTTGAGGACGAAGATGTTGTGCAGATCATCAAGAAGGTGTAATTGTAGAACTGCCAAAATCAGGTCAGCACTTGGGGTGTATCTTTGATCTGCTCAGCTTTGTCATAGGCTTCACCGCACGATCCCCAACTCTTGCGTGGGAGGACATTAGGTTGAACAAGTGACAACTTTGATCTGTAACTAGGCCATTTACTGGTCAAGTGATTTTGCGTTCTATTCTTGTTAGACTAGTTTATCAGGATAATATTGTGTATGACACTAAATGAGAGATTGCCAATAGTTTAAACATCAGTTGTAAAGACTTTGGACAAATTAACAGATCCAATTATTCGTATTTTCTTATAAGAAATAAGATGCCTTGGTGATAGTCCCGGGTCTGATATTACACAAATATCAATTTACATGCGGGTTGCAGAAATTTACTTATAATAACTCCCCTAAAAAAGTTATAATTACTGTCTATAGTTTAATAATAGGATGAGTCTGAAGAGTCGAGAAATTTTTTTTAGTACTGTACCGTCCAATAAAAATAATTTTTTTTAGTACTATACCATCGTATGTAATTTTTATAGGATTGTTTTAATAATTATTTTTA
Organism: Ilex paraguariensis; assembly: GCA_963454935.2. Taxonomy (NCBI): domain Eukaryota; kingdom Viridiplantae; phylum Streptophyta; class Magnoliopsida; order Aquifoliales; family Aquifoliaceae; genus Ilex; species Ilex paraguariensis. The sequence goes on along the minus strand of CAUOFW020000816.1, from coordinate 154,302 downwards.
TCACAAAAAACAGTAGTAAAAATATTCATAAAAGTAAATTATTCACAAAAATTATAAATTTTGTTGTTATAAAATGATTCACAAAAATTTTAAATTTTTTTTTTTTTTGGGTATGGTAGTCAAGTCGTTAATAATAAAGTTTTTATTATTTAATAGGAATAATAAAAAGTGCTAGCTCAAAACAAAGAAGGTTTAATAATAAAGTTATAGTGAAACGACGACGTTTTACGTCTTCACCCTACTCAAAGTTTCAAGCCACCAGAGAACTACACTCCGTAGAAAAAGCAACTCCCCGCCGTTTAGAGCAGAAAAATTATTGGTTCCATGCATAATCTTTGCATTTTTTGATAAGGGTGCTCTCTCTCTCTCCCATCGTCTGTTTATATATATATATATATATATATAGGACATAAAACATGATTGATTAAACATTACAAATAAAGGAAGTCTCTCCTACTATGATACAAAATTTAAGAAAAAAAAATTTATCATGTTAAAGAAGACATAAAAGTCATAAAGACTAGACTTTTAACTTTAAAAAAATTGTCACTTAAGAAAAATGACATAAAAGCATCACCATTGCACTTTTCTAATAATGAATACTTGAATGTATTAAAAAAAATGACTTATTAGAAATAGTATGTTAAAATCATATTAATCATAAATTCTGAATTTACCGTCGAAACTATTGTTTTAATTGACAGTGGAACAGATATGAATTGCATAAAAGCAGGATTAATTCCAACTAAATATTTTTAGAAAATTACTAAATTAGTAAGTACAACTAATGGTTCAAGATTAAATATAAATTTTAAACTTTCTAATATTTTTGTATGTGCTTAAGGAATTTGTATTCCTACAACTTTTATATTTATTGATAATTTAAATAAATTGATAATTTTGGAAACCTCATTCTTATCTTTAATCGAACCTATACAAAAAATTGACTCTAAAGGAATTTTGACTACTATAAATGGTCAACAAATATTATTTGTGTTTATAACTCCACCTCAAATAAAGTTGAACAAAACATTAAAAGAAAATTTGATTTCTAAAGAAAACAAACTAACCATTTTATTTTCTAACAATAAACCAACCGCTTTATTTTCAAACTTTCTTGAAAGTTTTATTGCAGATTCTCAGCAAGAAGTTGCAGAAATGAATCTTAGTCAATATTCATTTTCTTTAGTTCTTATTATCAAATCTCCAGAATTTTTTGACTGTATTTGTGATCATGCAGGTGAAGATATATTTAGTTTTGCCTCTACCTGGCAAAATAACTATCGTAATGTTTCACTTTGGTGTCTCTATTGTAACGCTGTGAAAGATCAATTAACTGATGACGTTCATATTTTTTTACTAAGAATTGCTCGAGCTATTAATTTTTTTTTCTAAATTTTGTCTTATACTTGAAATAAATGACTGGTATTATAATTGAAAATATAAATAATTAATGGAGAATATTATCCTCGAAGGATTCTGTCAAGATATGATAACCAAACTTGATGGTACAACAGTTAGAACACAAATTTTTGCATATAAAAATGTATTTTATTCTGACGAATATAAATCTTCTTTTTATGCATATAAAAGTGCATTTTACTTTAATTCATATAAGGATACATATTATTTTAATGCATATAAAAATGCTTATTATCTCTCACTTATTATAAAAAGATTATCACCGAAGGGTAATATTGATAAAGTCAACTCGTCAAAACAACTTAAAGTTGTTAAAACATCTCTGTTAGATAAAGTTGATAATAAAAAATTTTGTCAAAGAATAAATCTCTCTTTGTAATTTTTAGACTCTTAACAATATCTCCATATATGGAGAATAATTCTATATTTCTTGATATTCTTAAAAGGATATACCCTAAAAAAATGAAAAAAATATTTAATTTGTATAAAGATAAAAATTTGTCCTTAAAAGACAATGATATAACAACTAAGTCAATTATTATTTTTTTACTTGAATTCTTTGTTTCATGGATTTGAGTACAGACATTGACTTGTGATTCTAATCATAACAGACATCCTAGATTAATTAGAGAATATCACGTTCGTTACTGGAATAATTATCCAACTGACTCTACATGTCAGATTATTAAGGAATGCCTTAAAGATATGGAAAAAGAGAAAGAAAAACCTTCATCCTTTACGGCTATAATTCTCACTCTCAGTATAAATATTGACACTAATTTTAATTCTATTGAAGTTTTTAAATAATTGATTAAAAAAGAAAAACCTCATTTAAATACTGAGCAGCTTAAAGTAGTAGTTATGATGGAGTTTCGTTTTCAGGTGATATCTACATTTGAAATGGGCAAAATCGAAAAGATAGATATCGCTAACACTTCTATAATTGCCATAAAAGACAAAAGGAAAGATAAAGTTGAGGATGACGATAGAAAATCCCCTACTCCTATTAACTCTGATGACAACTTTATGGATTCTAAGGGATATACCACTTTTAAAGGTGACATTACTATTAATGAAGATTTACTAAATGATGATATAGAGATAATTTTCATGATAACAGTAATATGTTGTAAAATTTGCTTTACAGGAAATGATCAGATAAAATTGAATTTTCGATTAAAGCTGACCATGTAGAAGTGACGCATGTCTTGACGTCACTATAAAAATTGTGAATAGTGTACAATAAAAGTGTACAATATTACTGACGTATGCAATGACGTCAATGTAAATTATTAAAGTCGTGAACAATATAAAGTTGTAAATAATATATGTTAATTTTGAAATTCGAATTTCATGTTCGGCTACTATATAAAAGAGTGTAGGGTCGACATGTGGAGTACCGCCCCATTACCAACCTTTGACTAACTCTCTCTCTTCTATTTTTTCTTGCATCTTCTTTGAACATTTCTTTTTTATACAAACCTCCATCTTCTACTTTATATCACTACTATTGTAAGTGTGTCAAGTACATAAGTTTGCACTAAACAAAAACTTTCTCTGTTTGTTTTGCACCAATCCTCTTATTATAGTATCAAAGCCAATAGGAGTAGGAGATTATCTTTAATTGTATTTGTTTCAATTAAAGTTGTCTGACTTTTAAAGTTAAAAAGTTTAGCTTTAAGACATAAAATATTTATAACTTTATAATATACTCTATAAGTAAAAACAATTATATCTTTACCATTTTTATAATTATAACCATAAGTTTTAATATTACATGTTAAAATATTTAAAATATTTTTATCTGTTAAAGATATAGAAAGATTAAAAAAACAATTAAAATAAACAAGATTAGTACTTAAGTTGAATTGTATAACACCCATTAAAAATTGATCAAAATCAAGACATCTAGCATTTTTTAGTGCTAATATAAAAGAGATATTTAATTTTTAAAGAGTTAACGGTTTTAATGCAACTTAAACTAATCAAATATAAAGAAATTTATAATTATTATATTAAATCTTTAAAACTTCTCTTTCGGTATATATATATATATATATATATATGAACATAATTCTCTCAGGACTGAGCCGAGATTTTGCATATCCTAGCAAACTGAAACCACGTAAAAATCACAAGATTTTCAATGAAGCAATATAAATCAGTAATGCGGTGTTGCTTCCTTGCTGTTTATACCCTCTGAACCTTTGTGTAATTTTCCGATGTGTATATATGTTGATAAGAAAACAGATGCATGTGGCTCCCGATAAAAATCAATGACTGGAGGAGTTGCATTATTGTTTTGAATTCCCCATAACAAGTCCACTTTTAGGTGCAAATAGCATTGCTCATGCAGAAAATGTAATCTTTTGAAATCCCCAAAACAAAATCAATACAGTATTGCATTTTTGGTTCACTTTCAGGAAGATGCAACCTCCGTAGAATGGTAAACTACTGTCTGAGAAGATATTACAATGTGTTCCTTCATCTGAAATCCTGTAGCAGAACTACTTACCTTCAAGCCATCAGATTTTCCTCCGTATATCCAGTTACTCACTCACACAACCCAGATATTTTAACCAGTAGACGTCGAACCCAAAGGCATGAATTGGCGAAACTCTTACAATCACCCCCAAGAAACAACCCCGTCATGTACTGCAAAACAATTCATGGTCAAATTGTTGTATCAGGTTTTGAATCCAATATCTTTCTTGCCAACATTCTCATCTCCTCGTATTCAAAAGTTGACTCTTTAGACGACGCACGTGTTATGTTTGATAGAATGACTGAAAGGAACTTGATAACTTGGTCTTCTGTTATTGCTATGTACACCCAACATGGGTATAATGAAGAAGCATTAGTGGTGTTTACGGAGTTTCGAAGGAGTTGTGACGAAAATCCAAATGAGTTTGTGTTGGCTAGTGTCATTCGTGCATGTACCCAGTTGGGTGGTGTTGAACAAGCCACCCAATTGCATGATTTTGTTGTTAAGACTGGTTGTGATCAAGATGTCTATGTGGGTACTTCTTTGATTGATTTTTATTCGAAAAATGGCGTTGTAGACGAAGCAAGACTGGTTTTTGATGAGCTATTGATAAAAAGTGCGGTTACTTGGACTACCATTATTACGGGGTATGTGAAAAGTGGAAAGGGTGAAATTTCATTGCAGTTGTTTAAGGAAATGAGGGAGACTGATGTTGTTCCTGATAGATATGTGCTATCCAGTGTTTTGAGCGCTTGTTCAATGCTTGAGTTTCTTGAAGGAGGGAAGCAAATTCATGCTTATGTGTTAAGGAGAGGAACCGAGATGGATGTTTCAGTGAGTAATGTGCTCATAGATGTCTACTTAAAGTGTGGTAGAGTGAAAAATGGACGAAAAGTGTTTAATCATATGGTAGTTAAGAATGCTATTTCCTGGACCACAATGATTTCTGGGTACATGCAGAACTCTTTTGATTGGGATGCCATGGAAATGTTTGCGGAAATGAGCAGATTGGGTTGGAAGCCAGACCCGTTTGCTTGCACTAGTGCTCTCACTTCGTGTGGTTCGCTTGAGGCTCTAAAACAGGGTAGACAAGTGCATGCATACACAATTAAGGCCAATCTTGACTCAGATGATTTTGTGAAAAATGGTCTGATTGATATGTACTCCAAATGCAATTCACTGACTGATGCAAGGAAAGCTTTTGCCGATATGGTCGATCATGACGTGATATCCTACAATGCAATGATTGAGGGATATTCAAGACAGGAAAAGCTGTCTGAAGCATTGAATCTTTTTCGTGAAATGAGGCTTCAACCGGTCTCACCAAGCCTTTTGACATTCGTCAGCCTTCTTGGTGTATCCGCTTCAATATCTGCGTTAGAATTGAACAAGCAAGTTCATGGTCTCATCATAAAATTTGGATTCTCTATGGAAATTATTGCTGGCAGTGCTGTAATAGATGTTTACTCGAAATGTTCATGTGTTGAGGATGCAAGACTTGTATTTGAGGAGATGAACGAGAAGGATATTGTGGTTTGGAATTCTATGTTTTTTGGCTACACCCAACAATCAAAAAATGAGGAGGCTCTCGAGCTCTATTTAGAATTACAGCTTTCAAGACAAAAACCAAATGGGTTTACTTTCGTTGCCCTAATCACAGCAAGTAGTAACCTAGCAAGTCTACACCATGGTCAGCAGTTCCATTGCCAGCTCATAGGGAAAGGTCTAGACTTCGATCCATTTGTCACAAATGCACTAGTGGACATGTATGCCAAGTGTGGACGTGTAGAAGAGGCACACAAAATGTTTAATTCCACAGATTGGAGAGATGTTGTGTGTTGGAACTCGATGATCTCAACATATGCACAACATGGAGAAGCCAATGCAGCTCTTAAAATGTTTGAAGAAATGATAAAGGAGGGAATACAACCCAACTATGTCACATTTGTTGGCGTGCTCTCGGCATGTGGCCATGTCGGCCTTGTAGAAGATGGATTCTGTCACTTTGATTCAATGCCTAGGTTCGGGATCGAACCAGGAACAGAGCATTATGCCTGCATGGTTTCTCTTTTGGGCCGATCCGGTAGATTGTTTGAAGCAAAGGAGTTTATTAAGAAAATGCCAATACAACCTGCTGCAATAGTGTGGAGGAGCTTGCTCAGTGCATGCAGAGATGCTGGTAACGTTGAGCTGGGTAAATATGCTGCTGAAATGGCAATATCAATTGATCCAAAGGACAGTGGGTCATATGTTTTACTTTCAAATATCTTTGCGTCTAAAGGTATGTGGACCAATGTTAAAAAGTTAAGGGAGAGAATGGACTGCAATGAGGTTGTTAAAGAAGCCGGGTGTAGTTGGGTCGAAATGAATAAGGAGGTGCATGTGTTCATTGCAAGAGATAGAACTCATCGGGAGGCTGATTTGGTATATTCAGTTATGGACAATTTGATTCAGCATATTATGGCAATGGGATATGTGCCTGATGCTGCTACACTTTCGGTCAATGATTGAGGTGAAACAAGTTGTCAATTTATGATCTAAAAGTCTTGTTTGTTGATGTCAATCCTTGAGAATCTGAATTCAACTGCTCATCCAAGTGACCTTGGACTTGAAGTTTGCCATCTAGAGAGCATCCAAGTTTTGATATCTCCATGAAGTAGCACACTAGTTAAAGTGGTGGCTCCGCCATTTGGATCTCCAGTGATAGTTTCTGATCATATTTCTGTGACCTTGTTGGTGAGGCATCTAACCACCTGAGTTGCTGGAGCAAGGCATCTGGTCAAATGATGCAGTGCACTGGTTTGGGGTTCAAGCGCGAAGCTCAAATCCCAAGAGAGTAGGCAAGGTAAATCTTGTTATCCAACCCATATCTTCTGTTTATCAAACTTTCCCCTTTCTTCTACAAAGTTCTTTATCCTTTATATGGGCTCTTGCATTTGGTGCTGGTGATAATTGTTTCAGTACTTTTTTACATCAGGAGCATGAACTTGAGGATGAAGATGTTGTGCAGATCATCAAGAAGGTGTAATTGTAGAACTGCCAAAATCAGGTCAGCACTCTGTGGATGTCTTTGATCTGCTAAGCTTTGTCATAGGCTTCACTGCCCGATCCCTAGTCTGAACAAGTGGTAACTTGATCTGTAACTACGCCATTTTTGCGATTTTGTGGTCTATCCTTGTTAGACTAGTTTCTCAGGATAATATTGTGTATGACACTAAATGAGATTTCCAATGGTTTACACATCAGTTGTAAGGACTTTGAACCAATTAACAGATCCAAATTATTCGTATTTTCTGATTTTTTGATAAATAGTTCTAGGTAGGTGTTACTAACATTGCACCAATAACATCTACGAGTGTTGACGATGGATGTGTAGTAAATGAGAAAGCATAAAATTAGGAAGACCTATATGAAAAGGCTTACTACTGTAATGAGTGAGAAAAGGTGAATGGCGGATGCCTGTTGGTGGAAATATGGGTGATGAATGCAGATTGAAATTAGCTTCAATTGTGAATATGAAAAAAATATTATAATTTACGGTTTAAGTGATCGAGGAGTATGATTTATGTATCCGACTCCAAATAGTTGAGATAAGCCTCTGGTTGATTGAGCAAAGCTTAAATAATGTCGATAAGTTCCGAGGTGTCAAATCCAAGCCCAAACCAAAGAAAATCGGAAATCCCAAAATTTTTTCCTTCTCTTTCGTCCATTCTCCTATCTTTTTCCCTTCAAATCCTCTTTCCCCTCCTAACCCACTCCTAATCCACAATCTACTGGATCTCGCGAGTGACTCTCAAGGGGTTTGAGCAGGGCCTCCATTTTCTTTTAGTTCCATGAACGACTATTCCATGAAATCCAACAAAAGGCCATAGACAATAGCCCAACAGTGAGAAGAAAGACTTTTGTTTTTGGCACCAAAAGATTTTAAGAATTTAATGTTCTCTCAAGACTCAATTTGGGTCGAGGAAAAGGATTTTTCTTGGTTTGATATAAGTTTGAATCAAATAATTGAGAGAGCTTTTAAATTCTTTTTACTCAAATTTAAATTTGAGTTTGGCTGAATAAATAATGGAGATGGCCTTACGCATGCATAGGGGTCGATTGTGTCATTTCGTGTCATGTTATTTTTATATAGTGTTACTTTCGATACGTGTTAATAGAAATTTATTTAATTCATATAATATTATTTAAAAAATTATAAAATATTTATTTTCTATCTACAATACCCATTAATCTTTTTATTTGAATCTAACATTAATTTGAATAATTTATTATTTGCATTATTTTCAAACTTTGTGTCGTGTTGAATTCATGTTAATGGATAAAATTGACATTCTTATACACATATCAATTTACATGCACGCTACATTTCCCAGGGAATTTAGTCATAATAATTTCCCTAAAAGAGTTATAATAAAGTTTTTATTATTTACTGGGAATATTAAAAAGTTCTAGTCAAAAAAAAAAGTTTAGTAATAAATTGGGAGAATTACACAAGGACCCTCTGAGATTTGTCACTTAATCACTCAGACCGATGATATTTAAAATATTATATATAGACCCCCTGAAGTTTGTACGAACATAGCACTTAGACCCTTGCTATTAATGTCTATTAATATATCCATTAATAAATTATATCCAGATTCCCTAAAGTTTGTAGTGTATAATACTTATACTACTCAAGTTTAAAATGTTATATTTAGACTAAAAATATTCGAATAAAAGATAGAATATCTAAATTTTACAACCACAATTCGTATTCTATTTTGACATTTATTGAAATAAAATAAAATTAAAATTAAAATTAAAATTTTTTCTTAAAAAATATAATTAATATACAATTATACTATATATTAAAATTTAATTTGATCGTTTAAATGATCAAATTATCCCAATTAAAGCTAAAATATATTGAGTCTATTATATACCAATGGACCTTTAGTCCAATGGTACTCCTTAGCTTATGAAGATTTTGTTTTCTTAAGCTCAAATGTTCAAATCCCCTTCCCCCTTCCCCCTCCCAAAAAAAAATAAAAAAAAAATATTTGAGTCCATTATAGTTTGATCACTTGTTTGATTTTTTTAACTTTATTCCAATAGATAATATAATTGTATACTAATTATGATTTTTTAAGAAAAAATTAGATTTTTATTTTTGATTTTATTTCAATAAATGACATAAATAAAACATGAATTTTGGTTATAAAATTTATGTTTTATTATGAATGACTTAGACCCCTTGTTTAATTTTTCACTTTTATTTCAATAAATAAAATAATTGTATACTAATTACAATTTTTTGATAAAAAATTAGATTTTTATTTTTAATTTTATTTCAATAAATAATACAATAGATAATGAATTTTAGTTATAAAATTTATCATATTTAATGTTCTATATTTGATTGGAATATTTTTTTATCTAATTATAACATTTTAAATTTGATGGATATAAATATTATACGTCTATAAACTTCAGAGGATTTGAGTGTAATTTACTACCGAATATTTGAAGACAGGAGTCTAAGTTTTACATATGTAAAACGTTAGGGGATTTATGTACAATATTTCAAATGTTAGGGGTTTGAGTGATTAAATGACAAACCTCAAGGGTCTGAGTGTAATTCTTTCTAATAAATATACCGTGAAACGACGTCGTTATCTGGCTTCACCCTGCTCCAAAGTCCCAAGCCACCAGAAAACCAAACTCCCTGTCGTTTTGAGCAGAAAAATCGTCGGTTCCCCTAAGAATCTTTGCGTTTCCGTGATTACTGGTACTCTCTCTCTCTCTCTCTCTATATATATATATATATATATATATGGTAGTGTATGTACACAATTCTCTCATAACTGAACTGAGTTGTTTGCATATCTTATGAAACTGAAATCACATAAAAATCAACAAAATTTCAACTTTTCTTTCCTTAACTTTCTTAGTATTTCACTGTTGGTTCAGGTACATAGAAAATTACGTGCCTCTGTCTTACTAGAGTTTTATTTCAATTGAGGATTTTGGAAGACTACACATGAGATTCATAATTAGCACCCCAGAATGTTATTTTTTTGATTATTCTCAAACTGTTTTTAGGTTTGCATACTGTCAGCTCTTTGTATAATTCTCTTGATATGTTTTACACTGTGACAGTAGATGGGAATCATGATTTTGAATTGAATGTCACTTGCTCACTAATAAGTCTTAGATAAGAATTTTATGTAGTACATTGCAGTAAAATTAAATGGGTCAGTGTAAGTTTATCCTCAGGTAAATGTAAGTGAACTCAGGCTCTTGTTTATTAGGATGGTGTATTTGGGGGGGGGGGGGGGTTGGTGAGCGTTAATATCAGATTTAGTACATAAATGCTTACTTGTACTTGTGTAAGTATTATCAGTGCAAATGAAGAGACATCATTAATCTCTTTCAAATTTCATGCTAACGTTCTGACACAGATAATTGGAGTCATAAAGAATTTTTTTAGTACAGTTTTTTAGAAACAAATAGATGGTTCATGTGAAAAATTGTTTTGAAATGGTTATGGAATGAACTGTTTACTGTTGCCTTTCTACGTGCCAGCTAAAATGTTTGAAGAATGTTAATTGATTCTTCTAGAAGTTTTCAAGTAGACAATATAAATCAGTAATGCAGTGTAGCTTCCTTGCTGTTTATACCCTCTGAACATTTGTGTATTTTTTTGATAAGTATATTTGTTTATAAACAAAAATATTCTTGTTTGCTTCCGATAAAAATTATTGACTGAAAGAGTTGCAGGATTCTTGGTTATGCATTTTACTGCAGAACAACTGCTTATCCTTTCATGAAATCTTCACTGAGTGCATCTCGTCATGTGATTCATTTCAAGTTCCGCCCATTTGCTTGAATGTTATTGTGGCCAAATTCACTATCTTTGACTTTGTAAATTGAATGCTTTTGGTAGGCCATCCGCTTAATATTGAGCCCTGTTACAGTTGAATATTATCGTATCTCATATTGATGCCAATTTTCTTGTTCCATTAGAGCTAAGATGGGTGAAGTCATTCTAGGCATGCCAGGACCATGGGCTGATAATAATTATGAATCATCTGATCATTATACAACTAAAATTGGTGGACTTCCTGTAAGTTTCTGAAATCTAATCTGATACATATAGTTATGTTCTTCGAAGATGTGCAGTATTTGAATTAGAAGAATTTTATCCCTATTGGCAGGACTGGCCTGTTCCAAATATTGCCATAAATCCTGATCTGCTTAAATGCAGTGCATGTGGAAGCAATCTCTGTCTCGTTGTGCAGGTTTTACAATTCAAATTTATTCTATTGTTTTTTTTGAGTTTGTTGTAGTTGACACTTCTGTTAAAATGAGAGCTCTAAAATTTTAATTTTATGCCCTGTTTTTCCCCAGGTATATGCTCCGAGTGAAAGTAAGACTCTGACGATTGAAGAGCGTGTAATCTATGTTTTTGGCTGTATAATGCCAAAATGTGGGAGCAGTCCAGGAAGGTCACCTTTAGTGTTTTTTCCCCCTGATACTTTGTCAATGGAATATAAGCATCATTGTTAATTTCATACTTATTTGTGATATTGTTCTTCTGTTGCCTTTGCAGCTGGCGAGCTCTTCGGGTTCAAAAATCTGTGTGTGGTAAGGAATCAAATGCCCCCCGTCCTGAGGTGTCACCTCCGCCTGAATCGTCCCTTTCATCTCTAAAAACTAATTGGTTAGAGGATCTATGGACATCTAGTTCTAGAGAAGAGGACAATGATGGAAATGATAATGACATAGATCTAGAGGAGTTGGGCAGGGCAATTTCGGAAGCTGCAAGCTTGGCTTGTCATTCAAAGAAACAAGGGAGTAAGTGTCATACTGAGGCTACTGTGAAGCGCTCCCCTGTAGAGCGAGCAGCAAGAGGAATTGATCATAACACACCAGGTAGAATTTGTCTTCTGTACAAGAAAACTCTAGACAAAATGATGCCTAGCTTCTGAAATTGTCTAACCAGCATTTAGTAAATTGTGTGTACCTGTATTTTTGTAGTATGTCAAGTGTCTCATGGAGAGTTTCCATTGCCAGGCTTAATCCAAGATTCTGGTGGAATATCACAAATAGTAATTGAAACTTTGTCCTTCTCCGGAGAAAATATATGGAATCAGATGACAAGAAATGTGTTTTTATGGAATCCTTACTAGGCTTAAGTATTGATAGAGTGTGCATGTGTACATACAGAATTTCTGGCATATAGAATGACGAAAGAGATCCATTGGCTCCTGATGAAAGACAAGTCAATGGATTGATTCTTTTGGATTTGAGTTTGCATTCTGACCTAATTAAGGTCAAAATGATTAGTCACCCAAATGCTATACGTGTAAAACATGATACTCAAGTTTTCTGCCTTGGCATCTAATAATGCAGAGGGGTGGTTCTAAGTTTTCTGTTGAAAGGGTTATATCTGGTTTTTTCGCCATTGCAGTGCTGCCTTGCTTTTATGTATATGCTCGGGAAGAAGCATTCTTGAAGGAGGTTACTGCTACTTTTTCAAACTTCCCCTCACTTTCCATCAAGGAGAACCAAAGCAATCTTGATGATCATGTACAGGAAGAGACATGGGAAGAGGAGAGTTATGAATATGATAGAGCATTGAATGCTGACAGAACTTACCTCAAGTTCAAGAAGCGATTGGATGCATACCCTGAGCAATGTTTCAGGCATGTGGTCTTTAAAAACTAGATCTTGGCAGTAAACCTTGTAGGTAGTGTATTGTTAATAATTGGTAAACCTTGTAGGTAGTGTATTGTTAATAATTGGTCAACAATTGCTTCTATTCTCCCTGCATTAAATAATATCAATTGCTTGAATCATAGCGTGGTACTTTAATGAGTCTTCTTATAAACTCGTTTTTTACTAGCTAGGACGTGGCCAAAAGAACTAACAATCCATAAACACATACATTGGTCGGGTTTGGAAATCTTGAAAGTTTCATACCATGCTTGAGTAATATGATGCTTTTCCTAAATAGACTTGCTTAGAGCGACCACACCAGTTTTATTAGCTAATGCTTTGATGATAAACATCCATGCAGAAAAAGGAGTTGAAAATACCACAATTATTGTTTTTTGCGATTGTGAGTACTTTTTTCTGCCTAAAAATTAGCTTTATTTTTGTTCTTTTAAAAATTGCTTGTTCATATGCCCCCCTTTTTTACTGTGATGCTTTTGTAGATAACTGATATTGGAAATAAATTATAAAGCCTGTTTCCAATTTCCAAAGCTAGTTATTTTTTTTTCTTAAATTGTTAACTTGTGTGCATCGTTGTTTCATTCACTATCTGTGTTTTCCTTTTACTAATGATGATTTATTTAGTTTGTCAACGCCTTTCCCCATTGCTGGAACTTTTTTGTGCATGTGTGTTTGAGTACACATTTTCACCTGTTGCTTGTTTCTGAAGTTTTTTGATTGTCCCACCTTGGCCTTGGAGGTTGAACACAATTATCTCCATTCTAACACCTGATAATTGGAGAGCAATCTCCCCACTCAAAAAGGGGAAGGGGGAAGGAGCAGGGGGGAGGAGGAGAGAAAACAACAATAAAAAACGAGTGGAAAAGGAAAGGGAAGGAATTTTTTTTTTTTTCCTGATAATCTGACATATCTTATCTCTGATTTTCTTGTTTAGTCCATGAGCTCTCCTTCGCCCCTTTATAACAGTCTTTTCATGTCTCTGTCCTCTCAGATACTTATATGGCGGAAAGCCACTGCTGGCTTCCAGAGAGGCAGGAGATCCTGGGATATGCAGCCTCTGCGGTGGCTCACGACATTATGAAATGCAGTTGATGCCCCCAGTGCTATATTTTTTACAGGAAGCGACGGATGATTCTTTTAAGCATTCACTGGACAACTGGAACTGGATGACTCTAATTGTATATACTTGTTCCAAGGTGGGTTTTTCTTTCCACTATGCTTTATGATATATGAGTAACATGATATTGAAAACATTGTTTGGACCTTTTTTTTCTGACAAGCTTTATCTGCACTATATGGATTTTAAAAACTGTCTGCTTATGTACTTCTATGCAAATCTCTATCTCTCTCAGCTTGACCAAACTGGTTATCCAAACTGTCTAGATAAATTAGACCTGGATTGCTTGCTATATTTCTTTGTTAATGATAAAGTAATTTGATTATTTAGGTCTTGGTTTGCTTATTATAGCAGTAGAGTGAATGCAAAGTTAGCAAGACGTTGAAAAGATTTTTGCAACATGTGTTAACTACTCGGGATTCTTTATGAAAGTAAGAGAAAGTAACCAAAGAAACAAAAAGAACTAGAAACGAACAAAACCATGACTTTTGTGCATCATGTTTCCCAGCATTTGTTTGTTGTCTTAGTTCCATGGTGTTAGTTGCATGTCGATGACAAAGGCTAGATTCTTGTAGTTAAATCTTCTTTCCCTTCTTTCTCCATGGTATTGTTATGTTGTGAGTGCTGGTATATGGTTATCTAGCTTCTCAGATACTCTGCCATAACATTCATATGTTCAGTGTGACTTTTAGACTCATTTAACCGCATGCTTTTGGTTCATGTAGAGCTGTTCAAACTCTGCCATAGAAGAGTACAACAGTGATGGCTGGTCTGTTGCACCAGAGGCTGTCGTGGTACAATATGAGTAACCCGTAGTGAGCCAATGTAGGGGAAGAAGGAAAATGTGTCCAAGTACAATTGAGAATCGCCATAATGCTACCATTTTAGCCATACTTCATTGTGGTATTGGCCCTCTTGGAGGCTTTACTGCTGATTGAGTTTTTTTTTCTTATTCACTAGAGAAAATGAGCTCAGCAATTTCTCAGAAGATTATTTACTGCTCGTGAACAGATCGGTGTTAGAGTTTAGTTTTCGATAAATTTGGCAATTCAAAATAGGATTAAGCATAAGAAAATCGGTTGGCAATCAACTTGTACAAAGCTCATCGTTTGTATTAAATTTTTTGGTGAGGATATTGAAGTGATTGTTTATTGCTATCTTCTTTTGGTTGCACATCATACAGGGTTAGCTCTCATGAAATTGAGCAAATCTTCTAGAGAGCATATCATGTGACTCTCTCTCTCTCTCTAGCAAATTTTCAGAAAGATAAAAATATCATTGATTCAAATCATAAAATTGTAAAATAAAACCTACGATTTTAATTCTGACGGCTAAAGAAGCCATATTATCCTCCAACTTTCCCTAGAAAATCGGTAATTACTTCTGCTACAAAAAAAAGTTAGTGATAAGAGATGCTCAATTTTTCGAGCTCTTGGTTTGGTTTAAGGATCGTCATGATCCAACTCAAGGATAGCTATAATGTCCTGTTGTTCTTTGCACACAGCATTACTATGTCAAACTAGTTGGCAAATGAAATATGCAGATTAATTGCTAGGATTTACACAAGCTGAAGAATAATTGCACACAGGACATCTTTGATCCAGAGTTACATCATACTTGTTAAGGCAATCAGGCATTTGGAACTGACTATTAGAATTATACACATGATATGTTTGAGCAAAGTTGATACAAGGCATTTGTGCGGATTTAGATTCTCTCCATCACACCTTCTCTTAGTTTCTCTCAAGGGTAGATCGTGAAGTCAAGTGAGACTCATACAAAAGGAAGTTTTTCACAAATACATGATAAGTGAGCTACTATTTGATAAAAATTGAGGAAAAAAAAAAAATACACTGTAGGGAATCTGAATCCCACTTGTGCATGCTCAAATTTAAATCTTAGTATTACTATGAAACAATGAATTCCCCAACATATTCAGCAAGTACATGCCACCATCAATAGGGTAGACAATGGAAGTGGCACTACTCGAATTTCTTTATCAGAGACAAGTCATTCAACATTTTTTCAATTGCCTCATCGTCATGAGCGCGTCCTCGGGTCTGCAAGAGAAAAAAGTTCCACCTAAGAAATTAACCAAATCAAACAAGATAACAATGCAATGTCATGTCAATGGATATTCAATTTTGGCAACTTTCAACACCATAATCCTCCAACAAAACCTCAAGAGTTGGCAGGGTGTTTGTCATAAACACTGTAGGGATACCCATGCATGGAAAGAAGTCCATGACAGTCTCAATATATGCAAGGCATGGACACTTCAAAAACAGCACCAATTGATAAATATGCAAAGAAGTGCGGATCAACATATTGTAAATGGGCAGCAAAAGGTTCCAAAATAAATATCCCCCACTGCAAAGAAAGGTTGTGTATTCATTCTCTCTAGCAAGGGTTTACACTGGACTTTTGTTTCCGCTCCTCAAAGCATGGGGAGCAAGGGAGTGCAATATTAGTGTCTTTGATTTTCTTTCACACGACAAGATTGAACTATTATACCTCTAATATCGATTTCATTTTGTTAAACTAATCATTCATCTTTTGTTGCTTTTGCCCCCTATAAATCAAAAGTCTAAGAGTGCTGCTCAAATCCAGGCCGGTTGGAAAAATGATAATACCTCGGAAAAAATAATTACTCCCAGATAGCAATATATCAATCACTGAAACTTTTTTAAAAAAAAATCCTCAGACAATTTTCACAGTTTCCAGAACAATAACTGTTGTCCCTATGGAAAACAAGGGATTTTTAATCTGCACCAAGAACATTCATGGTTGATGTCCCTTAATATTTATTTTCTTATCCACCACTGCTATGTGAGATCATGTTAAAATGCTACTAATATAGAGTAAAATACAACTGATCTAGGGTCAAAAGAACATTCCAGACATCCAACAAAAACAAAAGAAGTTTCACAAACAAATTTTGCAGTGAACTTCGTAAATTTAGTCACATTGTGTTACATTGATTTGGACGAGAAAGGCATAGTTTCAAGGGTATGTAGGGTTTACTAGTGGAGCTAATAAATTAGCTATCCCCAAATTTCAAACAGAATCAATCTTCACCCCCTTCTGCCCTAGAAACAGGGAAAAATAATGTCCATGACTCCATATGAAGGTTTCATGAACGTGAAGTTTAATTATGCCACATGCTCTTGGCATGTAAATTTGCCGAGATACAAAGTGCGGCATTCTCCAGAACTTTTTGTGCGAGTCATGGAAAAATTTGTGAAGTGGCCCTTCTTCTATCCGTATAGAATTCAACAATGACATGCATAAATGAAAACAACAGGAGCACTCGCAAAGAGAAAGAGATTTCTGTCCCTGATAAAAAATACCTTGATAGATGGGACCATAGCAATGGCTTCCTCCACAGTTTCAGGGCAAAGGTTCCCCAGAACACAGAGCTACACAACACAACAACTAAACAACATTCACAGGGTTCTTTTTGAAAAAAAAAATTAGGAAACAAAATAAAATTCCACATTTCAGGATTACAGAGTGGTTAGGTATGTTACCTCAAATTCAGCCAACTGGTACCGACTAAGGATTCTGAATTTCAATTAAGGTTCACATTGATAATGCGGGTGCAAGTCACGAATAAATCTTTAAAGAAAAAAATTGCTGGTGCACATAAGAATATATTTGAGCTTGAAGAGTGAAAAACAAAAAGGAAAAGCGAAGTTCAAATATAACCACCTAAGACTCCCTATCACCACATAATGCAGTTGCGATGGCTCCTTCAATAGCCAGTCTTAAGAGGTGAAAGATATTGATATCATGGAAGATTCTAATAATCCAAGGAAATTTCCGAGTTTCTACCAAGTAATTGTCCAAATCCTGGAAATTTGTGGAATTTTTTGGGAAAACACATTGCAAAACAAGAAAAAATCTTCTATTAGAAACTTCTTCTGCAAGGCCAAGGTAATTTTTTCTGAAAGAAAAAAAAGGAAAAAAGTGATAAGATTACTAACATTAGTAGCATGCATTTAAGTGAATACTATGTTCAAGCCTAGGCAGGCAACTCAGGATCTGGTACAATAGCTAATAACAAGAGACAGTATCACCCTCTATTATTCCTTGTCAAGAACGACCCAAAAAAAGAAAAAACTATGTTCTCACATATAATAGTTTCAGGCTTACAAATTTCTCTGTTAAATTTGTTACCATACTCACAGCATCTATTTGGACTTTAGGACACCAAGAATAAACATTGATATAATAAGAAACTCAAATAATAAGCAACAAGGAGTTAATCCACATTATACCATTAAATACAAGAACAGAATTCCATCATTTTCATAAATAAAGGATACTCTCGAACTTGTCTAACAGCGTCAGGATTCTTATAGCGACTAAAGCGCTTCACATACTGCAGTGATTTTTCAAATACTCTGATAGAGAAAAATAACCAAAACACAATTGCATTAAGGTCAAGGACTGATTTCTGAACCTGCACATACTTTCTGACAAAATTTCTTACCGGCCAGATGGCTAGCTAGATTCATTCATGAATGTGGTGCTAACATTATTAAATAACAAGACGAAAATGGACAGATACAATGTGAAAACCCATTCCTGCCGCTCAATCTGTGTTACTTTTATTAAGTTTCTGATTTCAGTTATTGTCTATCAGTCATCTGGCTTGGAAGAGATATGAATAGGACCACTTTTCTGTAGAATTCACCATGCACGAATACAGTACTCAATATACAAAACTTTGTGCATCAGAGCTAGAAAGGGGAGGACTAATATCTTTGAATATAATCAATATGCCTCAAAAACCAAATCTCTGAGTTCCCTTAGTCAAAAGGTTACTGGTGTTAAATCCAACAAAAATCTGAGTTAATCAATAAGAATTCAAGCTACAACTTCCTATGTCATGACCTATATTGGGTGCACCTCATTTTGAACCTTAAACAAGACGATTGGCACTCTAAAGATGTAATCAGACAATAAAAAGATGACTAATGAGATCCATCATCTTATCTCCACAAAAATGTCCTGAAAGTAGAACTCATGCCAACTAGGGGTCTAAGGGCTACCAGATTATAAATCCTTTAAACTGTTCATGTTGAGTGAGTATCAGAATTCTGTAACAACTTAAAATAATGCGTCCGAAAAATAGCAAGCATTAGCAGACTTGAAAGACCATTCCAAAAATACCCATCAAGTTTAGAGTGGAACTGAAGGTGGTGACAGTTGATTTATGGCTAAACCCAGAAAACAAAAAACAATGTCAATATGGTGTAAATGTGAAGAAACAATAAGAACATGAACCCGAAGACAGTCATTAACAAGTCAAATATTGAGTCATAGGTTTGGAAAGAGAGGTGGCTGCTATTCCCAATAAGCAAGAGAAGAACTCACACCCCCCCTTCTTTTTTCCTTCCCCTCTATCCTGATCACTTTAAAAATAACTCTTTACACTATTCTTCTAGTTCTTGAGATCCTCCATTCAACAACTTTAGAACTGAAAATTTAATCATCCAACTCCACGGAGTTTGGTCCAACTTTGTTAAGCGCTGAACAGATGAGGAGGCAGATTTCAGGTAAGTTGGCGCTATTCCAGAGATATATTAATATATGTGAAATGATCACACTGCCATTTTTTGCGAGTATTAGGTGAAAAGACTTCCAGCAATGGCATCACCTGTGGGGCCCTATATTTTCCATGGAAGAAAGAATGGCATTTGAGAGGATGCAGTCTAATACTCACTGAGATACTTGATTCATTGGATCTTCAGACATCTGCTGAAGCTGCTCATACTTGTGTTCGAGAATTAAGGCAACTTCACAGTTCATCAAACACTTGGCCTTCAAAAACTCTGAGAACCCAAAAAAATCAATGTCAAAAACAGCGCCACACAAAGAAAAATGTTGAGCAAAACTCAGAGCTATTTTTCAACAAGAAAATAGAGCACTAAATATTTAACAATCATTTGTTTCAAATGCAAACGCTATATGCTCTCCTATATTTTGATGAATATATTTTGCCAGCCAAAATCCCAATATTAAACTGACCTTCAATATCAATTCTTTATTTACTTAGTTTTGCCCCAATTTATCAAGTACAAATAAATTTATAAAGTTATCACTAAAGATTACTTAACATCTAGGTTAGAATGAAATCTTATTGCCACATCCATATCACATCCCGGATCTAATGAAATAGGATGAATTGAGACGGTATTTTGCATATACGTAACTATTTTGAATATATTAACCATTTCTTCATTTTCCATTCATCCGGGAGGGGCAAAAGAAAGATATTGTTGTTTCTTCAACAATTTCTGAGCAACAATAATTGGCTATGAGTGGAGAGGCTACTCAACCATATAAACTAACATTTGGATACAATCTTTGTGTATACCCTTCTTCACGTGAAACCCAGACTTACCCATGGGTTAGTAAAAAAATAACTACTGGAAAATCCAAATAGGTGAGAGAGTTAGCCCAAGATGCACCTTTAATTCCAAATTAGAGCATCCAATTCAAAATCAATTCTCTATGATTGAAGAGACCGCCCAATCATATTGGGTGCCCCTCATCTTTCAACGGTGGATACAAACTCTCTTTACAATAATGAAATGCACTGATTTCTTATCGCCTCTTGGTATTAGACAAGACTTTCAACATCAATTTTGAACACACAACAGAGAATTAGCTTAAAGGGAGGCAAATGATAAATTGTTAGCTAGCAAGCACGGTTTGCATAACAGTGTTGGACACGGCTTGAATAGTGAACTCAAACATGGCCAGAATTTTTTTTTTAAAAATGACTGTAAGCTACTAAGAGGGATGTGATTTTTTTATTTTTTATTTTTTGTTTTTTTCTTATATAATTCATAGACTATGAATGTTAATGGATATAACGATGTTTGATGAAACTGGTAGATTTTTATTTTGATCTATTTAATTTTAATCAAAAATTTAATATTTTTTAGGCCTTAATATCAATATTGTAATAAAATATGCTATTATTTTTAAATTATTATCTAAAAAATATATAACGTTATGTTAATTAGACGTATTCTTACCGTACCCGTATCTTATATTTTTATCATATCTTATTTTATATTATTTTGTAAAGCCTCTTAGCCTGCTAACAGTCTAGGAAGCACTGATACGAGCACGAATGTAATTGCATGATAGATAATAGTAAGAGGCTTAGACACAGTTCTTTGAACATATTCTAGATGCCAGATTAGATTGAACCTCATGCATCAAGGGACATCCTCAAATTAGAGAACAATAAATGTAGAAGTTTGGTTCTGTGACAGTGTTTGCTACTTGGGGTTTCTTTTGGTAGCATATGGTGGGTTCCTAACAGCAACCATGTAATATTAACTCAGATGTGATTTTAGGCTTAATGACAGTCTTAATTGTTAGATATCCATAACGAATAAAGGAGGGAAATAAAAAAGAAGAAATCCCAGACCTCACGTCCAAATTCTTAGGCCCCACATTTGAAAGATAGAAAGGAAAACCACGCATCTAATACGTATATTCTGAGGCCTTACATCCGAGAGGAATGTGTCACACATCATACAAGAAAATTTTCATTCACTCCTTTTCATCTCTTTGTAAAACAATTCTCCATCATCTTAACACCAATATCAGCAATCAGTAGTTTTTCATACATCTTCCAAAGCATCAATGAAGCTTCTTCAATATTAGAGCCTGGCTGACCATGACATTCTTCTTTTATTAAGCATTTTGGGCATTGCCTCTAACTTTCCAAAACTTCTATATTATCAACATCATCGACATGCTTCTTAAAATTGCGTTGGTCGATTTCTAACTTCAATCCTCGTTTTACATCTAGATGTTTTTTCAATTGAATTATTCTTCTTTAGAGATCCTTTTTTTGCCTCTTTTCATCACACCATCAACAGAATTTCAGGCTTGGAAAACCAGTTTTGCTAGCATGTCTGCATAAACGTGCTGGCATTAGAAGTGCCATGGACTACAGATAAGTTCCAACTCAATCTTAACTTACTTTATGATACAGCTATAAGGTTCTGATTTCTCTTTACTGTTAGCAAAGGAATCAAGCCGCTCCTATTGCAACATTAAGAGGCAAGGATCATTGGAAAATGCCAGCCTTTGGAAACTTGCTTGCCATATCAATGTATTTATTTACAATGTTTAACATGAAGTGATAAGCATGTTACACGGCAACACAATCTAGAAATCTATGGGTTCATCTAATTCTTACAATCTACATATAAGTTCCTACGTTACAATTCCCAAGTACACTCATTATTTAATTTAGTGGCTAAACAAATGATTCAGTAATCAATACCATCCTTTTCATTTCTATTTTTCTTTCTCTTCGAACCAGAGTATGCATCAAATCAACCCTGTGACAGACAGAGGGACAAAGGAGTTTTCAACACTATAAAAAAGTTATGGCTTAGAGCTCAAATTGTCAAAATTTGAAGTTTGACATTTCAAAGGAAAAATGTTTTCTTTCAGTTTCAAAACCCATTTTTTTTCATGTCCATTCAAGCTCTCAAACTTGTCAAAGAAAAATTCAAAGGATGGATGACAGGACCGGAACTAGCTTCCAGCTAGAAGTATAGCACCCCACTCCACCATAACATAAACATACTGTAAAGCGCACAACCTATTGCATAGTGTCAATATGATGAAAACGAACATGCATCTAGCCTTTCTTTCCCAAAAAAAGGTAAAGACAAAATGAAAAAACACTTAACAGAGAAATAAACTTGGATATGAGCCATTACTTGTATAGAGAGAAATAATTATTACCATCACCAATTTTCAGCTCAGCGGCATTTTCTTCCTCTTCCCCAGACATGTTGAGGGCTCAAGAAAAACCTAATAAACAATAGATATTTTCAATACGTAACACAATCAAACTTTTATATTGCAATCCCTCCGCACAAACCATAGAATATGAAAGTAGGGAAAAGAGAGAAAACTAGTATCATGACAAATTTACTGAGTAGCTATTTGCCCAAATCAATCAAACGGAACTGGGTAATCAGGAAAACCGACGAATTCGGAAGTAAGAGACATAGAAGAGATTTAGAGGAAAAATTGAATCGATTCCACAACAAATGCTCTCAGAATACACACACACACACACACACACATGATCGAAATTATGAACCCGTGTGTGAAAGAAGACAGACTAGAAGAGATGTTACCGCAAGTATTTTCGTTCAGGGTCTCGCTGTTCAGTCTCGGCAAACCAATGTGTTAGTCTGACGAAAGGTCCAATGTATACCAACACAGAGATGGTGTTTGTGGGTTAGTTAGATGGGCTCAAGCCCAAGTCGGGCGAATAAACTTGGGTAAATTGTAAATGGTACACCATATTAGACTTATTTGGTAAAAAATACATACTAAAAAATATAGAATTATTAAGTACTTAATTTTGATACTTATTTATATTCAAATACATAATTTGAATGAGCAATGCTACATGAACTTAAAAACTAGATTTAATAATTTTAATTATTGATTTCACTGTGGGTCCCAGCATTTGTTGAGACTCACTAACCTATTCAATGGTTGAGATTATCAAGTCTAATTTTTAAGTTCATTTAGCATTACTAAATTTGAATTTATTTATTTTTATTGTGATATTTTTGCTCTTCATTAATGCATGTGTATTTAATGCACCACTTTGTGGTGCATTAAACATCTCATAATTTTATACATGTATTAACAAATACACATGAATCAAGGTGTATTAAATACGTATTTATATATAGTAACAAATACACATGAATTAAAGTGCATTAAATACGTATTTATATGTATTAACAAACACACATGAATCAAAGTGCAGTAAAGATAAAAGATTTTGAATTAAATGACCTTAAAATGAGCATTTATGTCTTTTTAACTCACATTTTGTTCTATGTATTTTTTGTCAAATAAGTCTAATTAGGTGTACCGGCTTTCAAAGAACCCAATAAACTTTTTCATTCTACCGAACACAAAAAAAAAAAAAAAAAATTATTTATATTTTTCATCTCTTCTACCAAACACAAAAGAGGGAAGTAAGAATTTCTCCTTGAAAGCTAGAAAATGTATCACTCTCATTTTCCATCTATCCTACCAAACACACAATATCCATAGTTTTAACGAATTTGGGTGTTTAACTATTGAGCTTGCCAAATCCTTTAACTAAATGAATCGATACGAATTTGACTAAATATTTCATAAATTTAGGTAAACCCAATTCATACACGACGTAAATCGGACTGTAAAAAATTATAAATGGGTATGATATAAATTTTGAGATGACACGATTTACACAAGTTAAAAACACGATGCAATATTATCCAAATGTGATTGATAAAAGCGTCACAATATTACTTTTAAACTTGAAGAAGCCTGTCTGATTAAGTGATAAAGTATAACGAGTCTTCATATAATTTATCCAATATTTTAATAATGACAATTATTTTTCTTACCTTATTCTATCCTTTGAAATATTAATTTTGTATACGTCTTTTATAAAATAAAAAATCGGTTACACAAGTCATATTGTATCAAAATTCATCCCATTTATATATGATTCGTTATAGTCTTATGTAATCTAGCATTTATTGTGTATAATCAAATTTGTATCGACAATTTCGTTAACGAGTCTGGCTGATTAATTTTGTTTGAACTGAACCCATTAAGCCCATCACCACAATTGATAATTTAGTATCAATTTTATGCCAAATTAGTGAATTGGGTTTAAAATTATCGACTCTACTTATATTTGTCGATTTGCATAGACCTTTGCCATTCAAAAAGAATTAAAGAAATTCTCAATTATTAGGAAACTAGAGAGGAGGCAAACCGAGGAATTAAAGAAAAGTAATAGAAGGAGATGAAAATCCATTTTTTTTATATTGTTTAAGGCAAATAAGCAAAGAGGCAAAAGTTTGAGGAGAGCTAGATTCTTGTAATATTGATAAAAATGGGCAGCCTAATACACGAAATTATCGTCATTACGTGTGAAATTTTTAGGAGGGTTAGTTTAGTACCTCACATGTGAAGAGTTACCACCTGTGTCGGCCCCTATCCCTAAGCAAGTGACGCGGTCACCAAGGGCCTGACTTGCCTAGAGCTCCGTTTACGTATGTTTTATAAAATTATATTAATAAATTTTAAATAAAATAAAAAAATTAGAATGTTTGGTAAAATGATAAAAAAATATTATTATTTAAATCATAAATATATATATTAAAAAAGAAAAAAAAATTGCATAACATTCTTGTACAAAAATTTACAAGACTTTACATTATTATTGTATATAAATTTGCAATAACTCCGACCTATTTATTTAGTTTTATTTTCTTGAACTATATTTTGAAGTTAAGTTGATTTTAATATAATCAGTTACATAATTTGTTTATTTTGTAAGATGTTTTTCACCTTAACTATACTTACTAAAAGATATAAATTTAAATATTTAAAATTTAATAATAAAAATAAATAATTTATTCATATAAAAATAATTTAAGCCCCCCATCTAAAAATTTTGCCTAAGGTCTCAAGTATTCTTAGGCTAGTCTACATATCACAACAACAACTTCGTCCCCATGAGGCCATCTCCACTCTTTTTTCAAATTCTTACTTTAATTTAAATTTGAATAAAAATAAACTAAAATCAAGTTTCAGTCTTTACTTCAAACATATATCAAATAAAGGGAGACTCAAACTTTTACTCAAATCGAGGCAAACTCAAAATTTTATTTAAATCTTCAATAGTCAGATTTTACTATTTTAAAAGATGTAATGACCATATATCACCTTCTTTTAAATTTGAGTTTGACCTTTTTTAAATTTGAGTTTGTTCCTTAGAGTGCCTTATATTAAATCAATTTTTTTACTCAAATTTTAGTTTGAATTTGGGTCAACATTGAAGATGCCGTAAGAGTATCATCTCTAATTTAGTAAACCAAATTTGTGTATCATTTTTCCTTTTTCTTTTGTTTCCACTTTTCACTAGGATAAGGTCTATTTGCAATTCAATAATACTATTTTAATCTAATTTGTTAATTTAGTTTATTGTTGCCCTGAGATTGACACCGAAGTCGATCCAGTAATAGTGCCCAATGCTATTATAATGATTATTTAATCCTATTAAAATTATTAATACCGTATGGTAAGGATCATAAGATTTCTATTATCTTGCATTAGGATTATCTTGAATTGAATACTAAGGGATATATGTGTTATCCCTAGTAATTAGGAACATATTAGTTATTATCCCCAATAGTTAGGAATAGATTAGTACCGAATAGTTAGGAATCCATTAGTATTAGTTTAGTTTTATCTTTATCCCTTAAAGTATCATTCCATAACAACATAAGTCAACCACGCAAGGTTGATCCGTTCTCTTTACCAACTCAAACACTTGTCACACGTTCACAAACCAAGGAACATAACATAATCTCTTCCAAACAAAGCAAATGGAGCAAATTTGAGTTTTATGCGGCCAAGAGAACTTGAACTAAAGACGTACATGTTTACTCATCGCATCTTGTTTGACTAATTAATAATCTGTTTGATAGGACAGATGAAAAAGTTTAAAAATAGAAAAATGAATCTTTCATCCCCGAAGGAAAAAAAGTATTTTATGAATATTATACTGCGAGACATTGCCTCAAAAAATTAAACTGTCAATGGTAGTTGCTAATAAAGCTATGGACCTCGTTTGGCAGTCCACTTTTTTCCATTTTTGTCCCATATTTGGATTGATCCAATTTGGTAGGTGGGACCCTTTCTCTCCGTCTTTCCGTGCCCTCCATCTTTTCTTGAGTCGGTTTGGTTAGCAAGAAAAAGATGACTGAAAGTGAAAGAGGTAGAAAGCAAAGTGAAAGAAAAAAAAGTTAAAGAAAATATATTTTTATTTATGTATTTGGTTAGCATGAAAAACTTCTAAGAAAATTTTAAAATAATCTCGTTCTATTGTTTGAAAAAAAAGAAATTTATAAGAAAATTTTTCTAATTGTTTAAAATTATTCTTAAGTATTTTAACTTGGTCTAAAGAAGAAAAACATATTTTTTATTATTCAAATTTTTAAAAAATTGGCTCCTAACCTAATTCAGGAACAAAAATCGACTCGAACCTTAATTTCTAGATTAAATTATATAATTAGCCTAATTTGTACATATTTTTTTAAAATTAATAACTAATTGAATATTTTAAAAAAAATAAAGGTAAAATGGAAAGTTAAGTTATTGAATACAACTTTTTTATTTTTTCTTCTGTTTTTTGCAAGAAAAAAATGTTAGTTAGATTAAAGAAAATCTAAACATGAGAGAAAATTATTTTTTCTATAATTTTTTATTTCATACTAAACAAACGTATGCAAAATTTTAAAATTTTCTCTTTCTTGTATTTTTTAGCATTTTTTTGCTAAACAAACGGACCCTTTTAATCAAACAAAAAAAAATTATACTTTTCATTCACCATTTTTCATCTATCCCATTTTCACCCATATCAAACAGGCCATAATAATCCCTTCTTGTTTAGTATAGAGTACTATAAGCAAATCAGGAAACAAAATTTTTTCTAAGTGCTAATTGTTAAATATCTAGAAACCTAGTATACTACTACCTTTCACACGAATTAAAAAATCAATGTATCAAGGAGCTTTACTGATTGGAAAAAGAGCTAACTATTTATTACACACAAAATACTATTCATTCTGATAACGGGTAACACTCTTGAGAGTATAACTCAAAAAGGCCTTTATGCATGTTCAAATTAATAACAAAATCTACTAAAACAAAATGACATGAAACTCGCATATTGTTTTCCAACTTACAAAATAGTTATACAATGAACTTTCTGTTCTTGCACAAGAAGGATATTAAAGAAACTACCACACGGCTCAAACCAGACCCTCAGCGTCATGCCGAGAGGGGGTTACTATCTCGTCGTCCCTCCCCTCTTTTTTCTTGATCAAAAAAAAAGAAACTATCACACATAGGTATAAAGTATAAGCTTTGCTTCAAACTACTTCTTAGGACCATCTCTTAGTAACCCTAACCTTTAACCCATACTTCATATAAAGAATAATAGAAACATTTGGCTCCACAAGGTGCCCTTCAACCACTTCAACATCATAGTTATGGATTACAGCAGCAGCAGCAACCTTCATCTGAGTGAAAGCCACTTCCTTCCCCAAACAAGTCCTTGGTCCAGCATTGAACGCCAAGAATTTATACGAAGGTTCGTGTTTGATCGTTCCACGCTCGGAGATCCATCTCTCAGGCTTGAAATCTAAACAGTCATCGCCCCAGATTGATGCCATTCTCCCCATTGCATACAGAGAAAACATCACCTGTTGGGAAAATTTGCACAATTTTGTAATAATTTCATTAATCTAACGTATTTTGAATAACTCAGTTATAATAAAAATTACAAGAATTCTAACTTGCAAATATAAACTAGCAAAAATTGTAGTAGAGTAGTAAATTTAGAATAATATAAAGTAATATATGCAGTACAAAGTATAAACACTTCTAATTCTAAAGGAGTTGTGCATTTTCATGTAAACGTGGTAACGGACAATAGTGACTTTAAGATCGGACCTAGATGCTCACATGCAATAATTCATCCTCAATGTCCTGGCCACTAGAAGGTAAAAGGTAACTTGATTCGAATCGAAGTCCAAAAATTCAAAACTACGGCGTGGGTCAAAAGTATAGAAAATGATAGCATGTAAAGATGATGCAGAGGCTTGAGTGGGTTCTTAAGATCAAACAAAATTCATGAAATATTTAAACCTGAAACTAAATCCAAAATAATGTAGAATATTAAACATTAATTAAGAATTTGAGAAACAAAATACAGATTTGTACTCAAATTCTAACATCACCTTCATCTTTGGATGAACATGGTGGCCACTTGGAAGAGTATCTGGTTGAAGAGGCTCTTTGTGCTGGAAAGGAACTGGGGGATAGAGCCTTAGTGATTCACACAGTGCACCATGCAGATAAACCATCTTGCTTAGCTCTTCTGTGTTGAAGAGCCTCCGATTTTCGGGTTCTTTTGATGGTATAGCTGATTTGAGTTCTTCCCTGATCTTCACTTTTACCTGTGGATGAGTAGAAACAAGCCATAGAAACCAAGTCAGACCTGAACTTGTAGTGTCTCTCCCTGCAATCATCAGATTCAGTATATTATCCCTTAAGAGTTTATCCTGGGGTTTTAACTCCGTTCTCTCCCTAAAACCCATATTAAAAGGAGTCTGACTCTGATCGTGCACTAGACTATTCTTTTTTATCTCATATTCTTCATTGATGTACGACGTTAACAAATCAAAACCCTCTTCCTGATCTTCTTTCGTTTTGTTCAGGCTCAGCTCAGCTCGTTTCATTGATATGTATTTAGATATAACATGGTCTAGGGTGACCCAAGCTTTGTGCATTTTTTTCTCCTCTCCAATATTCAGCCACCTTTGTAACTTCCAAAGGCTCTCAGGCACTACATGGCGCATGAATATGGCTTCTTCAGCAGCATCAACGGCCTTCATAAATGGAACATCAGGGAAATCGAGAGAGAGACAACCCGGGTCGTAGCCTGTAAATAATATACAACTACTATCAAATGTAAGTCTCTGGAATAAATCTTGAATGTCCATCACTTGTTCTTGTTTGGAGAAATGGTCTAGAATAGGGATCAGCCCTTTCTCCACCTTGTCCCGGCTAGTTTTCACCAAGAACCGATGAAATTGTTGATGATTGATCAAAGCTCTGGCGATTTTCCTCTGGTTTTTCCATGAATCCAAGTCAGAATTGAAAATTCCATCTCCAAGAACATCAAAGATGTTCCTGAATTTGGGGCCTTTAGGAAAATTTGAAAAGTTTGCACTCAGTATATGGTGCACATTGGCAGGATCAACCGTGGCCAACATGTCCATATTAGCAAACCAAACACCTTTGAATAGAAAAGTACCATCAGTTAGGCCGAGAACCTCCGTACAAGTTTCGTGAATCCGGCCAACCCTACTCAGGAGACCCGGCAGCATTCGGACTACCGGCCAGCTCCACGGGAGCCCCTTATAAGCTGGCTTTGAAGTCCATAGAACCAGAAAGCATACGGCTGCTAGGATGATTTCCAAATAGCCCAAGTGTGCCATTTGAGTTGTGAATGTCTGAAAAGTATGCATGCACTACATATATATCGTGATGCCCCGCTCTTTTTATTGTTTAATTTTTTTTTTTTGGCTTTTCCCACTTTACACCTAGAAAAATTTTAATTTGTATGCTCAAAAATTAAAATTTTCATATTATATCCTAAATCTATCAAAAGTGTTACGATGTAGTCCTTCTGTTAGTTTCTGTTATTTTTTTTGATCAAAAGTTAACCCATTGATACTAACGAAAAACTATCGAAAAGTTAATAGAAAGATCATATTACTACACTTTTGATACATCAATGATATAACCTAAAAAAATTAATTTTTGAATCAAGGGACAAAGTATAATTCACTTTTGATACATCGGTTAAACTCGAGTTTCCTGTATTGTTCCTCTGTGAACCACTACATATTTGTCGATATACTCCTTATGAATTTTGGTGGTTTGTGAAAAGTATCAGATCTCCTTCACAGTTTTATGTATCTATGTGACCTAACACATAACCATCCAACTTCATAAATTGCTTTGTCTCTTAATCAACTAGAAAGGGAAAGATCATTTAGTGTTAGCAATAATAACTAGCTGTTTTTTTGGGACCTTTCACCAATCTCTATCCATAAAGGTGTAGGTATGTGAAACTTCAAGCATCTAGATTCTCTCAATTTGAACTACTTCCAATTTTACCCAATTTGAATCACCTATAGTTAATTTTAAAAAAAAACAATCACCTATAGTTAGTAATGGGATTCAATGAGGTAATGCAGAGTTGGTAAAGTAAACACTATACAATATGAACCTAAAAACAATACAAATAACAGGTATAGGTACTTACTACTACTACGTGTCCTAGTAACTGACGGGGTCGAGTCAAAAAATCAACTTCTAACTTACTTAGTGACTTTATATCTCAATTAACATGAATAATTGTTTCTGTATGTCCAAGTAATTAGTCGCATGATCGAGTCGAAGAATCAATTTGTCTAAAATAAGGGTAAAACTATATACTACAAATCTCTTTCGAACGTATCAGACACAAAATTTTATGCATTAGATGCGACCAAGCGTAATTCCAAATATGTAATGAATCCTATATACTTATCAATAAGACCTGTAATCGGTAAAAACCATACACTTTACTTGCTAACCTTCCATTTTTTTAAGCCAATAACTTGCTACGAAATGTGGACAATAGGACACGTGTAAGGTTGTCTTATTTTGTTATTTTATTTTCTTTTATTATTTTAACGATTATCTGTCACAAATAAATCAAAGTAAAATCTATTATTAAAATTTTTTTTTCTTTCTAATATCAAAAATTTATTTATTAAAATTTACCAGTAATCACCTCATCCAAATTTATAGATTTACCAGTAAGATAAAATTTATTTATTTTAGGTTGTCTTATTTTGTTATTTTATCAAATTTATTTATTTGAATTGCATAGCATTGCTCTTGAATATTTTCTCATCCCAAACGTGTAGTTATGTGAAAATTAAAGCATCTAAATCCTCTCACTTTGAAGAACTCCCAATTTTACACAATTTGAATCACCACCTAGAGTCCGTTTGTTTAAAAAGATAATAATAAAAAAAATGATGGGAAAAAAATTAAATAAATTTTTACCTACTACACGTATGTCCAAGTTGGAGAAGCAGTCTTTCTAAAATAAGAGTAACCCTTACCTACCATATATCTCAGTTATCACGTACTAGTGCTACCTACTGCATCTGTCCAAGGCATAATAAGTACTCGAAGGGTTGAGTCATGAATCAATCTTTCTAAAATTAGAATAAATTAAGTCATTTATTATAATCTTTATTCATCCTTATCAGACACGAAAGATCAAACGTAATTCCAAATACGTCATAAATACTTAACTTTGATTTATATTTTCGTACACGACAATCATGATAATGAACAATCACCTACCCCAAGGGAGTTATAAACATTATGGAAAAGTCTTCCCCATACTTCTCAGTATGGCTTGTAATCAGTAAAAACCATACATTTTACTTGCTAAGTTTCCCTTTTTTTTTAAGCCATCGTTACACTTCATTTTTACTACCTTTCCTTTTTTGATTTTAATAACTTGCTACGGAATGTGGACAACAAGACACGTGTAAAATTGTCTTATTTTGTTATTTTACTTTCTTTTATTAATTCACACAAATAAATCAAAGCAAAACCTATTATTAAATTTATTCAAAAAGTTTTTTCGGAACTATAGTCTTATACTCTCTCTCTCTCTCTCTCTCTCTCTCTCTATATATATATATATATATACACACACACACATATAAAATAAAACACCTAACATCTTGAATTTTTATTCCCTATATATTTTTCCCTTAAAAAATCATATTACTCATTTATATCACATGTTCAATCATTTAGTATTTGATTAGTTTGTAATTTATCATGGTTATTATTTCAAACATTATCTACATACGATAATATATATATATAGATAACAAAGTAGGCTTAATAAACTCATCTGATGGTCTTAAAATAGATTCATCCAACGACTACTATCATCTTTTTTAAATTTTCACCGTTCCTGAAAGCACAGGCGACCACATGCGTTGCACGTGAATATTTTTTGTATACAAAATATTAATAATTTTTTTTGGTTATATGTGTACCTAAATTAAATATCATCTCAAGTTTATAAAAATTATATTTTTATCGCTTGTATTATACTATAGAATTTAGAAAAATTTTGTCTGCTCCCAACAATTCGTTATTCTAACTATAAGAAAAAAAATAAAAAAATAATTCATTTAAAATTTATTTAATTAGGTTCAACTTATAATTCATTGAATAAAATAAGAATAATTGTCAATATTGTAATCAATGCTTAGTTTTAAGGGTAACATAGTCAATTGAAAAATGTCATAAATATTGATATTTATACATAGAGAATTAAAAAAGATGTTATGAGTAATTAAAGATTTAAACACATAAGGATATGAAGGTAATTTAAATATTTAACTATAGAAGGATAGTAGGTATTTAAAAAATTTTATAGTTAATCTCAAATTGTATTATGAAAAATCTCTCGAATCTCAAATTGCACCCTCAAATTTTAAAAATATTAATTTATACCCTCAAAAATATAAATTTATATTATTGTGCACCTAAAACTAAGAGTCATCCACTGTTCTGTCTAAAACTAAGTCACGTGAGTTAGAGGTGTAAAACTCAACATGCTTGGCGCCAAAATAAAAACTTTCTTGTGAGCCGTTCTGCTATGTTTGAAAAAATAAGGGTTAATTACAAATTGTATCCCAAAAGTTCTCTCAAATTTTAATTTGTACACTTAAAGTTTACAAATATTAATGCATACCCTCAAATTTTAAAAATATTAATTTACACTTTCAAAGACATAAATTTGTTAAAAAAAAAAGAAAAGACATCTACTTTGTAACGAGATATTCATCCACCAAATTCCAATATTCTACATAAATATGGTCCAAAATTAGATTTCCAACTATTAGTCAGAAATCATCTCAAAAACTTACAACTAAACACTGTTTTTGTATCATCCATAATCAAACATCCAACCAACTAAAAAAGGCAACCACTGTTTAAAGATAAATCCACATAAAAAAAAATTCATTTCAAAAAGTGTCAATATTCTACTTTGTTGTGTTGGTGGCCTCCATGATGTTGAAGTTATTGTTGGTAGTCTCCATGATGTTGATGATGAAGTTAGTGTTGCGTATGAAGATAGTGTTGGTAGCCTCCGTGTTGTTGATGATGAAGTTGGTGGCCTCCCTTTTGTGTGTGATGGTGATGGTGTTGGTGGTCTCCATCTTCTGTGTTGTACAGATGGTATTAGTGGCCTAAAGTGTGAATGTGTTGCTGGTATACATGATGTTGCAGGTACATACGATGCAGTGGCAGCTCAAGCAAATTTAAAGCTTAAAGTGAAAACATAAAATGAAGATTTTTTTATTTTTAGTATTATTTTTTAAAAAAAATTAATTTATTTTTAATTTTTTATGCGAGAAGGAGACAAAAAAAAAGATGTGTTAATATTGTTGAGAAAGAAATTTTAATTTTTGTTTTTATTTGTTACCACACAGAGAGAGAGAATGTTTAATTTCAACTTTTATTTGTTTTTTTACTAGAGAGAGAGAGAGAGAGAAACAAAAATGGGTGGGAGTAAATATGCGTCGATTTTTGAGTATTTTTTTAATTTATAAGTTTTTAATGTTATAAATTGGATTGTAAGCCCAAATTATTGCAATAAAAATTTTGATTGGATTTAATTTTTTGAGGTTTTTTTGTAAGGTTTAAAATTTAGTGGATTTAATTTTTTTGTGGGCTAGAAATGTACCTAAAATTATAGGGCCTTCTAAAAATTTGGGGCCTAAAACCCATGCTTTTTTTTTCATACTGTTGGGCCGACCATGAAACAATGTTGCTGGTACAGATGCTGATGCTAATGCTGATGAAGTTGGTGCTAATGAAGTTTTTTTCCTCCAAACTTGGAAATAATGAACATTAACTTTGTTCAACTATACATTCAACATTTATAACAAACTTAAAGAAAATTAGTGTTGCACTTACAGGCTACTTCGCTCTTGCTCTTGCAATTGATAGTGCAGATGTGCTGACACCAGTTGATGGTGTAACTACTACTAACGTAATTAGTGTTAGTGTAACTACTGCTATATTTGGTGTAACTATTTGCCTTTTACACTTTCTTTTTTTACGGCCATTTTGACCACAATTTGAACACACAACAGGCTTATACTTCCTCATCAACTTGAAACATTTTGGTTGTTCATCAATCTCTCTCCTCCTAACTTTCTTAGGCCTATGGTATAAAACCAACAGATTCAACTTTAATTGCCTCCAATCTACCTTGAATATTAGGGCAAATACATCCTTTATAGTTCTTTAGGGAATCCCTTTGATGATGCAACCTTTCTATTAACCACAATCTTATTTTTTCTAGTTTTGTGATTATAGGTTTATCCCTAGCTTCAACAATGCAACCATTAAAACTCTCATATAAATTGTTAAGCAGCATATCACACTAGGGAAAGGAACTAATGGGATCTAGACCAATTAATTGGTGGTCTCTCAGACGACCAATTGTATGCTGTTGCATCAATTTCTTCCAGTTCATCCATAATCTTGTTAAAATTGTTACCTTGTTGCCTTTGAAAAAAAAATACAGAGACAAAGAAAGAAAAACCCTTACTATAATCCAGCGTATCTCCAGTGCACAAGTCATTGTTGTATTCTTTAACTATCCAAGACATTTTGCAGATCTTCAAGGTGAATAACTGCACATCTCCACTTCTACGATTGACAGTAATTTGGCTCATCTCTATTTTGTATGTTGAAACTGAAGTTTTCCTCAGGAAAAGCTCATCACATGGGGCTGTGATTTTACACTTAAGCCCATGCCCCTCCCACCTCTAACTCACGTGACTAAGTTTTAGATGGGAAAATGGATGGCTGTTTGTTCTAGGTGCACAATGATATAAATTTATATCTTTGGGGATGCAAATTAATATTTTTAAACTTTGAGAATATAAATTAAGATTTAAGAGATATTTCAGAGTGTAATTTAAGATTAACCCAATTTTTTATAATGGTAAAATAGTGAATCAACAGTTTTTCTTGCTAAAATACTTTTATGAATAATATAGATAAATGTAGACAGATATTGATAACCAATAATGACCAAATTCAAAATAATACATTTATAACAAATGAGAAAGGACTTATAAAGGACTCAAGAAAAGGTCGAAAGGGAACATAATAAACTCTCAAAATAGTGCGCAGATAAAAAATCAATATTTTATCTTTGATAAGGATTGACACTTTAACCTCTTGGTTGATAGAATCTCAAGTTGTATAATTAAGAATATCTCCGATAGCCTATCTATTCCCATTCATTGATGTATTTTAGAGAGTCAATCTCTAAAAATCGATCTCTAACAACCTTTCTATTTTGTACAAATTTAAATAAAGAGTCAATTTGACTCTTCACATTTGTAAAACCAAACACATTATGTACTCTATTATTATTAAATGAGAAAATGACACATTTATTTTTTTCACTAATTTAATCCCTTAGAATAGATAGCCTATTGAAGTTGTAAAAATAATTTTACTGTTGGATGTCATCAAATTTCGGCTTATCAACTCTATAATATGAATAATAATACTATTTAGACATAATTTTTTAACCTAATCATTCACAATCATTAGATTAGTTGTGAACCCCAACTATTTGTTGGAGCTCATTGTCATAATTATGATTAATTAAATCAATAAATTATATTTCAATAGTATTATTCTAATATGAAATACAATTTGGGCGGGGGGAAATATTATACTGATGTTAAAAAAAAGAAACTCGTCCCACCCCACAAGATATACCTCAAGCATGCACAATTTCTACCCCATCCCATCTCACACACGCCACCAAAGATCAAAATTTTATTTCGATGCATTGTCTTGATTACCAGAAAAATGAAAACATTTTGAAAATATTTCAAAAGCACTTCAAAAAATAGAATAAAAACAAAAATAGATTACAATTTTGTTTTGCAAATATTCCAACACATCGGTCGAAACATTCCAAAATATCAGTCAAAACACTTCGAAATATTCCGAAACAACTTGAAAAACATAGAAATTTTTATATTTAACCATTGACTGTTTCGGCTGTGTTTTGAAACAAAATTCTGAGCCTTGCAAGCCACTTGCATTTAAACATAGACTGACTCACTCAGACCAACTTCCGAAGATGTGCAATCATCCTGTTGACAAGCCTTACAAACTCCAATAAACTCAAGAAGTAAATGAAATGAAGTTAACTACACTGCAATTCTAGCTATATACTGGTTCTTTTTTTCTTTTGTGCTTTCTACAATGTAACTTTTGGTTAGATGGGATGTGTAGGATGGATAAAAATAGATGCTTGGAGTATATATATAGAGTGATGACAATACCATGTTTAAGATCTTATGACTGTGAGTGTAGGAAGAGATGGATTTTTTAGCCATAATGGGATGAATATAGTATGAGGGTGAAAATAGCAGCTCTGATATAGGAGATTTAACAGGGTGCGAATGGATATTTTGGAGTAAGAATTGCTCCACCCCCTAAAGATTGTGCCAATATGACACAAGATCTTTGTATTGCACATACAAATTGAACAGAAAAATGTAAGATTACAAGATTTTGTAGTAGTACATCACAGAAAAGATATTGAAAGTGTTCATTGGAGCAAAGAAATGGGGATCTAGCATCACCCAAGGAAAAAAGCCAAGAAAGCTATAGGATTATATGTTCTTTTTATTTTCTCTGTAAACCAAGCAAACAATAATGAGCAAAATCTTCAAAGAATCAAGTATCTAACTCACTCACACACATAGAGGGAGGGAGCAGTTATTGAATGCTAAACTAAATATGGAACAATAACCATAAGCTAACGAATAAGAATCAATTTAAATAGGCAATTATGCATAAAGGAGAACACTGGTGCAAGGAAAACTCAAACTTAAATTGTAAACGCGGTAGCTAAGTAAGATATAAGGCCAAGGAACAATAAAATTATAAGTCGTCAGCCCACAAACAAAGCTAGTTGACCACGGAGGAAGATATGTCTGTTATTACTGACTGGAAATCACAAAGTCAATATTTGAAAAAGTAGCTTTAGAGTGACATGGAAAAGACTACACCACGTATTTGATAGATAGCCAACTGAGGTTCATACAAAGAGTATAATAAGTAGTTCAAGAGTAACATGCAAGAGACTACACCAATACTTGAAGGCTAGCCAACTCAGGTTCATACAAAGAGTATAAGTAGTTCAAGAGTAACATGCAAGAGACTACCCCAATATTTGAAGGCTAGCCAACTCAGGTTCATACAAGGAGAGTATCTCATAAAATCTCTTAAAATGGTATAAACCAATCACTGCACTAAAACAGCATTTCTAGAAAATATAAATTCCAAATTGAGGACAGAAATTCACTGAAGATGAACTAAGAAGAACGAGAAGAAGAGAGTTTTAGGCATTCACTCTGACATCTTCTAAGGCAGATGTCATTCCAGTTGGGAACTTGGTGCTGATTAACGCACACTGTACGAGCACAGGCATCAGAGCAAGCATCAAGCTCCGATACACCACAAACAGTGACACAAGTATCAGGAATTGGGTCCTTAGAGAATGCTCCTACCTTTTTAAGCATTCTCTTTGACGTGCAAACCCTCTCGCAGACAAAAATATCATCAGTACTCTTCTCTCTTCCCCGAGCACTCTTAATTCTTTGCTCTTCGGCATGCCTTCGCTTTACTCTAAAAGCTTGTCCTGCAATAACGGCCGGAATAGCAGCCCCCAAGAGGGACCACCAAACTTCGACCATTGTTGTGTCTACAATGAAGCTATTCCCCTTCCTCTTCTTCTTTTGCACTCTCTAAATTTAAAACGAAAGAAACAAAATTTAGTTTTTCACTTGTTCTCCATCAGAGAACTGGATAAAATTTTCAAAACTAACAAAATTAAAATATTATCATTTATAAAAAATATTGGTCATGGAGCCAACAAATTAAGATATATATCTTACAAGACTAAAACAATAATAAAACTGAAAAATACATGATACATTCCATATACACGAGAAGTTCAAACTTTACCAGTGTATAGCATGTTCACATGTCATGTTTGTTCAGAAGGGAAAAAAAATAACGAAAAAAGGGTTTGCATGATTGCAATGTTTGTAATTGGTATTCCAAGATGATTTGTGTGACACAAGAAGAACAAGGCCAATGTCTTCAATATCTACAAGAAGTATTATTTCCCCATGTTTGGGACAATTATTAATATCTGTTGTTCTAACAGCACAATAACATGCGCAGATGACAATTCCACCCTCGGTCAGTGAAAAAACTATCTTTCACTTAATCCTTGAGAGACCAATTCTGCATAATGACTTTGGCAGTTCCTTGCAAACCATAATTAACAACCCTACAGTCTCAACACATGTCAATTTTCGTTTTCCAATCTCAATCAAACAAGCAAAAATAAAAAATCAACCTTTCTTTATCCAATTCGACAAAGTGTAAAATGCACCTGTTTCTCATGGAACCAGACACTTTCGAACTTTAAGAAACCATCATTACAAAAAACAAATCTTACAAGAATCCAACAAAATGAAGCTAGGAATTATATAAAGGTAGTCAATTTCCAGCAGCCAACGGCCATGGTGATAAATAAGCCCATAGGGGATCAATGCATTGATGATCAAAATTTTAGCGACCTAATTCATGCTTTCCTAACTAGAGATCAGAGATAAAGAAGAAAAAAGAAAAGCTACCTTGAATAGATAAGGTAATGGCAACAAATAAGGGCAACAATCAAAGAATTCCTCAAGGAAGCTCTCTATCACCCGTACTCATGAATGTCTTCTTACACCAATTCGATCTGAGCCCTGGACAAAAAATTGAACTAGAAACCAGCCATTTTTTCACAAATTGTACCAGCCAATAATACAAACAATAATCCCCCTTATGTGAGAGAATGAACAAAGGAATGTACATATATACATATGCATTAAGTGGTTTATGCCAAAAGAACAAGTAAGAACTTAGCCACAACAATTGAGCATTACATAGCAGGATACACATTGAAATCAACAAAAGCAAACCCAGCAAAAATGTAATTACGTATATCATCAAATTAAGAAGCCTGAGAACAGAATCGAATGATGGGTCAAATCCAATCAAGCAAATAATTAATTCTAGCAGAATATAATTGTAAAAGATTGAACTACAGCGAAAAAAAATAATTAACAAAAAAAGAAACAGAAACCCATCACTTTAGTTGTTGCCGTAAGTGAATAGTGAAGGTTAAGCTTCGAAAGAATCAACCATGAAATTACGATTGAGAGAGAGAGAAAGAACACTTACCCGTGCCAGGGACGTCCCGATCCAGGTAGGGTGAGTGGCAAATGTGAGGGGGTTTAGGGGATCGGAGCGAAAACGGGTTTGGTGCGAGCGGGGGTTTCAGGCGGCGAATTTTGTTTTTTGGATAATTCGAGGCGACTTTTCACCCGGGCGGGTTGGACGGGTTCCAGGTTTAATTCAAGCCCAACCTGAGTTTTAAAACTTTCAATCTTAATTCAACTCAAGTTCGACTTTTAACCTGAAGTACGTAACTGGAATATTGTCCAAGTTAATTTCCGGCTTAATTGAATTCAGATTGATTCAAATTAACTAATTTGGACTCAAATTGGGTTCATAGTTCGTGTTGAAATCGGATTTAATTTTGGGCTCGGTTTCAGCTGAGAGATAATAGCTCGACCAACATAAATTCAACAAAAATTTAAAATACATTTAAATTTTTTGAGTGTATATATATATTTATTTGAATTTTTGATTGAACCCAAATTATAAATTCGAATTAAATCCGATTTTAATAATTTGAGTTAAATTCGAGTTGAACCCATGAAACCGAAGTCTTTAACTCAAGTAGGGTTCAAATTCAATTTAAATTGAAAATTTTCGACCCAAATCCAATCCAAAATTTTAAAATTTCAACACAAACCCTATTTTGTTCAGGTTGAATTTAGATTAACGTAGATTGTTGCGAATTTGTTAAGACAATTTACCAACTTGACATAAAATTAAAAATTAACGAATTTAAATGGAGTCTTAATGAATTTAAATAATAAATAGTTAGATCTGTCACACCCTAACTTAGAGGTAGGACATATTGTTTACTCTAATAGAGTGCATAAATTTAATAAACTCGTAGTACAAGCACCGGGTAAGTGCATCAACACATAGAAAAAATCTACGCATAATAAAAAAAATCCACTCAAGTCTATAGCTTCAGCTTTAACATTTTTCATAATAAAAAAAAATGATAGCAAAGTACACATAATACTGGTTAAAAAAAAAAGAAAGTACACATAATAATTAATACAAACAAAATTCAAGAGTCCAATTTTCCTCTTACCATGTAGACTCCACAGTTGACATCTCTCTTTGCTCAATTACCTAAAAACAGAAACTATTGGAAAGTGAACACAACACGTTCGGTGAATTTCCACATTTATCTAATAAACAACAATGAAAATATACTCTACATGTCAACATCAACTCAACATAATAAATGAATAATCATCATAAAAGTCATCAAAAATGAATATATATATCACTAAAGCTATATATCTATTTTTAAAGTTATACCCATCACTAAGACTATATCCGCTATTAAAACTATATATATATATATATACCTTTGAGGCTATATTTGCCACTAAAACTATACATCTGTCTTTTAAGACTATATCCGTTACTAAGGTTATTTAGCATATTCACAATACTATCACAAAGCCAATAACTCACACAACATACATCTTATTAGATAGGCATACTTTTGCCATTATCAATTGTATGAAATAGCACACTCACCTCAAATTCAACTTTAACTCAAATGTAGTCTCTCGACGAGACTTTAGGTGTATCCAACATTAGTTAGCGTTGATTGAATGTTAATTTGAAATTCAATCAAAAAAATTATGTTAGTTTGATAAATTAAATGTTAAATTGATAAAATTAAATATTAATTTTGTGTTAATTTAATGAAAATTGAATATTGATTTAGTGTTAATTTTATAAAATTAAATATCAATGTGATGAGATTGAATAATAGTTTGATGAAACAAAATGATAATTTTATAAAATTTAAAATCAATTTTACGTTAATTTGGTAAAAAATTGTACTAATTTGATAAAATTTAATATTAATTTGATAAAATTATTTCCTTATTGGTTTTAATTAGATCCAATTTGATAGTTAATTTGATGAAGTTTAATGTGGTTTTAATAAAATTGAATTTTAATCGTATGAAATTGAATATATATTTGATATTAATTCAATAAAATTGAATATTAATAGGATGAATTAAATGTTAATTTGACAAAATTTAATGTTAATTTGATAAAATTTAATTTAATATATATAATATTTTTTTTAAAATCCAAGGTGGACCCGTGCCCCCGGTCTCCTCTTGGCTCCGTCACTGATGCCCTCTACAGGTAAAATTCACATGTATTTTTCAACAATGGGATAAAAAATTTGATTTAGTGGGCTGATTTAAATTATGCATAGAATGAAAATTTTTTAAAACTTCCACTCAAATTTTTCATGCTTATTAAATATATATATATATATATATATATATATATATATATATATATATATATATATATATTTTTTTTTATTTTATTTCTATCATTTTTTTCTTTCTAATCAAAAGACGCTAAAGCCCTGAAATCTTCTCGCATATTTCATATTGCTTCATTTTGACGTTTGATTTTTCCTATAAGTCATGGAATTTTCCAACTTTTCCTATGCAACGACATTAACAGACATGACAAAGAAGGCGGAGTAGATGGTGATAGGCGTCGCGAAAGACAACTTGACAAAGATGATGGAGAAGATGGTGATAGACGTCACGAAAGACAACAATGACAACATAATATGGAAGGGTGAACTGCGGCAAAGAGCAGCAACAATACCGATGGAGCACCCCTGACTGGCGACGACTTCAATGCTACAAGGAGGAAGACTACTGACAAGGCAGTGAACATTGTTGATGAACATCCATTAACTGCAGTCATGACTGGCAACTTCTTTGATGCAACAAGGAAGATTACTGAGAAGACAGTGAACATTCACGTCGTGGTCCGAGGAAGACGCGTCAATTATCAGGTTTTGACTAGATATTTCCCATATTGACGGTAATAACTATAATCAAATTTTGGAATCACAATTTAATTAGAAATATTCTATTTTTTTTTTCTGTCTAGAATGATTGGTATTTCTATTTCGGATCTAATTTGTATGATATTATCTATTTTTTGTTAGACTCATACTGTTTTAAAACACATTATACAATGAAAATAAAGAATGCTCACTTGGCATATAACGGTTCGCTTTTGATCTGGAACTGTTGATCTCTTGAGGATGTTACAGTTCTCAGGTGTTGACATGGGGGCTGCTGAGGATAGAGCGTGGGAGGTGGGGTGAGATTGCGCTGAGCAGGAATGGGAGGTAGTACATTGTACTTGTAAGGGTCACCAACTAAACTGCAATTAGCAGGAAAAAAAAACCAGTAAGAAGCACACCTAGTATAGAAACCAATCAAAAGCAGTATAAAAGAAAAGAATAAATGCAACTATTATTCGCGATCCATTACAAATATGACGAACAGAAAACATATGTCCCAAACTGAAGCATGAGATCAGACCAAGTAACCTGACAAA
This sequence comes from Ilex paraguariensis, assembly GCA_963454935.2. Classification (NCBI taxonomy): domain Eukaryota; kingdom Viridiplantae; phylum Streptophyta; class Magnoliopsida; order Aquifoliales; family Aquifoliaceae; genus Ilex; species Ilex paraguariensis. Next base: position 111,100 of record CAUOFW020000816.1, on the reverse strand, counting down.
TCAGGTTGCAACACATGTTTTGTGAAAAAAATTCTAATAACAGCAAACAAAAAATGGCATTAGCTTTCATGGGCACATATATGCAAAATCAGAGACCACAGTGATTAATAAGAGTCTACGCTAAGCATTTGATATCATAATAGAAAAAAGCCAATCCATTCTAATCAACTCTAATACATGAAATTTATCATACAATTTTTTTTTTAATTGATATAGTGAAATCACATCCCCTATATGCAGCCCTCCATAGCAATTCACTGCAGAAGATCATCAATACTTCAAATATCAAGTGCCTTAAATTTCATGGTCAACCATTCACCATTTCACTGAAACAAATTCTGCAGCAAAGTTACTCAACTCAACTCAACTCGGAGCCTTGCCTCAACATTTTTGGGTCTGAATCCTGCCTCGTCATTGTGCTTGCAACAAACACATCAATGATCAAAATGATGACCAGGGCTCAAGAACCCCGGTGAGAATCTCTGGCTTAGACAGCTTGAGCTCCATAATAGTACCACGAGAAACTCAGTGGATTTCTAATTTGTCAAGGAAAGGGAAAGAAAAAAGATAGTACCATTTGCACAGCACTTAAGTCTTCCAATTCTTCCCCTTCCCCTGCTTCTATTCAATGCACAAGCACAATGGAGCAAAATAAACTTTTCCTAGACGGTGTACCATGAATACACATAATTTTGATGCAAGAGTCGAGTTTTGTTGCAAGTCCTGCATCGTATTTTTCCTTCTATGATTTTCCCAATTTAATTCATCCAACAGTATGCAACACTACTACGAAGGTGTGAGGACATGAAATGGATGTACGCACCAGAGTATGAATTTTATTCAAAGAGAAACTAAATTTAGTTTTTCCTCCTCCTTTATGAAATATAGAAAGCTCCAAAGTATACAAATTAATCACAAGACAAGACACACGTGCTAATAATCATGACGATAATGAGTGAAGTACTATGCTGCCTTTCCATGCTCAATTAAAGCTGCTCAGAAGACAACAAAATAAAATTTAATTTATTACATTCATCATTACAACTCTAAATAGTTTTGCGATTCCAAATATCTTAATTCTTCCTCTACCTTCTCAGAAACAATAAGGAGCACTCATAAGTTCTATGCCCACAGGCACAGATGAGTGTGTCCACAATCAAATTTGATTCCGATGAAACATACTTTTCTTACACCATCAATGTCATTATACGGAACTCATATACTGACAAATCTATAGAAAGCTTACAAGCCTCTACCAGTCTTCCACCACAGTTACCTACCATACATCAAGGGTATCTTTATTCCTTTCCTCTTCTCCTTTTCTTTCTCTTCCTTTTTCTTTTTCTAATGGCAGACGTGGGTATCATTGCCACACATCAAGTTGAACAAAGCTTAAAAGATGTCCCATCTGAATAGCACTCTAAATTTTAGTTCTACAATAGAACAATCTTGGGAAGAAAAGGTTAATGGGCCAAATAACTACTGATATTTAATGGGCCAAATAACTACTGATATTGTACCAAAGCATGGGGCATGCATTAACAAAACAGACATGTAATATATCTAAAGCAGCGGTTGGCATGTCAAAAAATGGACAGCACAAGAAATCAAAATGAGGTGCTGGTAATAAGCTCAGTAATTTGATCTTGGCATACTATACGCTCTGTTACTCATACATGACAGTTGACTGACTATGACTGAAGTAACATTCAGCAATATCAATCTCTGAATTGTGAGCAGGTCATACCTTCTACTTTTGTATGAATGATCTTCATCACTCGAAATTTCCCCTGAATGCTGCAATGGTCTGTGGACTGGAGTAGATCATGGGTTTACAGTAGTCAGTCATCCGAAAAGGACCTCCTCCTGATCAACTGGGAAAGGGGGTCCTACCAAATTTAGATAATGCTCCCCTGCAAAAAATTAAAGTCTCCAGGAAATAAAGAAGGATAAGAGTACAGACCATATGAAAAAACTTCATTACAGCTTCTTTGTCATATCGTGCTTCTTTGGCTTCCTATACATGTTCAAGTACAGATTTTGCATAAGTAACAAATGTAAGTGAAACAACAATAGTGTCTGTAAATGAATAACGATCTAAATAGTGACTTCCAAATGATGAATAATGAAATGAGGTCAATTACAATGTATTTCAGAGCAGTCCACTAACACTTATCGGATTTCTATGTTTCCGAAACTACACAAACAAGAAATAAGCCATATACGTTTATCCATTCAAAAGCTTGAAGACAGAATCTTACCGCTAAAAGGCCTCCCTCCACTGCCAGGAAAACTCTGTCATTGGAAGTTCCTCACTAGAAGGAAGCAAACCTTGCTTCTCAACCCACTGGAAAGCAGCATCCACATTCAGAATCTTATTATTGTCTTCTTGAACCAACAATAAAAAGATGATCAAACATGTACGAGTTAGTATAGTGAAGCATTACACCAGATTTTTAGGTATATAAATACACATATATATTGTACATCACGAGTCAGATTTTAATACAATTCAGTTGCGGACATTTGGTCAATTGCTTGCATCAGGTCATATTTTTAGCAATCAGAAAGAAGCCACCGCTAAAGATAAAGACCAAATAGAATTCCGTTCGGACACAGGGAATACAAAATTTATAGAGCATTGGTAAAATAAAAAACAAATATTACACTCTTAAGTTGCATTAAAAACATCACGAGGGGCAGAAACCCCTAAAACTATTTAACACTTGGAAATAATACCAAAAGTACCACCACAAAACTAACCACTTTAGTTACTAAAGCATCACAGCATTTACCCCTTAATCCCATACCCCATTTTACCATTTACTCGTCCATCCCGTCATCCTCATCCATTTCCTCAATCTTCATCCTCTTCACTGTCTTGGCAGCATCACTCTGAAGCCCAATTGGGAGATGAATTAATATATCCGACTTTTGTCCAGAGACAGCATTCACAAGCCCACCATTCTTCTCGATTTGATATGTCAACTCTTTTCCTTTGGAGTTGGCATCTATATAAACAGTTGAATTTTCATCAATCTCCTCTTTCACGAGCATTTTTGAGAACTCAGTCACAACCTTTTTCTCCAGCCATCTTCTAATAGGTCGCGCACCGTAAACCTGAAAGCAAACATCAAAACAGTTGGCTCTCATTCAATATACTTGTACACCATGACAGCTCTAGATACACACAGAATAATACTAACCGGGTCATAACTCTGGGCTAATATGACATCCAATGCTGCTTCAGTCACACCTAAAGCGATACCCCTCTGTGCCAAGCGGGTTGCTACATCCTTCAACTGAAGCCTAGCTACCTTCCTCAATTGCTCATGAGACAGAGGGTCAAAAACCACAACCTCATCAAGCCGATTTAGCAACTCAGGCTTGAAGTGCTTCCTAACCTCTTGCATCACCCTATCGCGAGCACTCTCCATTGTACACTTGCCCATTAGTCCTGATAAGAGATACTCAGCTCCAAGGTTTGAAGTCATAATGATGACTGTGTTGGTGAAGTCAACTGTACGGCCTTGGCCATCTGTCAATCTTCCATCATCCAAGACTTGAAGAAGGGTGTTGAACACAGCGGGGTGTGCTTTCTCTACTTCATCAAAAAGTATGACACTATAGGGCCGCCTCCTAACAGCTTCTGTAAGTTGCCCACCTTCCTCATGTCCAACATAGCTGAAAATCATTTGAGAACTCACTTAGCAATCACCATAATAAGCATCTTACATTGTAATAAAGAGAGAACTTCACAATGAACTCTACTCACCCGGGTGGAGCCCCGATCAAACGGGCAACTGAATGTTGCTCCATATACTCAGACATGTCGATCCTAATCATCAGTTTGTCATTATCAAAAAGCTGCTCCGCAAGAGCCTTAGCAAGCTCAGTTTTTCCAACACCAGTTGGACCCAAGAAAAGGAATGAACCAGTAGGCTGCTGTTCCCTTCCCAAACCAGCTCTTGACCTCAAAACAGCCTCTGCGACAGCACTAACTGCTTGATCTTGTCCCACAACTCTTTCATGCAACCGCTCCGCAAGACCAATTAGCCTGTCTTTCTCATTCTGGCCAAGCCTTGTAACAGGGATTCCGGTCCAACGACTTACAACTTCTGCAATTTGTTCAGGTCCAACAGTCTCTGTTAACATCGCATTCTCGTCTGAGCTTCCTTCGAGCTTTGCTATAGCAGCCTCCACTTCTTGAATGGCTCCAAATCTCAGGTCTGCAGCTCTAGCTAGATCATACCTCCTTTCAGCCTCCTGTGCAGCAACTATGAGCTCGTCCCTCTTCTTTTTGAGCCTGCGAAGCTCATCGGTTCTTTCCTTCTCTTTTCTATACTTCATGGTTAAAGGCTGGAGCTTATCCCTCAAGTCATCTAGCTCTTTTTTCACCTAAAACATTTGTCAAATTTTTGGTCCAGAATGAAAAGATAGAATTAGCATATTGGAAAATGACCATTACAACATATCTCAAAACCAAATTATGACAGCATACTCACTTCAACTAACCGAGCTTTGCTCGCTTTGTCTTTCTCCTTCTCGAGCGCATGGAGTTCGACTTCTAACTGAATCTTCTTCCTTTCAAGATTATCGATTTCTTCAGGCTGACTATCAAGCTGAACCCTCACGTTTGCACAGGCCTCATCAACTAGATCAATTGCTTTGTCCGGCAAATGACGCCCTGAAAACAGAGCATTGAACATTCAAAAACTCTGACCCAAAAAATAAAAAGCATTCACAAACAATAATGGAGACTCAATTTTAATCTAGATCGAAGCAATATGTTACAAATGAGCCCATACTTTACACACAAGGAATTTCACTAAATACCTGTGATGTATCGAGCTGACAACTGGGCAGCAACCACAAGAGCTCGATCCTGAATTCGAACACCATGGTGTCCTTCATACTTCTCTTTGAGCCCTCGAAGAATGTTGATTGTGTCAGGAACACTGGGTTCAGCCACATAAACCTGCTGGAAACGCCTCTCAAATGCCGCATCTTTTTCCACATATTTCCTATACTCCTCCAAAGTCGTTGCGCCAATACATCGCAATTGGCCTCTAGCAAGCATTGGCTTGAAGAGGTTGGCTGCATCCATAGAACCCTCAGTCCGACCAGCACCAAGAACAAGGTGAATTTCATCAATAAACAAGATAACTTTTCCTTCTGCCTCTTCAACTTCCTTCAGCACAGCTTTCAACCTCTCCTCAAATTCTCCTCTATACTTGGCTCCAGCAATGAGTGCCCCCATATCCAATGCTATAATTCTCACATCGTCAAGATTACTAGGGACATCACCACTAACAATCCTCTGAGCTAGTCCTTCAACCACTGCAGTTTTACCCACACCAGGCTCTCCAATAAGTACAGGATTGTTTTTAGTCCTTCTGGAAAGAATCCTGATAACCCTTCGAATTTCTTCGTCCCTACCGATAACCGGGTCAAGTTTTCCAGCCTGCTCTACAAGGTCTCGACCATAGGTCTTGAGAGCCTGGAAATTAGTGTCCCCAGAAGCACTTTCTATCTTCCTTCCTTCCTTCCCACGAAGCTTCTCAACCTCTGATTTCACTCTTGCTGGACTAACTCCAGCTTCTTTAAGTAGGCTCACGATTTGGGAATCTTCCAGTAAGCCCAAAATCAGCTGATCAATAGCCAAATGCGAGTCACCACGGTCTTTCTGCAGGGATTGGGCTCGTCTAATCACCTTAACAAGTGAAGTGCTTGCTGGGATTTCATCAGGAGAAGGCGTTTGCGATGGGAGTTTCCTTAATGCTTGATTGAAGACCCTTTCAACTGAATTTGAAGCTTCTTCACTGCCACTTGCAGAGACAATTGCTTGCCTAAAAAGACCATTAGTGTCGGAGATCAAAGCTGCGGCCAAATGAAGCGGTGTAAATTGTGCATGCCCGGCATTCATTGCCTGCTCATGTGCCCCAGCAATGGTCTCATTAGTCTTGTGGGTGAACTTGTCAGGATTCATGACGACTATGATAAAACCTACAACACTGCAACAATAATTTTGTGATTAACTCATAGACTCCGAGAAAAACTGTAATTAATAAGAAAATTAACAAAGCAACAGCAAACCCAATTCAATTTTTGTTTATTTTTTTTGCTCCTACAGTTCAGCAAAACCCATTATCAACCATGAGTATTTCTAACCACTAAAAGTGACCGTAAACAACTATGAATTTGTTATAGGCTCCGAAATTCATAGAACAGAAAAATAACACCATAAACCAGACCCAATTCAACTCAAATCATACTCAATTACCAAAATTCAAAATGAATGAAATTAACATTGAAGAATAAAAGTTTGATCCAACGGTGTAACAAAAACCACTATCAGCAATAACAATTGTTAACCACTACAATGTGATCAAAACAACAACAATCAAAAATGAAAATTAATAACCCACAAAACTATAATGAATAGAGAAACCAATAAACCTTCGCTTGTCCAGTTTTGTTGCTCATATTAATGAACAAGAAAAAATAAAAGAACTATCCAAGCCCATCTATCTGACAAACAAACAGAATCAAATCTACATTACAAAAAGAGGGAATCTCGACAAGGAAAGGCGTGGAACTCTAAAGAGACCACCCGTTATGATCAAAAAGTACAAAATAACCATAAAAACCGTGAAAAGAGAACCGAGATCAGATATATAAGTATATAACTCGTACATATATATATATATATATATATATATATATATAGAGAGAGAGAGAGAGAGAGAGAGAGAGAGATTGAAGCACCCAGACTATGTTTATTTACTAACCTTACGGAAGGCGCCTGATTTTTTGTGTTTGAACAATGGCTTGTTCGATTTTTGGAAAATCAGTACTTGTGCTTTTTTGTTTGTGTTTGTGTCTGATGTTTGCAGAAATGAAGCTTTGCAGAAACGAAGAATGAAAAGAGAGAGATTTATCAATACTGATGTGAAGAAGAGCGAAGGGTGAGAGGTCAATTTGTTAAGCAAAGAGAAACCTCTGGAATTTGGAAGGTTAGCCTAGAAACTACTACACTCTTCCTAACCCAACCCAACCCCAATAAACACGGTGGGTCCGGCTCGAGAAACCTCTAGAGTTGAAAGGTGGGCCCGTCCAAGCCACTGAGTTTTTTCCCAAAATGATTGTACTTTGCATAAAGAATTTTCAAAATGAATACTCTTTTAAAATTAGTTTTCTTTTTAGTGCTTTTCCTTGTCACATGTCTAGTTATGGTGCCATGCTGACTTCTAAATTTGGATTACTCTACTGTACTTTAAAAAAAAAAAAAAAAAACCAATCTCAACTTATACCCTAAAAAATTATTTAAATATCAATTTATACCTCAAAGTTTAAAAATATTGATTTACACCCTAAGACATATAAATATATATCAATATGCACCTGAGACTAACAATCATCTATTCTGTTGTTAAAAACATTTGGGTTAATTATAAATCGCACCCCTCAAAATTTAAATATTTCACATTTATGACTTAAAAAAAATTTCATCAATTAATGTTTATTAAATAACTCTCAATTATATCGTATCATAATATTTTTGTGTCGTGTTAGAGTCAATAAAAAAATATTTTTGTATAAAGTCAATTGCATTGTGTCTTGTATTTCATATTTATGATAATTCATATAATACTAATTAATATTTTTAAAAATAAAAGCATACTAATTTTTTGTTTATAATACTTGTTAAATAACTATTTTTTGTCTACAGTTGTTTTAGCCGTATGTAACTTTAATTTGATCGGACAATCAAAAGATTTGTGTCTAACTGTAGACAGTAAATAGTTATTTAATGAGTATTGTAGGAAAAAATAAATATTTTCTATATTTTTTTAATTTTGAATTTTTTTTATTGACTCGAACACGACACAAAGATGTTATGATACAATACAATTGAGAACTATTTAATGAACATTAATTGATGGAATTCTTTTTGAATCATAAATATAAAATATTTAAACTTGGAGTGTATAATTTATAATTAATTCAAACTTTTTTAACCGAAAAAATGACAGAGTTAGTCTCAAGTGTATATTGATATAAATTTATATTTTTTAGGGTGTAAATTAATATTTTTAAACTTTGAAAGTGTAACTTGAGATTTGAGTGATCTTTTGAGACGTAAGTTGAGATTAGCCCCCAAAAAAAATTGATAGGTAAGTCATTTATAATTTTGAAAATATTTTTTTTAATTGTGGTAACTTTTTTTTATCGTTTTCATGATACATGCGATCAATCTATTTTTGTGAATATTTTTGTCACTTTTGTGATAAATTTTTTTTACAACTTTTTGTGATATATGCGATCGATTCTTAGCAAAAAAGTTATAAATTACTAATAAAAATTATAAAAACATTCATTAAAATTGTAAAGTTTAAAGGTAAGATACCGTAGTCTGCTTCTCTTAATTTAAACCTTTTTTGAACTAAGACAATGAATGTTAAAATTATATTAAATGCTGTAAAGTCTACACCATGTTAAGAGATGATTTCACTGCCCTTGCCCACTGTGGGAAGATGCAAACGCAAGTAGGAGACCAAGAAGAGAAGGGAGAGAATGAAGAGTCAGAATGAGAGGAGTTGTTTGAACATCACTTAAGGCTTAAAATTGAATATTTTAATCACTTAATAAATTAAACTCGTTTGATAACCTAAAATTTATACTACTTAATATTTTAAACTTTTTTTAAAAATAGGTTAAAATTTTAAGTAACAAGTCACTTAATGTTGAAAATATTAGTTAGTAAGGAGTTTATTAATTTCTCATAATTGACAAATATACCCTCACCACCATTGTGTCATCGCCTCTACCACCACCACCACCATTGTACCACCGCCACTATTATAGTGCCACCGTCACCACTACTATTGTGTCATCACCACCACCACTAGCACTACCATTGCTGTTACCACCTCCACCACCACCACCATTGTGTCTCCACTACCATTATGTCACCGCCACTACCACCATTGCGTCATCGCTATCACTACTATCACTGTCGTCGCCGCCACCACCATTGTGTCGCCACCACCATCACTACCATTACCATTGCCACCATCGCCACCACCATTATAGTGTTTTTGCCACCACTATCATTGTGCCACCGCCACCACCACCATTATCATTGTCGTCACTACCACCACTACCATTGTCAGCACCACCGCCATCACCATTGTCGTTACCACCTCCACCACCATCACCATCACTATCATTGTATTGTTGTTACCGTCACAACCATTATGTCACCACCGCCACCACCATTGTGCCATTACTATCACCACCACCACCATTGTCATGACCTTCATTTCCACCACCACTACATCATCACCATTATTATATCGTCGTCGCCACCACCACCATCACTGTTGTCACCACTCTCATTGTGCCACATTATGTCACCACCACCACCATTATGATGGTGGTGATAGGAATAAGGCAATTGTGGAGATATGGTTAAAGAAAAGGGTAAAATTAGAATAATAATAATTTTCAGACTTCAACTCCTTATATTTGTCAAAAAATTTAATTAAATTCAATACTTAAATTTCAGTTGATACCAAACAGTCAGCAAATTAAAAAATTCAATATTCAGCACTTAAAATTTAGCATTCAGGTTCAGCGTTCATCTTTCAATTTTATCAAACACTACTTAAATTAAGTTGAGCATTTTAATATTATTACTAATACACTACGTGTGTTGTACGTGAATAATTGTCGTATATAAAATATTCATAAAAAGTATTATGTATATGTAGTTTATCCGATTTTGGAGGGGTGTTTAAGAGAGAAAGGAAGGAAGAGAGAGAAAAGATAAAAGATTTTCAAACTGGATATTGAGAGAGAAGCTAAAAGGTTTTTCAACTAGTCTGTATGACAGTCAGAGGATTTTTGTTCCATTTTTTGAGAGACAGTACTTGGTCCAAAATAAGGTTAAAAGAAGAAAATTAAGTGATATAAATGATATCACTGTCTACTTAGTTTTTTTAACGGCGGATAATCATTTACTAGATGATAGGAAGAGGTGGGAAAGTTAATTACTATGTTATACATCATAGTTAATACATAGTGGAAGGGTTATGACTCCTTGTCTACCTAATTTTCTTAATTGTGAATAATAATTAATATCAATGTACATATTATTCTGATTTTTTTTATGTGATTTGTTTATATAATTGTGATTTATAGTTATTTTATTCTATAATTCTTCATTGAAATCTATGATTTTTGGTCTCTAAAATATTCAATTCTTGTTTAAATGGTTCGTAATTAGACAATCCATTAAATTTTTTAACAGAAGTAATCATGTGTCATTCCGTCAGACAGCATCAAGCGATCAACACATGATCATTTCTATCCAAAATTTAACAGGATGTCTGTGTATTTATTATTTAAACATTAACTAAATACTTTAGAAAATAAATTGACAAAATTGATACAATAAAAATCAAACTCTCAAAACATGAATATTTCACGGATTAAAAGTGTTGTTAACCCTAAATTACAATACACTATTATATAATATATATTTTAAAAGAATATTAAAATTCTAAAATTTAAGTTTTATTTAAAAATACACTTTAATTTTTGTATATATAAACTCTTAATAAAACATGAAAAGTTTACAGTAATTGAATAATTATGTTGATTTAACATAAATTATTTTTAAAAAATACGTAAAAGATTATTTTTTATCTAAAAAATAAAATGTTTGAAATTTTGGATTAAAAAAATACACAAATGTAAGCATAATGTTATATTTATATTTGAAATGAGTAATATTATATTGATAAAGGTTTTGAAGATTTTTTGAACGTTTTATTGAAAATTATAGTGACGAATATATATATACTAATAAAAGTACCTTAATGTGAAAAACTTTTAAATCTCTATTTTACCCTTACAAATAATTGTAAAGTCCACATTTCACAATTAAATATCTAAATTATCATCATTTTATTTTATATAAATTCAAATTTTGAAATTATCTATAATATTTCTTATTTAATTATTTATTCACTACTAATAAAAGTAGTTTAAGATGAAAAAATTTTGAAACTTTATTTTATTTTTATAAATAATTGTAAAGACCACTCTATTCTTTTACAATTAAATATCTAAATTACTATGAAATCTTTTTATATGTATTCAAATCTCTAAAATATCTATAACATTTCTTTTAATTATTTATTCTCTATGTATAAATATCAGTTTCTATAAAACTTTTTGATTGACTATATTACGCTTAAAAAAATATGCATCATTATATTTTTAATAAAGTATTCAAAAAACCTTCAAAAACTCCATCAATCTAATATTACTCATATTATATGCAAAAATAACATTATGCCTACATATGTGTATTTTTTTTTAATCTAAAAGTTTAACCTTTTCATTTTGAAGATAAAAAATAATTGTGTATATAGTTTTTTAAAATCAATTTATGTTACACTAATATAATTTTTCAGTCACAATAAACTTTTTAAATTGTACTAAGATTTTACGTAAAAAAAAATATTTTAGTGTATTTTTAAGTAAAACTTAAATTTTTTAGAATTTTAATATGCTTGACAATATATATTATAGAGTAGTATATTAAGTCTTATCCCAATTGATCTAACTAATTCTTAATTACGGTAAGGTATCAATGTGATTAATATATTAACAATTAAATTTATTTTATTCAAAGAATTATAAGTAGAATCCTAATCAAGTGAATTTCAAGAAATTTAATTTCTCAAACATCAATAAAAAAATCAATCTCAATTAGATAATTTTTAAAAAATAGAACTTTAACTATATCTTTTTTTAGTATAGTTGAAAAAGAGAATTTTGGGAACATATAAAGATTTATAATCTTTTTTTAATAATTTTTGTTTACGAAAACTATCACATGCAACGCACGTGGTGCATTACTAGTATTTTTTAAAAGTAACATAACCAATTAAAAAGTTTCATAACATAACCAATTAAAAAGTTTCATAAATACTAATATTTATGCATAGTAAATAAAGAATTAAAAGAGATGTTAGGGATAATTTGAAGATTTACACACACAAGTATATGATGATAATTTAAATATTCAACTATGGAAGAATAACGTGGTATTTAAAATTCTTTATAAGAGTAAAATAGTGAATTAAAAAAAATTTATGCTAAAACAAAAGTTTCATTCTTTATTAGTTGTATAAATGAAAAAAAATACATATATATAGGCATAATATTATCTTTATATTTGAAAAGAGTAATGAAATATTAAAAGAGTTTTTGAACACTTTATTGAGAACTATAATAATGCATATATTTTTTAATGGTAATATAGTCAATTAAAATTTTTCATAAATATCAATATTTATATAAAGATAATAGAGAATTAAATGAGATGTTAGAGGGCAATTTGAAAATTTAAATATATAAGGATGTAATTATAATTTTGATATTTGGCTATGAAAAGCTAGTATGGTATTTAAAAATTTTTATGAGGGTAAAATAGTAAATCAAAATTTTTTCACTTAAGGTACTTTTATTAGTAGTATAAATATAAATATATAATTTATTGTACTAGTGTGTAATATTATATATAATTTAATGTACTAATTTATAATGTACACACATGAATCTTTATATATAATGTATTGTATATATATATGTATAACATTATTACATCCATGTACATGAATATTATCTAATACATGAATCATATTAATTAGATACATATATAAGTCAGATATATGTATATTATGTATGCATGAATGAGTTGTATACATGAACTCTTATAAGAGCTTATAAATAGGATTTTTAAGTTAAGTATTTGAACACTGATGTGACATCATACAACACATTATAACATTTCATAACATACTACAGACACTTGAGAGTTTAGGGCAAAGAATGGTGTTTTCATTGTAAAATTTTTGATTTAATCACTTATGCAGAATTGGTTAGAGTCATACAACAAAACTAGCAGACTTTTGTATCCTGGAGGGGCCAAGTCTTATGAGAATGTCTATTGTATTGGATTAGAGATTTTCTATCCGCAAAGAGCTTGAATCTCCTTAAAGAAGGCGAATACATACATCTCAACCTAAGTTGTTTCGTATCAAAATTTTATTATTTTATACTTTGCTTCTCAATGAAAGTAATATCACCAATAATTTTAAGGAGATTCAAACAATTGGAATTTGTACTTGAGAAGCCTACACACTTCACTGGAGATTTCTACAAGCCTTTCCAACTAATGAGAGTCCAATTCAAGAGATGGAGAGAATTCAAAGAGATTTTACAAAACAAAAAAAAAATATCCATGGATACATTGGATGCACATATCCGCGTAGAGGAGAAGGTAAGAGGTAAAGATGCACAATTTTTTACTGAATCTTGTATCCTAAGTGATGTATCAAAATCTCATACACTAAATATTTGGTAGAGTTAGTGGACTCCACTAATCCAACCACCTGTATTGATTTGAGATACAAAATTTAGATAATAATTTAGTTAGCATAGCATTACTCTATCACTATTAAGGTACGTTTTCTCTACTCAAATAATTTACTTACAAATAATAACTGTAGAAATGCTTATTTGAAGCATAGTAAGAAAGCTTTGAAGAAACGATGGTAGACCTCAATATAATAGTGGAAATTCAAATCATGAGAATATGAGCCAATGACCACTTTCACATAGTAAAATTTTAGTGCTTGTTTTGTTTGTGACAATAGTGGGCTTGTTGCTCGAATTTACAAATTTTGTAAATGCGAGGCTTTGCCCCAAGCTAATGTTATCGAGGAGTCACTTTGTGACAATAATTACAAATATCAATATGGTTAAGAGTACAAAAGGATGGTGGGCAGACTCTGGTGCCAATAGGCATGTCTGCTACAATGAAAAGTGGTTCAAAGTGTATATTTCCTATGAACAACCAAATAACATTATGTTTGATGACTCTCATTCAACTAATGTTTCTTGGGAATGCTGAGGTCGAATTGAAATTTAACGAAGCTGGCTTCAAACAAGTTCTAAAATTAGATCAATTTATAATTTCTAAATAATATGTTTATTATGGGCATGCAAAGGTTATATATGTGATGACATGTTTAAATTGAGCACCGAGAATAATGAAAAATGTGTTAGTTTTGTTTACTTGCTTTTTTTGTGTGAATTCTTGGCACGCTCATTTATGTCATATCAATTGTAGATATGTTGCAGTAAAGCAAAAATCACAAAAAAAGCCTCATAAAAATGTTGAACGAAGTACCGAATTGCTTCAGTTCATTCACTTTGATATTTGTGAATTTGAGGATATATTGACCCATGAAGAAAATATATATTTGCGAATGATTAAATATGATTATGAACTTTACTATTTTATACTTTAAACTTAAGATCATTACTAAATATTGTTGTTTTACTTCAAATGTTATATCTTTATTTTATAAACTGAGACTCACATGTTTTTATGATTTCTAAACCTTATATAGGTTTGAGAAGGTTTTCATGCTACGCTTGTTTGCTCATCTTACGATATAAATATTTTTTCTCTCGATTGTAGTCTTGAGGAAGATCTCGGATTAATGAGCAAGTTAATTTAGTTTGAATTATGAAATTTGATTAAGGAACAATGTTATGAATATTTCTTATTTATAAAGCTTCAAAATACTATTATGAATTTTGGATGTAAACCTAATTGTTTGTTTATGTTTCATTTGGAAATTTATCTAATTAATTGTTGGAAGTTGAATAGTTTGATTTATTTTAATTGTTCATTTAGTTTATTCTCATGGTTGAATAATGTATAAATAGTTAATGCTTTGACGGTTTGTCTATGTCATCATTTTGGCTCCTAAAGATAAAATTCTAGTTGGGGTTGTCTTTTTTCATAGTGAGTTAATTCTTTGAAATGGTAAAATATAATTTTGGGTTAGGATATTTACCATTTGCATCCAACAATCTTTTTGTGGGTTACGATCTCTAACTTAATAAAAAAGAGTCAATGTTAACTATCTAATTGTGCCAAAAAAAATAGGGACAATATATTAAACAGAAAAAGAAGTATAATCTTTAATCAATGTATCAATTAGGGTATTTTACATATATTTTACTCATATCAAATATAAAATATTTATTTTACTGGGTTAGAAGATAATAGACAGTTTATTAGGGGAAAAAAACTAAAGCACTAGCAATTTTTAAAAAATTAAGGGGACGATGGAGTCATTTTAACTTGGTTATGATCTCTCTAAGACTACATATGCAAATGTCATATTTTTATATAAAGTGGTTAATATCTTACATGGATGGATAGTTATTTGAAGGAGTGAGGTCTATTTTACTCGCGTATAGAATTATCATTAGACGAGTATATCACAACACAATGCTCATATGCATGCGGATGCGGATGCCGGCGACCCTTATAAAAGCTATATATGTTTTAGATAATCCACATAGTATGATAAAAAGAGACTTCTGCAGAGATAGGATGACCAACAATATCTAATCACAGTAAAAACATTCCTAGTTAGGAAACTTTTGCCGTCTTAATCTACAGTTCTCAATAACAGGTCCAATAGGATTGTAAAACTTTTTGTGAGAAGTCTTCTTTGGCGCTATATATATATATATATATTCCAAATACATGTGGATTCAGTCCATTCAAACGCAATCTTCGAACACGCGTACTTTCCCATATTTCATATTTTATTTTTCTGTTTCCGTGGAATCTTCCAACTTTTCCGATTCAACCATAGTAGGGGACTTGGACAAGATGATGGTGAAAGAGGCCATAGTGAATCTTGAATGGCCGAGCAGCAACAATATCAGTTGGTCACTAATAATGGAAGGCATGGAATCTTTCAACAATTCCGATGCAACGATAGTAGCAGACTTGGAGAAGATTGTGAAGAAGAAGGTGAACAACGTCGTAGGGAAGGTTGAATGGCCAACAATCTCCAAAAACAATACCGGTTGGTCACCACTCCTGGATGCCATTCATTCTTCAAACTTTTCCAATGCAACGACAATAGCAGACCTGGACAAGATGTTGAAAGGCGTCATAGAGAAGGTTGAATGGCCGGCAAAGACAAGCAACAATACCAGATGGTCACCACCAATGGAAGCCATGGAATCTTCCAACTATTCCGACGCATCGATAGAAGCAGACCTGGACGAGTTGGTGAAGTTCATGGTGAAAGATTTTGTATTTGTTTAGGGTCACATTACGATTGAAGAAGATTTGTTACAATTCAACCACGACCAAGCCCCACCTGACATAGATGGATAAAATAGTTCCTTTCTTAGTAGTTAATTGCATTACTCTTAAAGGAACAGTGCATTCGAATGAATGTACATATTGATCATGACTTCATAAGTTTTCTATAGAAACTATAAACTTGATGTAGGATAGATTAATTTTCCATTTTGTTTTATTTTTTATTTTTGTTTGGAATCACAATTGAATGAGAAAAATTATATTTTAGTATTCCTATTCCATGTCTATTTTAGATTTCCTACTCTTCTTCTTCAATCTTGAAGTCAATCCAATTCTTTTAACGAAAACTACGAGCAGTTCTTAGGAGGAATTTTAAAAACTATTCTATAATGAAGGTGTAAAGCCGACACTTATCAAATACTTCACACACTGTCACCAAGTAGTATTGGATTGTTGTGTATTGCCAATTTAACACCAATCCATGTCCTCCAGTGGGACACAAGCCATCGACTTGTTGGACCAAGATGCATTCATAGATTAGAGTCATCACAATATGCGGTAACATATAATTTCTTGGACAAGATGGAGAAAGGAAAGGATGATTTAAAATAATTTGTACTTGGTGGGCGTTTTGACTATAAATTTTAGGATTTTTTGCACTTTGCATCTTGAATGATTTTAAATTTCTCACTTTGTATCCTCAAAAATTAAATTTCTCACATTATGCTCTCAATATATTAAAAGCATTGCAATGTGACCCTTCTGTTAGTTTCTGTAATTTTTTTCGTCAAAATCCAACCGATTGACACATAAGAAAAAACTAACAAAAAGCTAATAAAATGGTCATATTGGAACACTTTTGATAAATCGAGAATGCAAAGAAGAAAATTTAACCTTTGAGAGTGTAAACTAAAAAATGTGAAATCTTTTAGGTTACAAAGTGTAATTTGTCCTAAATATTAATCTTTGTTCAAAATCGTAAAATAATATATTATATTTGTATTTATTTACATCATATTAGATACTTGAAAGTTCATTAAACACAAAAGGGTCAGTATACATAGTTTATTTAAACAAAAAATAATAAAAAAGAAGTTGATCTAACCCTTTACAAAAATATAAAGCTAATTATTGTAATTTACAATTGTACCCCTTGATTTTTCATAATTTAAAATTTTAAATCATGCTACTAGTCACAACCAAATGAACTAATGAATTTTTTTATTTTTTTTTATCTTAATCACTTTTTTAGTAAGACCGCCAATTTTGTAATAATTTGGAAATTCAAGGTTAGCTCATAAGCTCTAGTGAAGAATTTTTATTTTTTTTTTAAATAAAATTGGGTAAGATTAATCAACATTTTATTGTCAAAAATAAAGAATGAATCAATAAGCCACAAAAAGAAGCACTCGGTAAAATGACCCTAATCTTTTTTTTTTCCACTTATACAATGACCCTAATCTTTGACTCGAAAAAAATAAAGTTTTCACAAGACAAAGAATATCATTAAATCAAAGACTCATTGATACAATGACCCTAATTACATATATAAATGAAATTAAAATTAGTAGTGGCCCTAATATTTCCAAATAAGGGCATGTCCGAAAAGTGTCAAGAGTGTATCAAAAAATGTTTAGTCATTTAGGTATAAGTCTATATGAATGGATGGACAAGAGAATTATAGGGGTGGGCACACTTAAATCTATCTATTAAACAAACTTAACAAACATGTTAAATATATGTAGCAAATATTTTTCAGAAAAGAAATTGAGGGCAGGCATAGGCGTCCTTTGTACCATGCTTGGCTCAAATTACATGAAGTTTATAGGTAGGTATAATTGATTTTATTATAATAATTAAAAATAAAATAAGAAATCAAAAACAATTCGCATATGCTGACATTTATAAGTAATATATATATATATATATATATATATATATATATATATAGATAGATACAGATATAGATTTGTATTTTAGGTTGTTTAAACGTTAATTTTATTTTATATTATCCTACTGTATAAGGGTCTTTATTGTGTATTTTAAGTTACGTTGTTGCACACACTAATTGTACTCTAATAATATAGTACCTCTTTCCCTTCGCTCCCTTTCCATTTGCACATACTAACACGAGAGACATCAGCATTGGAAGACTCCACAGGTATGCCACTATGAAAGCATGAAAACGGACACAAGATACAAACAAGGAAAGCACAACAGGGGCACATCGACATGGCAAATCCAAAAAAAGTAGGGCACGGACATGACTAAGACAACTACTAATACTCGTTGTACATATAAATGCCACGGAATATGATTATATAGGGGCACTCACCAAACACAATAATATAAGTGGACATGTGAGTTGGTGTTCTCTTATATTACACTACTAATGTACTATATGCATTTCACGTGAATAGTTTTCATACACAAAAATTAATAAAAAGTGTTAGGTATATGTGTACTTAAATTAAATATCATCTTAAATTTATCAAACTTATTTTTTCATTACTCAAACTTTATTATATAATTATGAAAACCTTGTATATGCATAAGCTTTGTTGATCTAATTATAAAAAAATTAAAAAATAGTTAGATTTCTATATTTTTCTAGAAATTTGTGATTGAGAAAGGTTTTTAGTGATGTTTAAAAATTAATTTTTTTTAAATTCATTTGATTAAGATTCCATTTATAATTCATTGAATAAAATAAAAATAATTGTCAATATACTAATCATATTTAAAATTTTACAGTAATTAGGAATTAGTTAGGTATATTTGGATAAAATTTAATATACTTCTTCATAGTATGTATTATATATTATATTAAAAAAAAATTACAATCTATTTTCACACAAAATCTTAATACAACTTGGAAAATCTTAAATCATGTTTATCCAAATTTGATGAAATTTCTTCAAATAGATTTGGATTTGAATACATATAAATCTGATCCGATATATATATATATTAGTTATTGAGGATCAACAATAAACATATTTGTATTCACACCTAAAATTAAATCACAAACATAGAGGAGAGAGAAAAGAATTTAAGCATTAATTGTAATGGGGATGAGCAGTGGTAATGGTGGTGGGAGACAGTGATGGTTGTGGTTGGTGGCGACGATCATGATGGTGGTGGTGGTGGCAGTTGTGGGTTACAACAATGATGGTGGTGGTGAGTTTTGTGTAACGATGGTGGTAGTGACAGCCATGAGTGACAACGGTAGTGGTGGTGGACGACGATGATATTGGTTGATAGGGGTGGTGGTGGGGCGACTATAGTGGTGGAGACAGTAATAGGTTATGGTAGTGGGCAGTAACGATGTTGGTGATGGGCGACGACGAATGCTTTCTGGGTGACAATGTGATAGGTGATGGTGAATGGCGGTGGGGGTGGGTGACAATGGGTGGCGGTTGTGGTGGTCAATGATGGGTGATGGTGGTAGGTATGGTGGGAATGGGTGCTAGTGGCTAGCGGCAATGGTAGGCGACGATGGGTGGTGGTGAGTTGTGATAGTGAGTGGTGGTGTGAGTAACAATAATGGTGGTGGATGCTGACAGTGAGCAACGGTGGTAGTAAGATAATGGTGATAGATGTAATAAATACAAAAATGAGATAACGATAGTGGTAGCGGTGGACGATAGTGGTAACAATCCATGAGCCGGTGATGGTAGGGCAATGACAGTGGGGGGCCGACAGTTGTGGTGGTGGGGTGATAGTGGCGGCATGATGGTGGGGTGACAGCTGCGATGGCGGTGGTGTTAGTGGTGATGGTCGTAGAGGTGGTGGCAGTTGTTGTGGTAGATGTGGTGGTAGGATGACAACGATGATAATGGTGGGGATGGGGGTGGTGGTGATAGTAGACTTGGTGGGGCGGTTTCAAAAGTACTTATAAGAAGTTATAAGTCATAAAAATACTTTTAAAAAGTCACTCTAAAAATACCCTTAGGGGCCTATTTTTTCAATTAAATTTGAAGTGTTAATATTAACCATCAGATTAACTTTAAAGTAAAATTTTAAAAAATCTCAACCATGAAAAGTAAAAATCATTTTGTTTATCTTTTAAGATTTGAATTGTATTATACTTTATTATAGATATACGTACATACATATATATTTAATTGAGAGAAATTATTGTATATACATACATACTTAGTTAGATTATTAATGATATTAATATGAATTTAAATAGAAATTATTGAATAAAATAATTTGTTGATAAAATTAGGTTTAAAGTAAACTCAATTTGGTAAAATTATTATTTTTTTATGAAATTTTGTTGGGATTCAAATTTTCAGATCGAATCAGAATCTGATTAACAAATGCAAATATGAATTAAAATTTTGAAATTCGTCGAGTAAACAGATTGAATTCGGAACTTGAATTTTTAATTAGATTCGAATATAGACAAATCAAGATCCTATCCATTGACAGCCCTACTCGTAGGCTTGACCGAGCAACCTACAATAGGTTCAACTGCTATTGAAACTTAAAAATTGACCTAATTTATTAATATAATGATGTGACAAGTAATAGAGTCACAATCAAAAAGTTCAACAATCACACCAACATTATTAGATCATGTCTCTATCACATCATTAAGTCAGCATTATGTCTATTTTTTACTTCTCAATAGCATTATTCACTAATTTGACTTATTACTTGATGCACAAAATTGTATATCGAGCAATGTAGATGAGGTTTTAGCAGTGTGAACCGCAATGTGAAAAACCATGAGAGGGTGGGCCATGATTTTATTTGTTTTTTTGGGGGGGGGGAATAGCTATGTAGCCAAAAATTTATTTAAATTTGGTCATTCGACGAGTTATCATCAATAATATCGATTTTTGATGTATAAAACCAATTGAAATCCTTTCTATTTTATGAATTCAAATAATTAATTTAAACAAATTTAAATGGTTAATAATGCAACTTAGTAGTTGTGGGTAAATTAAAATTAAGATCACAGTTAACGTTATAAAATTTAATTTAAAGATGACAAGGGCTATGTAAGATGCATTCGAAAATAAAATTTTAAGGCTATAATGTTTCATTTTCAAAGGGCTATGACACCCTAGGCCATTACTTAGCTCCGCCACTAAATTGAGACTATTGAAAGAAATCGAGTGCAAGATACAGATTTATCGAATCCTAACTCTGAAAATGACATTTTGAGATAAGTAAGAAAGAATGGACCAGGGCTTATTATGATTCTCAAATAGAGACTTTTGGAGAAAATATTGAGGGGAACGATAACACCATGTAATTATTGTCACGTAGTGTCACTATTCAATAACAAATTAACATGTGGAAACCTTACCAAATTTAGTAACTATCTTGTATATGTATAAAAATAAGTATCAAGTGGAACTCATCTATCCCAATTGTAAATTTATTATTGGATGATAACATGGTATCGTCATTATACTCAATATTTATTCAGATTCGAACGAAGAGGTTAGCTGACAAAAAAAACATAGAACTAAAATAGTCTAACATTACATTTGAAACTTTTGGTGGAATCCAAAGTGTAAATGCCTAACATACATTTCGATGGCGATCATTCCCATATGAATACTAGAAAGGTTTAAGGACAAATTTGTTTAATGGGTTTAACATAACTCGTGAAATAACCGTTACAATGAATATTTTCTCCCCGGGCCACAAAGCGATACCCGACACTTAGAAAACCTATATGTTTTAGATGTGAATTCCGGCCTTGCATAGGAAGTCTAATTCAATTAGGAAATCAGGGTCTTTGATACTATAAATATTTCAAACACATGGTAGATTTACTCCATTCCTTTCTCTATCTTCAAACACACTTTCGCATGACACCCCATTTAATATTTTATGAAGATAATAATTTTTTTAATAATTATTAAATATTTTACAGAGAGTTACTATGATTTGTTTTTAATCTTTTAGTGGTTTTGGGATTGGGTGGGATTGGAGAATAAATTAAGTGCAATTATAAAGTTAGGATCTTACAGATGAAGAAATTAAATGAAGTCTCAAAGAAACAATAAGAGAGCTAGAAATAAGGATAAAAAACTAGAGCAAGACAATAAGAGTGGGAGGGGGAGGGGGAGAGGGAGAGAGAGTTGGAGAGAGCCGGTGAGAGTGGAGGAAAAAATTGTGAAAATAATTTAAGAGAGATTGCTATTTTTAAAATTAGAAATCGTTACTTTTAGATTTTTTTAAAAAGATTTTGTTATTGTATAAGACTTTCTACAAGGTTTTGTATACACTTATTAAAATATTACTACATTTTAGGGGTTTTTATAAGGTTTTAGATAAATTTGTGAAATATATTAGGTCTTTAACTAGATCTATTCAAAAGGGCCTCAAAACATGAAACTGAACTAAGTGCTAAAAATTAAATTGGGCCCTAAATCCATTCTAAGGATTGAAGTGTCTGTATATCTCATAACAGTTGCAATATCTGTCGTCCGTCACTATCGAGTCTTCGTCCATAGAATCGATTAAGTGAAATAAATTGATTACTATATGACACACAAGTATTAAAAGTAATATATATGTTACTCTATATTTTATGCACTTTTTTAATTTATCAAAAATAATATGCGGATCAGGTACTTTCATAATAAAGATGTTCAATGTTATAACGTGATGACACATAATTTTTCATTTTTAGTAATTTAGTCATCTAATATATATTATACATTACATATGTGTTAAGGAGAATTACACTCAGGCCTCCTGAGATTTATCACTTAATCACCCAGACCCCTTACGTTTAAAATATTACACATAAATCCCCTAATGTTTAAAATATTACATATAAACCCCATAAAGTTTGTACACGCATAATATTTAGATCTCTGCTATCAATGTCAGTTAGTATATCCATTAGTAAATTATATCTAGACCCCCTAAAGTTTATAGATGTATAATATTTAGACCCCTCAAGTTTAAAATGTTATATTTAAACTAAAAATACTCTAATCAAATATAGTATATTAAATATTTTAAATTTTATAACTAAAATTCATGTTCTATTATGAAATTTATTGAAATAAAATTAAAATTTTAATTTTAATATTTTCTTAAAAAATTATAATTAGTATAATTATACTATCTATTGAAATTTAATTTGGCCCTCTAAACGACCAAATTAAACTACAAAATTACCCCAATTAAAGCTAGAATATATTGTTTCCATTACAATTTTGTTTAATTTTTTTTATTCTAATAGATAGTATAATTGTACACTAAATATGATTTTTTAAGAAAAATTAAGTTTTTATTTTTGATTTTATTTCAATAAATGACTTATTAGAACATGAATTTGAGTTGTAAAATTTATATTCTATTATGAATGACTGAAACCCCTTGGTTATTTTTTAGTTTATTACAGTAGATAGTATAATTTTATATTAATTATGATTTTTTAAAAAAAATTAGCTTTTTATTTTGATATTATTTCAATAAATGATATAATAGAATGTGAATTTTGGTTTTAAAATTTAAAATATTTAATATTCTATCTTTGATTAGAATATTTTTTGTCTTAATATAACATTTTAAACTTGAAGGGTTTAAGTATTATACGTTTACAAACTTCAAGGGGTCTAGTGTAATTTACTAACAGATATATTAACGGACATTGACGACAGGAGTCTAATTGTTACGCGGATACAAATTTTAGGGGGTCTGTGTATAATATTTCAAACCTCAAGAGGTCTGAGTGATTAAGTGACAAATTTTTGAAGATTTGAGTGTAATTATCTCTATGTGTTATTTCATACTCGTGCTATCTGCGTACAACTATTCAATTATATAATTCATACTCGACAAGAATTATAAAGATACATAAATTACCATAACTAAGTACATCTTTTTTAGTAAATAAATTCGTATATCTGTTTGTTTCTCTCAACTTTTGCATGACTCACATTTTTTGGAATACAATATATTGTTTCATTACTATTATATTCTTTTATTTGTTTTGTATGTTCTTCATGAAAATTATGGTATTATATGATCGACTATTAGTATACATTCTTAATTCCTTATTATCTTGTTATTGAATTATTTTACTATTTTTTAATTTTTTTATATGATCCTTATCTTATTTATGTATGTAACGTTTATCTACTATTTTATAATGTTTTATTTTTGATAATAAATTTTTTTGATTTTTTTTTAAATATTAATTAATTTTTATTGTGGATTCTTTATTATAATAAACAATCTAATTAGTTTGTATTTTTGTGTTTAAATGAGAACAAAATCAAGTTTTAGAGAAATAAAAATTATATTTGATTTATTTTTATTTGTGGAACAGTGGAAGAGAGTGAGAGAGGTGCTTATTATATTAATTTTTTGAAGTGTTAACCTTTTTTTTTATCTTTAATAAATGTTTATGTGTGAGGTAGATGACATTTTTGGACCAAAGTTAAATTATAATGAGTTTTAATTTTTGATCTATATTTCATTATTGAACTTTAAAATTTAGTGAAAATTGGAAGTTAGTCTTCCTAGATGTATTTGTTTGGAGATAAGTCCTATAAGGAAACTTATAAGAGGGTAAGTTCATGTTTAAAATTATATATAATGAATTAAGTCCACTTTTGTTTTTTTATCTCAAAAATACCCTTTTTGAAAGAAAATTAATCTTTTTTTTCTCATGTCTATCTATATCCATATATAAGTTAAGAGTTTAACTAACATTAAATAGTATATATATATAAATAGTAATATTCAAATACTATGAATTTGAATAGTAAAATTCAAATTCTTGTTACTATTTTTTATTATGTTACTGTTCATGTTACTATTTTTGTTGAATATGTTATTGTTTTTGTTGAGCATGTTATTGTTTTTATTGAGTATGTTATTATTATTATTTTCTTAAATATTAATATTCAATGTCATTATTTTTTTTTAATATTACTATTTTTTATATTTGAATTGTACTCTTTTTTGCGTTTGAATTTGAAAGAAATAATTATTATTAAGTATGTTATAGTTTTTGTTAAGCATGTTATTATTTTTATTGAACATGTTATTGATGTTATTGTTTAAAAATATTAATATTGAATGTTTTAATTTTTTTTATGTTTAAATGTTACTATTTTTTTGTTGTGTTTAAATGTATTATTTTTTGTGTCTAAATGATATTTTTTTTTGTATTTGAATATTACTCTTTTTTTATTTTTAATGTTACTCGATATATATATAAAGATAGATAAGAGAGAGAGAAAATTTTAATATTAGTCAAACTCTTAACCTATATATGGATATAGATAAATATGAGAGAGAAAAGATTTTTATATTAGTCAAACTCCTAAGATTTAGGAGTTTTTAATTTTTAATTTTATTTCACTTTTAAAAGAAAGATATAGTATGGTAAAATTGACAAAAAATGGACTTCATAACAAACAAGTATTCTTAACGGACTTAAGTCCAAACAAGTCCATATATGGGACCGGCCTCTAAATTTTCCTAAAATTTAAGGTCTTTTCTATGTGGGCCCAAAGCCCATACTTTGTTTGGGCTATTGTTGAGCCGGTCATGCTAATCACAATAAAACCATTCCTAGTAGATTTCTTTGCCAGAGAAACTTTGTCTGCATGGGTCTAATTCAAGTCTAATTCAAGTCTAATTCAATTAGGAAATTTAGACTTCTTTGATATTATAAATATTTCAAACACCCGATAGATTACTTCATTCCTTTCTCTACCTTCAAACACAATTTCGCAATTTTCATAATGAATCTTTATTGATAGTGAATCTTTGCAGCTTTCTTTTTTTACTTTGTTTTGATGTTTGATCTTTACTAGAAGCTATGGAATCTTTCAACTATTCAGATACAGCGAGATTAGTAAATCTGGACAAGATGGTGAAGAAGAGGGTGAACGAGGTCGTAGAAAAGGTTGAACGGCCGGCAAAGACGAGCAACAATACTGCAGACTTGGACAAGATGGTGAAAAAGCAGATGGAGAAAGACGTCGTAGGGAAGGTTGAATTGCTGGGGAAGACGAGCAACAGTATCAATTGGTCACCATTAATGGATGGCATAGTAAAGGCTCCTACCAATTCAGTAGATGCGGTGAACATTGTTGATGAACACATCACCAGTGTCCTCTATGGTCCGAGGAAAACACGTCGATTGCCAATTTTTGAAAAGATATGCCCTTCAGAGTCATCTGATATAAATAAATAAATAAAATAATCTCTTAATATTACATACATTAAGGATAGATTTACTAGTATCTTTATTATTTTCTTTTTTTTTTTTAGAATCACAATTGAATGAGAAAATTTCTGTTTTAGTATTCCTATTCCATGTCTATTTTAGTTTTCCTACTCTTTTTGTTTGGTCTCGAAGTCGATCCGATTCTTTTAAAGAACTAAGCAAATTGTCTACTTCGAGATAGACTCGCAAAATTGCAAAAAAGATTCTATAATGAAGGTTTAAAGCCGACACCTATAAACTACTTCACACTGTCACCAAGCAATATGAGATCGATCTGTATGGCCAATTTACCACGAATCCACTCCCTTTACAATCACATATCCTCATGGGGGACCTGTCCCAACCCAGTTGATGCATGGTTCCCACCACACTAGCTGTAGCTATCCCACACCATCGACTCGCTTGACCAAGATGCACAACTGTGATTTTCACACAACGAGGATCAATAAGTCTGACCCTTTACTGTAATGCACTAAAGTTGTATTGTATGATAATGTCCGAACCTACATTGTATAATATTGTTTGTTTTCAATAAGGCCTGCATGACTTTAAAGGCGTTCACGTTTATCAAACGATGTCACATAAATCCAGAGTCGCTACAAATATGCAGGAACATATAATTTCTTGGACGGGATGGGTAAAAGAAAGCCTGGTAGAAAAGAATCGCCTATTGAGTTTTAAATTTATACAACCAATCATTGTAGATTTAAGTACAACTAAACATGGGATGCCACAAAAACGTACCCGTGAGTCAAAGAATGAATGGAAGGACAAGTGAGCCAACAATAAAAGATTTCAAATGGCCGCCTAACACACTGATCGCCACTGAGGAGAGAGATTTTTTGTTTTTCTTTTGAGTGACAAACAACCGAATCATCAAACATTAATATCTGTTCGTTTTGATCTGGAACTGCTGATCTCTTTGGTGCCCGTAAAGGCAAATCTTGGGAAGCTATAGTTCTCAGGTGTCGACATGGGTTGCTGAGGATAAAGCGTGGGAGGCGGAGTGAGATTGCGCTGAGCCGGAAGGGGAGGAAGCACATTGTATTTGTAAGGGTCACCAACTAAACTGCAAATAGCAGGGGGAAAAAACCAGTAAGAAACATGGCTAGTATAGAGATATCCAAAGCTGTATAAAAGAGAAGATGCTAATATTATCGGCGATCCATGATAAACATAACAAAAAGAGAAGAAATGTTGCAGGCCGAAGCACTAGATTGGACATAGTAACCTTCAAATCTCATTTTAATACACGTTTTATGCAAAAATTTCTACAACAAAAAACAAAAATTGCACTAGCATAAGTTGGTAACTCAGACATGCATACACGCTATCAGAAACCACCATGAAGGATATGAGTTGAGGCTAAGAACTTCATATCACAAAAGACAAAAAGCCAATCCATAAGAAACAGCCACCACCAACCATTCTGACCAAACCTAATATCTGAAATGTCATACACACTTTTTCATCATACAGTGAAATCAGATACCATATTTGGCAGACCTCCATAATGCTCAACTTGACAAGATTATCAATGCTTATATATCAAGTGCCTTAAAATTCATAGACAACCCATTCACCGTTTGCTGGAAAAAATCCTGTATATTTTTTTGTCGAAATCAAAGCATTAAACTCGTTTCTTTTCTCCAGCTTAACAAAGACACTGACAAACATTCACCAAAATAGTGACTGACAAATATAAAATGTGGCATTGGAACACAGCCAGAAAGCTAATGGCCTCACAGCGTAGCATTTTTTACGTACTTGCATTCCATCATCACATAACAAGCCTCCTTGACCTATGTAAAAGTAACACAAGCAATTCGGCTGGTTGTATAAGAGAAAAACAAGAATAGGATTAATTACACTTTGATCATCGAGAGTATCTTGTCTTTCTTCCTTTCGTTTCCATTCTATTCTTCTTTCTTCTTTCTTCTTTCTTCTTTCCCCTCAAATGGGAGGAGGAGGTATGGATTCTAATATCAAAGTGAACAGAACTTCCAAGATGTCCCTTCCAGATAGCACTATTATATTGGAGTTCTATATTAGAACTATTTTGGAAAAAAAAGGTCTGTGGACTGGATAGCTATTAATATCAAATGAAAGGGTGTACCATGCATCACAGACATTAGTATATCTAAACCGGTTGGCAAGGCAAAAAATGTACAGCACAAGATATAAGTCAGTGGTGACAGTATAACAAGTTTAGTAAGTTGATATTGGTGTAAGGTGCGATTTAGTAACAATATCAACCTCTGATTTCTGAGCAGTTCATACCTTCTACTTTTGTATAAATGATCTTCATCACTTGAAATTTCCCCTGCATTCTGTAATGGTCTCTGTACTGGGGAAGACCATGGGTTTACTGCTGGTAAGTCATCCGAAAAATATCTCCTCCTGATCAACTGGGAAAATTACTAGCAAACTTAGACAATGACCACCCACATAAATTTAATTTCAAGCAGATAAAGGACAAGAGTACAGACCATGCGAAAAAACTTCATCACAGCTTCCTTGTCATATCTTGCTTCTTTAGCGGCCTATACATGTTCAGCAGACATAAAATTTTGAATAAGCACCAAATGATAGCAACCCAACAATAACGAGTTGATTAACAATTTATAACTGTAGCTCTCTGAATGAATAAGGTCCAAATGGTGAATTCCAAACAATGAAAAAGTAAATGAGGCTAACTCAAATGCAAGTATTGGTTCATTCATTTAAAAGCTTGAAGATAATATTTTACCGCTAAAAGGCCTCCACTGCCAGGAAAACTCTCGGTCAATGGAAGTTCCTCACTTGATGGAAGCAAACCTTGCTTCTCAACCCACTGGCGAGCAGCATCCACAAGATTGCCGCTGCTCCCTCTCGTGCCCTCTTTTGCAGCAATGTCTGCTTTGTTACCAATAACAATGTAAGGTACAGGAAGGCCACCTGGACCTCCAGACCCTAGGGGGGCTGAGAATGTCCCAGTAGCGGCAATCTCTGCTGCCCATTTATGCAAACTTGTTTTTGTCCTTCTCTGGGAGAGATCATGGACAAAAATAACACCTACGATTGGGAATGAAAATATGAGACCGGGTGATAATAACTTTGATTCTTGCAGTCAAACACATAGAATACTCGAAAAAGGACCAACTCAAAAATCAAAACAAACAGTCAGACATTAGTAGTTTCAATTGAAATTACATCAAATATTTGTTGGAATTATTGTTACCGATGGATAAGGAAGAAAAGCTGAAAACATAGAAGTTAAGGTCATAAACTTATAATTGCAATCTAACTTCTGCATTTCTTAACTGCAGCTTTGCATCTAAAGACTGTATATATCTAAAATTGCTAATATTAAGTTTTTAATGCTTAAGCATAATATGTCCAGTTGTTATTAACAAAAATGAAGTTCAAACAAGAAAAAAGGTTCACTGCTCACCATTAATCTGTGAAAAGAATAGAGACCTGCATTCTTTGTATCGGTCATGTCCTGACACATCCCAAAGTTCGATAAAAAATTCTCTCTCAGAGTCACCTTTAATGCTGTTCGAAGAGCTACCAGAATTTCCATAGGCAGTGTGCTGGATAATAGAAAAGGCAAAGTATTTAGTCAAGATTCGAATATACTGATAGCTCAATAATGCCGTATCAAAAGAAAGAAGTCTTACCTTCACATCAACAGTACACCCAATTGTTTGAGGAGGACGAGCGATGGAAGATCCTCTGACAATCAGATGTATGAGAGAGGTTTTCCCCACACCTACCAGAAAACTCAAATTGATGATGAAAGCTTGTAATCAAATATTAACTTTAATAGACATATTATGTTTATAAGGGAGGAAAGTATGTTATTATTTTGGCAAAGCCTGAACAAAAGTCGGATCAGAGTAAGTGACCAGAAGTTTTTCTTAGCATCCCTGCCAATTATTCAAGGTTAGTGCCAAGGAAGCATCCCACTCAAGCACCAAAAACAAAACCAGAACCTTCTTCATGATATGGAACCACTGTTTTTTAGAAGTTCAAACAAACAATGTTCCCATTCAATCAGAAAAATATAAACCTAGCAGTTTATTTGATAAAAATTCCACATCGAGCAGTCAACATGATATTTTATCATGAGATATCTCCATGTGTAAATCAGGATCCCCAGATTCCCCACACAATGTGCACATCACAGACTCCATAACAAAGGTAGATAATGCATTGATGATATGAAAACAAATCTATGAACATCATAACATAGACCATTATTTGTTCTAGCTTAGATTTTACACTCAGTGGTGATCAACATCAGTAAATCCATCAATATCTAGTATCCATAAGTGTAATAATGCAGGCATCAAGCATTGGAAGAGTACCGAGAGATGAGATACAGAAATAATCTATACATTCATTGTGCTTCCTCAAAAAGTTTGAAACCACTTTTCCAACCTAGCGGGCATCAATTGGGTGGTCAATGAGAACATCACTTTCCAAATCTTAAAATAAGGGATGCAATGTTTCTTCCCTTTGAGACTCCACAGCTGCAGGTGTGCCACTAGGTAGCAAGAACACGAGCACAAGATAAAAACATGCACAACAGGGCCAACTGGACAAGTTGACACGGAAAATCCTGAAAAGGTAGGATGCCGACGTGACTAAGACACTATAAACAATTGTGGTGCCAACAATTGGGGAAGAATACAGCTCACAAGCCAGGACAACAAAACAGTATTCAAGCCAATAAACAGATCTTTCAGGAGCGATTGTAGCTTGACTTTGTGGCAAAAAATAGAGAAGTTGGGTGTAAAGGTTTGTTACAGGAATAGGGAGTGGTTTAGGCTTGTTTAGGCAAGCAAGGTGTTTTTTCAAGGTTTCTTTTGGGGTTCTGTGAACATAGTAGTGTTTTGACTTCTTAAGGTTGTTTGTTACTATGAGGCTCAAGTCTTAGAAACAATTAGAGATTAAGTTTACAAGGATAGGTTTACGTAGAGTTGCTTATCAGGGAAAAAAGGGTACAATTTTCATGTTGAACAAGGTCTGGTGGCAATAAATTTTTAGGAAAATTGAGAAATTAGAAAGAGAAGAAGAATCAAGGATTTCTAGAATTTCTTAGTTATCATTTCCTTTGGTGAGGTACCATCAGACATCAAAAACAATTGGTTCAACAAATAAATTCATTCCCTTCTCCACAATAAGCCAATACTAGATATGTGTAGAAAAGTTAATGGCTGAGCATTTGCTAGACCGTTAAACTTGACCCAAATAGCATTTGATCAGCCCGTAATTAAAAGTCCAACATAGCGGTGCAGCCCCCTCTACAACCCAAAATCAAAATTAGCAAAGTACAATTTATACGTAAAACTTAAAAACAATAAAATAAAATTATTCTACAGCTAATTAATCTAAATTAACATAAAACTGAGACTCAACACTCAGGTTAGACAAAGACTTGCTAAAACATGATCGAAAAGATGCTTAACTGAAAATTCATGAATTGTTTCTTGTTTGTGTGCTCTGCCTAGCTAAATAGCCAACAAATATAGTAAATATTGAAGACCTGAACCTCCAAGTTTGGTGACTTTGGTCCATGTTAATTAACTGTTAGTTAAGGATTCTGGAAAATGTAGACTAGGTAGTGACGTTCCTAAAAGTAAAATAAAACTCCGAAGTCCAAAAATTCTAACAACTCGCGCTTTATGTCTCCCTCGTGTTTTCCAATAGATTAAATGTTCTGTTTCCCATGCCTGTTTGAACATTTAGCGTTCATCAAGCCTATTGTGCAGCAAAAGAATCAATTCAAATGATCTTCCAGTTTACCTTCTTGAGACTGGTGAACAGTTACATTATTATTATCTCTTGCTAATAGAGCACACTCTAACTAAGACTAATTAAGACAACAAAATGAACACATGCCAGGATAGTTCCGTCAAGAGTCAAAATAGGACTTCAAACACAAGAGAGGATCTGAACCATCAAGCAGTCAAACCAAATATCGAATTCTAGTTGACACAATTGACTCTTAAACATCCCGTGTTACAAATTCCAGGCTAAGTAACAAAGGAATTGCTTACCACAAAAAAAAAAAGTTGCAAAGGAATTCGGTATAGCAAAATGTACCAAAATTTCAAGTTCTTCTAGGCATTTGATGTGGACTGAATTTTGTAAGGAATTAAATTATTCAAACTTGGCCTCTTAAGCCGTCTCATATTCATTTGTAACCTCAAATCCCCACTCAGCATACGAAACATACAACATATTCAAAACAGTATGCAGTCTAACTGATAAAGTCACATGTATCCGCTGACTTTTTACAACTTTTTTCAAAATGAAAATTGTAGGCCCTTCGTAAACTTTATCAAGCCCCTCAGGTATGACTGATTTCAGATGTGGTGAAAATTCTTGTATTAAACATGGGCATTGCCAACAAATGTTTCTTCAGTCTAATCCGTACCCGTGTATGCCCCAAAACACTTACACTCCAGCAACTTAGTGACTGACAACTTCATTACCATTCGCATTCCATTAAATCATATTTATTAACATTTCCACCTTTTAGGAATTCTTGGATTTAAGTGGACATAATTTATCTGATAACTGTTCATCATCAAGATTTCAATTAACTTCCAGTTGAAAACTGAAACCAAATCAAAAAAAAAAAAAATGAGAAAACAAGAGCAGAATCAAAACAAATACTAATTGATTAACCAAAATAAGTAAACATAAAAGCAAGAGAAAACACAATGAACAGATTTGAATACCTGAATCTCCAACAACAAGCACTCGGACCTGCCCACAAGGCGGCCCACCATTCTGCTCTTTGTTCTTCTCCCTTTCCCTTTCCCTCCAAAACATTCTTCCCTCACAACAGATTCACAAACACAAAAACCCAAATTCTCTTAACACACATAAATCTGATCAATCAAGTCCCATCAAACAAACTCAATTCCAAGACGAAAAATCATTTCTCAAATTGGGTCCCGGAAATCTCAATCCCAGAGCCATGTCATACCAAGTATGAATCGAAACATAAGCTCAAAATCC
Source organism: Ilex paraguariensis (assembly GCA_963454935.2). Lineage (NCBI taxonomy): Eukaryota > Viridiplantae > Streptophyta > Magnoliopsida > Aquifoliales > Aquifoliaceae > Ilex > Ilex paraguariensis. The sequence goes on along the minus strand of CAUOFW020000816.1, from coordinate 77,630 downwards.
TCATAAAATCAGTACAATCCTGTATATAGTTCAATACACAACCATCAAAATCAGAATCCACTGGCAGATCTAACTGCAAATCTGAAGATGGGTATCCCCAAATTCGATTTTCCACACCCAATGCCGCAAGATTTCCTCGCTATGTATCAAAAAGTTATGAACTGGGTCTCTCTATCAATTGGCTTTATCATGCAGTTTCCAAGAAACGGGATCTAAGGGAACAGCTTGATTTCGAATCAAGTGGGATTGATGTCTTCAATATGCAGTCGGTGAAGTGATCTGGAACAAAGCTTGATTATAAAAATCTGAAGAATAAAAAACAAATTAAACAAAGTATTAGAACTGTGGGGCGGTAGCGATTTGGGAATTTGCGTTCACGCTCTTCCGAAAGTTTGGAGGTAGCAGTTTGAGCAGTTGCCTTTCACCATTCACCGCTATTTCTGTTCTGTGCTTTAATTTCTTGCCGATCTATCGCCATATCGTTTGCATTTTGCCCTTTTTCTACTGGTAAAAATTGAAGGGCAAATTGTGTTTTGCACCTCAAAGATTTTAAAATTCTTATTTTATACTCTCAAAAATTAAATTTCGTACTTAATTAGATTGTTCGTAGACGAGGTAGGTACACGGATCCGGTTACCCAATCTGAAAAGAATATGCTCAAAGCTCGATAGAATTGGTAATTAGTCTGTCCGAGCCTAAGCATGAGTCTAATATCTTTTAGGAGAGGGTTTAGACTTATTCTCGAACTTATTATTTGTCCCAAAACCTAGCCCACGAGCTTGCCCGTAAAAATCTATCAAAACATTGCCCAAGAGCACGTCTGCCCTTTTCATCCTATTGTTTGAAAAAATAATTTAATTACTTATGTGGGTAATTTTAAAATTAAAATTTGTTTAATTTATGATATTTGGACTTCTTGTCAATATAGGATATTTGTGTATTTCTAGTTAATATGTGTTCATTCTATTATAATGCAATTCCTTTTCTATTCATAAATAAATGATACTACTTTTAATTGAAAAATGTAAATACAAAAATATTAAGTTGAAATTTTTTAAATAAAATTGTATATATATATAAGTCCACCCAACAAGCCGGCCAAGTGAGTAGCGAGTAAGGGAGTCCATCGGGTAACCAACGGGTCCCATTACCCTGTCCGAAAAAAATAAGTCTGAAGCTCGATAGGTTCGATAGTTGGTCTTCCGAGCTCGAGCCCCAGCCCAATATCTTTAAAAAAAAGGCTTGGGTTTACCCCCAAATCCATTACCCGGCTCGAATCCCCGCCCAAGAGCCCGCTCGCCCCACTAGCCTAGCCCAGCCCACCTTTCATTTGAAAAAAAATTATATTTTTAGACTATTAAATTTGAAATTTTAAAATCAGTCTCCCGAAATTTAAAATTTTGAAAATTTAAATATTATAAATAATGTTTTATTTTCTTTTCCATGTATTAAGAATATAAGTTTTAAATGGTAAAATAATACAAATGATTGATAAGTTTATAGGTGTCAACCTAGTTGAAATTTATTCATTCTATTGGATGTAGTTCATTATTATATTTTTATCTATTTTGATTTTAATTTTGATTCAAAAATATAATTTACCAAATAGTAAGTTAAAAAAATATTTATTATTTTTAAATAAAGATGCATATAAAAAAGCCTGTCAGTAGGCCAACCCAACAAGCTCGCCCAATAGGCTCACCAGTTGGGTTGCGAGTAGCTTACCTTTACTTGAAGCCCCGGCCCAACCCGTCCTAATAACTCACTTGGAGAAGAGCTTGGACTTACATTACTCAACCCATCCCGAAAAAAATTTCACGGGCTAGCCCGGCCCCGCCCATGGACATCCCTAGTAGTGAGGTGGGTTGTAGGTAGCCTACCTCTTTACAAAGTTCGATCCGGCTTGCCCAATAATTTTTCTAAATAAGGGTTTGAGCCTATTCTACTCATGTCTAACTCGAAAAAAATTTCGCGGGCCTAGCCCAACCTGACCCATAGACACCCTTATCCAATATATCAAAAATGTTGTAATATAATCTTTATGTTAACTTTCCATTAATTTTTTCCCTTAGTGTCGATGAATTGACTTTTTGAATAATTATAAATTAATTATGATTATTTTTTAAAAAAAAATATTTGGATTTTTATTCTTAATTTTATGTCAATAAATAATATAATAGAATATGAATTTTGGTTATAAAACTTAAAATATTTGATATTCTATCTTTAATTTGATTATTTTTAATCTAAAAATAATATTTTAAACTTGATGGATTTAAGTATTATACACTTATAAACTTCAAGAGATTTGAGTATAATTTATTAACGGATTATTAGGGTCTAAGTGTTATGTAGATACAAACTTTAGGGAGTTAGTATATAATATTTTAAATGTCATAAGATTTAAGTGATTAAGTGACAAATTTTAAAAGCCTGGATGCAATTCTCCTAAAATATTATTAGCCCTAAAAATTATTTAGAATTTTGTTTCAGTAATTCCCAAAACACCAAAACAATCGAAAGAAGAGAAAAAAAAATCGATGATAATAAGAAGTCAAATAAGTCCGAAATTAAACAAAAACTCAAGCCTACAACCTAAAATCAACAAAATATATATGTGAGATTACCAAAATGTATATAATAAAATAGAGCTAAGTTTAAATTCAGAGACAAAGAAAGTCCAATGATCATAATTGGATTTAACTCTAACATTCATATCTCTCATACAACTCTATGTCTCTCTTATCTCTTAAATATTTTAAACACACTATCTCATCTGCCCCTCTCTTTCTCTATCTCTCTCTCTCTCTCTTTCTATATATATATATATATCCAGTAATGATACACTAACCAAATTTTGGGACCAAATTTGAATCTCAAATGACATGTCAGCTGACTATTTGAAATTTTTATTGAAGCTCAAATGACATGACACCAAATAAAGAAGTCTAAGTTAGCTGCCATGTCATTTGGGTTCTAAATTTGGTCCCAAAATTTAGTTAGTGTAACATTACTCATATCCATATATAATAAAGTAGTTAAAATCAAAACCAATCTAATCGCCATCACTACTTCCATGAAAATAAAAAGTATAAATATACAATCCATAAATAAAATCATATAGCTATTATTCATACTAAAAATAAATCACTACCATATGAAAACATGTAATTCTCAAAAAAGAAAAAAAAAAACAAAGCCCAATCTAATCACCAATAAAAAAAATAAGTGACTAATCAAAAATAACAAGTATTATTAATTGCACAAAAAAAAAATTCAAACCAATCAATCGTCATCACCACTTTCACACAAACAAAAATTACAAATATTCAATCCATAAGAAAATTATTCGAACTATTATTCATACTTAATCATTACTTTGCTCATAATTATATGAAAACTTATAGTTCTCAAAAATTTAATTTTTATTGAAAATGAATAAAACATATTGTTGATTATCATAAATGATTAGTTAAAATAATATCTATTACAAATTTTGTTAATGGCAAAACATCTCATTATTTCATGTTGATTATTTTTTTTGTTCAATTTTTAAAACTGGGTAGTTATCAAATATTTTATGTTTAATTTTTATAACTATGCAATTAGCAAATGTTTAATATTTATGCATGTTTATGAATATTGATGATTTTTTTGTGTTGGTTTAGTAGTGTATGCCTTGACAATAGTTTGTTGTTTTTAATTTTTAATGTTCATGTGGTTTAGTTGTGTATATATTGTCATTAACTAATTGTTGTTAAATGTTATATGTTAAAAGTGTATTGTTTGTACCTTGATTTTGATTGATTTTGTTTAATTTCTAATTTTACCATAAAATTTTACATAAAATTAAAAATATTTCTATTAAATACACATAAAATATATAATATCTTTAAGTTTAGTGCTTCTATTTTCAAGGTTTGCCAGTTTATATTTGACCTCAATAATCTCATACACATCATCACTACAACACAAAAATCAATACCCAAATGGACAATGCCACCATTTTTGGACATTAAGTTATTTGATATATTGATTTTTTCAAAACTTTTGATATAATATATCATTAAAAACCATTATATATTTACTATATAATTTTTCATCATTCTTATTACAAATTGATTCATACCTAGAATACACCGTAAATAGATCTTCTTATCACCCATCTTAGTACCGATAGTTGATGTTTACTTCTTACTTCTTATCAATCAATAAAGTTTAAATTGTCTTTATAATTCATAAATAAAATCATCAATTCATTATTCATACCAAAAGTAAATCACTACTGTATGAAAATTTATAGTTCTCAGAAAATTAAAAAAAAATCTAATGCTCAAGCTAATCAGCAATTAAAAAAATAAAAATAAGTGACTAATACAAAAAAAAAAAAAGATACCAATTGCACCAACAAAAAATGTTCAAAATCAATCTAATCGCTATATGTTAAAATTATTTAAACATTTTATCATTGTGTGTTGAAATTATATAAGTAACATAGTGCTTTTAGGCACGAACAATGACTAGTACTAAAATACATGAAAAAAAAGTTGTATAAACAATGTTAACGAAGTTATCGCTTTTTTTTTAGAACTCATCGAGACATTGCCAAAAGGGTGCTTAAACCTTTCTTCTTCTTTTTTTTCATACCACAACTGAATTCTGTCTCCATTAAATCGTTGCTATCATTTCTGAAGTAGGAGCAGTGTAAATAAGAAACAAAATTAAATAACAGAAACTTCAACTTGTTGATTATCACAATAATATCATATTAAAGTAATCAAAAACCTTGTAGATTTACGAATAATGTCACCTCAATTATAAGAAAAATGAATTCATCTCTTAGTTTATTTAAAAATAATTAAAAGCTGCTGAATTCAATTTCTCAATACAATATAAATACGAAATTCTAATTGTCCTAAATTACTAGAAAATCCAAACAAATAAACAATATTATGAAAATATCCCAAATAGCAAAGATAAGATATAAAAGTGCCTAAAGAGTGCCCTTAATGTCATTTTTTGGCTTAAAAATGGCCGGTTGAAAAATATATGTTTTAATTTTGCTCAGATTATTGAGAGTATTTCAAAATGGGATCTTCCAAAATTTTATGACACTTTTGTCCAGAATCAACCCTGACATCTTATCAGCTCTATTTTCGATGATCTTGATCTACTATATAATCATCTCTTTTCTCTCATACGTGATGCATCAGTTTCCTATTTTGATTTCCAACCATCACAGGATATTTGTATAATCATCTGCTATTCGTGCTGCATTAGTACCCACTCCACCACCCAAAATCATTATAGTATAGTACATGGATTAGACTTTTGATCAAACATGAAAATATTACAGTTCTAAAAACAAAGGATATATAACTCTCATAACCAAGTAGAAACAAGAAAAAGAAAAAGGCATATGCCAACTTATGAAGAAGAGGAGAGAGAAGAGGAAGCTTGTAGAGTCCAGCCATCAGGAATCATGAGAGGCTGCTGATTGTAATAGACCACAGAAGGGCTCTCATGGTTGTGCACTCCATCATATGTTGTTATCACATAGCTTGGGTCTTCCCTGTCCCTTTCTACCCTCTTTTTAACATAGCATTCTTCACTTGAACACTTGTAGTAATTCCTGCAAATAAATATGATCTTAAAAACCATTAATATGAGCACTAATCAAATCAGAAACTATAAGAGAAAAACTTCAAGTGAAGAATAAGATGTCACAGCCAGTGTAAAGTTTTATTAAGATGTCAATCTAGTTGGGTCGTGTTCCAATCCTGTTATATTGTGTGATGTTCAAATCAAATCATTTCAGATTCTTATCTGTTGTTAATTTATCATACCCAGTCTCCTTCTATAGTTCAATGACTCATGTCGAATGTCTAGAAAAAAAAAAACCCATCATGTTTATCTATTTTGTCGCGTTTGAGTTGATGCATATACATAAACCATAAATCCAAGACTAAGACTTGCTTCTCTCTCAATCAAGTACACCCCTTATAGGCCTCCAAAAACTAAAAATCACTACTGTAGGGTCTGGCCCCCAGGATTAGATATTTGAGCTTTAGTATGTTTGGGAGAGTGTTCTGGGGATGGAGGAGGCTTTCTATTACCGTCCAAATGCATTTCTTTCTCTTGTTGCTCGTGCATATTAGACTATCTTCAAAAACTTAATGACAGGACGCATCTCTCTAGCAACAAGTAAGTTATGGTGTCTATGGCGGATGGACATCAAAAATGTTTTTTTCTATGTAGTCGGTTTCGGTATAGGTAGGGCAGCTCATAGTAAAAAGTGCGTTGCGGTAAGCGGATATTAGCTTCCGCTTCCTCCCCTCTTCTCGGCCTTTAATCCACTTTGTCCTCTTAGAACTATATATGTTGCAACGTGCTATATAACTAACTATAAGCATCATAATATAAAAACAATACATTTATGTATGCATATGTGTACAAACATACGATTTAGCTTGAAAGAAGCAAATCTAGATAAACAAACAAAATAAACTCTATTTAAGAAAACTATCTTCAAAAAGAAAAAGTAAAAAACTACTTCAATATTTTTCACTTATTCCCCAAAAAAAGTATTATATATTTCCGAAAAATAGTTTAATTTTATCTCATTTGAATCATATTCTTATCATTCTAATCATGCTTCAAGCTGTTGGTGTTCTTGTTGCCTCTATAGTGATTGGTGAACATACAACCAAAGTATGCGATCCAAATCTGCAAATAATTGAAAATATAAACAGCTATACGGTCCTTTTTAAGTTTTGTTTTATTCCAACGTTGTGAAGGGGACAGGAGAGGAGTACATGTGATAGAACAGTGGTTGTAGATTGATTATCACCATATCTATATATAGGGAAATGTTATTTAGACTTAAAATGTGTATTTGATAATTATAACTACTGAATAAATAGTGGATCCTAATAAATGTTGAAACTCACAATAAAATCAATGGCTGTGATAAGATAAATGTTGACAACTTGCATAGATGAGATGAACAAGCGATTTAGAAGGGCTAAGGGTGAGGCCTGGTGACCACCATTTCACTTGAAGGGCCACCCGATAGTAACCTAAGAGGCGATTGAAACGCCAATATTAGAGCCTCACAAAAGATGTCCTCGTTAATTCGATGTTGAAGACATAGCAGTCAATGAGTCTTAAAAATGCGTACGTAGTTAAGACACTTTTGGCCGTAAAACAAACACTAAAGCAATAGTTTATCTGCATTAATTGTCTCCTCCTATCACCTTCCTTCTACATTGCAGCCATTTTGCTCCAAGATGCTGAGGTGAATCACCTCCCCACACTACTATGTACTAGTTTTCATTCTATTAAGTAAACTTTTGTTTGAAGAAGAAGAAGAAGAAAACTATCCAATTCCCTTCCCAAAAAATTTCTCTTATCAATAGACAGACAAATCCAGAGAGAGAGAGAGAAGTGGGAGGGGAGAGAGAGAGAGAGAGAGAGAGATGGGAGGGAACATGCGTGTAAATGCACCCTCAGAGTTAATGTTTGGTCAGAAATTAATAAAATAATCCATGTTATAGTCGCTTTAGATAATGGAACATCTAGCGCAAATGCATGTATAATCTAATGGTAGGCCTGAAAAGTAGACATCTCTATCGTTTCTTTACACAAAGAAAATAATACCTTAATTGGGTTTTCAAATTAATCTAATAACCCAAAATTAGAAATCAACATTGTGCAAACGATTCTTAACCACTGAAAGAAAACAATTTGGGTGGTTGGAGAGAAAGAGAGAGAGATACAAACCCCATGGATATACTAATTAATGGGAGCTATATATACTGTATAAAATCAACAGCAGTTGAGAAGAGACACAGATTATGTCCATTCAATAAAAAAGAATCAATTATAAGATCCAGAGAGAGAGAGACTCCATGGATATAGAATTATGAGATCCATTGGTTCTCAGCCATGCAATAATGATAATAATAGTTATAATAGCAAGGATGGATTGGAGTATCACTAATGGGAGATTTATTGTATAAAATCAACTATAGTTGAGAATAGACACAGATTATGTCAATTCAATAAAAAAAAAACTATAAATAATAAGATCCATTAATATTTATTTAATATCATGTTATACCTTGGATTTGGACTGTTCTTCACCATCTTCTTTCCATACTTTCTCCATTTGAATCCATCATCCATGATCTCCAGATCCGATTTCGTCCTAAACGCAACCCTAAACCCTCCTCCATCCACCTTGTTTTTCTTGGATCCATTTCTAAAATTTCTGCAAAAAAATAGAGCACAAAACACATCATTTTTGGGCATATGCTTGTTGAAACTTCAATAATTACATATTTTTTATTGATAAACCATGAATTTCATTGAAAAAATACAATTTTTTAACAGGTAAATATGAATCTCATTGAAAAATAATAATAAAAAAAATTGTTTTTAATATTAAAAGATAACAATAATATATGTAATTGTGTAAGTGACTTGCATGCTGTTACTAGTTCTTGGAGCTGAACTGCCAAATTCAGTGGAACCCTCAGTAACATTGTCAGACGCCGCCGCCAACAAACCTCCCTCGGAACCGTCTCCAACCACGAGATAGTCGGAGAGTTCGAAGTCCGACGTATCGAAGAATTCGGAAACATGATAACCAGTAGGATAAGGGTTAGGGTTTTGAAAATGTTCCATTGCTGGGGAGTTAAGCACACTGTTAGGAGGAACCTGAAACATATCTTAATTCATGTCTTTATTTAATAGTAGTATAAAATTGTTTAATTTTTAGCTGCACTTTCGTGGACTCTTTCCTGGAGAATACAACGAAGGTGCTTTTTATATTGGACACGTGTCATTTTATTGAGGTGATGGATGACGTCATCTTGTGACGTAGGACCTGATGAAGCTGTTAAAATGTGGGGCCCAGTCATAATAATGCATGCATATCCACATACTGTTTGGTGTTTTGATTGGCTTGGGTGGTGCTGTGGCGGAGGCGTAAATATTCTTTAATAATACGTGGTGGTGTAATTAATAAATTATAAAATAATAAATAAATCTCTATTTTAAGTTATTGGTGATTATTATTTGCCATTTTATTACTAATTGATGACATACACTAATGACGCATTATCACCATTATTCCTGAAATTTTCTACCGGTGGAGGGAGAGTGTGGTGTCAATTATTTTAATTTACACATGAAAATTCCCCAAAGTCAATTCAAAGTGCTATTTTGAATTGGACTAAAGTGATACAAATTAAAAAATTGAGAAAATAAATTAATAAATACAATTTAAAAAAATAAGGACCATTTACACAGAACCAACATACTTCAGAGATTACCAATATGTCTTGTCATGGATTATATAATTTGTTTTTATGTCGACTGGAGCTAAATTACAAATGGGTCACATTCATTTTGTAGCATAGAGCCATAATATGCACTTTAATTGACACCAAGTCTCGCACATTCTTATCGGAACCCGGTCGGTTGGACCGTGAATCGGGACTTAAAATAATTTGATTTATTAATTATACTGTTCAAAGTATTAATTGTACTGTTTAAAGAATTGAATCGGTTGTAAACCGCTAAACTATTTGGTTTTATTCAAAACCTAAAACCAGTGAACTAGACGGTTCTATTCGACTTTCACTTGCCAAAAAAATAAAATAAAAAATTCAATAGTCTTCTCCGATCTCCACTGTGCAGATTCTCCACCCTCCTCTCTCTTTCTCTTTCTCAAAAAGTTGAAGTATTCTAGGCTTCTAACTTTGTGGATCTCAAACCGTTGGAGATTTTCTCTCTGTGGAGCTCGAACAGTCGAACCAGTCGGTTCTTGATCTTCCATTTCGAGTCTTCTCTAGTCAAGTCTTTCTTCTTCTTCTTCTCTCTCTCTCTCTCTCTCTCTCACACACACACACACCCTTTTGTCTTCTCTTCTTTTCTCTCTCAGTCTTTGTCTTTTTTGGTTTTGGTTCTCCGAATATGAAGGCACTAGAAGCTTAGAAAAAGACTTTTACTTTTGGGTATATTACTTTTGGGTTCCCCAAATTTGGGTATATTAATTTTTAGAAGGCATTGCTTTACTATGTTTAATATTGTTGAGTTGTGTTTAAATTTTTTTTTTCAGTAATTTTCTCTTAATTCGAGTAGCTGTTTATGTTATATTATTTCAATTACATCTTTCATTATTGTTAATTGTGTTGGCCTTATGTCTTGTCTCTAAGATAAATTGTATCTATTGTAAGCATGTTTTTTTTATTAGCTAAATTGTTATATTATTCAATCGGTCCGACTAATTGACACTTTGAATTGACTTTAGTCCAGTGGAAAATGACACTTTGAATTGATTAATGGGGATATTCAAATGACTATACTTAAGAGATAACTTTGATCCCTCAAATTTATAACTTGTATCATTTTGGTCTTTTAAGTTTGTAGTTTGTGTTACTTTAATCCTTAAACTTTCAAAAGAATGCACCTCAAATATGATCACGTGAGATGCACGTAACGATCTCCGTTAGCAAATTCTAACTATCGTTTTTGATTGAATCAAAGTGAGACAAAATAAAAAATTGAGAAATCAAATTGACACAATTCAAAGATTATGGACCAAACTAACATAAAACTCATAGTTAGGAGATTAAAAATATATTTTACCCTTGATTTTTTGTAATTGGAATCAATCTAACCATGTGTTGTTTAGGTTCATAAAACTCTCATGAATCATCTTTCCTAGAAAAAACATGACAACAAAAAACTCCATAGTCAAAACTTGGAACCATACATTCTTAAATAATAAAGAAAAAAAGATGAGTTTGGTGTTCACTCTTTTTATTGATATAATAAGAGTTTAAAAGGTAGCAAAGATGACAATATTTTGGTCCCCACACGAAATATCCATAGTAAACTAGCTTTATTTCCCCTTTGTTACTCTTCACTCATACTCAACCATTAAGGTGATTCTCGCCTTGTCCCTTTCCACTCTCATACCTCTCTCTAGAAGCTAGTTCCTTGTTAAATAAGTGTGATTAATCTTGGGAAAAAAGAAAAATTATAGAAGTGTGTGTATGTGCATCCTGATATATGAGTAATATAAAGCTTGGAGAAAGATAATAAAAGTATTAGGAAAAAAAAATTGTTATTAAGAAATAAAATATTAGAAAAGAAATTTTTTATTTGTTATTAGAAAATAAAATATTAGGAAAGAAACAATAACAAAAATAAAAGCATATTTGTGCAATTTTATTTCAAAGTTGTATATAAGAGTCTTTATGTATTATCAAGTAGCATATGTTGGACCAAAATAATTTTTCAAGTATAAAAATTTAATTTTTGGTCGACTTTGAGTCTAAATTAAAACGGGACCCGGTAGTTATTTCAAACAAATTTTTGTGGGTTCATATTTTATTCCGTGAGGAGAATAATATAGTATATTCACTTGCTCAAATCGAGTAAGAAATGAATGAGAAAATAGACTCCAAAATGCCCCTCTTGAGATATGGAAATAAAGATTATGCAATGTGGAATTTGACATCAATCCCATATTGGTTGAGGAAGAAATTCTACATGAGCATATATAGGTCAAATTTGCTCTATGGAATTGGATCCCAAGGGATATCATAATTTTATGAACAGAGCGAGCACCTATATGCCTTCGAAGAGACCACACAAGCGTGGGCGCGCCGCCTGCCGGGCTCGAGCTCAGGTATGGTTTATACCGAGCCCTATTTTTTTGGAGATAATTCATTTAATTAATTGGGCATGAATTTCTTAACCCGAAATTATTTTTCGATATCCTTTGAATCGCACTAGTTTGGATTTTTGCTTCCCTCCAATTCAAAACCTTGAGTCCAATTTGAAATTTTAAGTTATGTCTGTTCATAGAAAACAATTATTGAAGGTGTCTTCTAGCTGTTGCATTTCATCTTCTGGGTTGTGTCTTTTAGTATGGTAATTGTCAAGAAAGTCACCAAAGTGTCTATAAATATCCAGTCTTATTACCATTCTACATTCAATTCATTCATCAGTCCACTTTCGACATTAAGCCAGACATTAGAGCATAGTATTTCGGTATTAAGACAATCTGCATTTTGGAGATTACACAACACAATTTTTGGTTCGCTAGACAAGTAAATTGGAGTTCTACTTCTGCTCGTGTAAAAATCATTGTATCTTGGAAGACAGACGTTCGACATTCTACAAGTATTGTGTGTGGAGGCGAAATCTGTCTTAAGAACATAGTGTCAAACATTAGCCTTGATCTATTTTAAGTTAAATAATAGTTTCTATTCTGTAACCGGGTTAGTATTTATATTTATTTGGCAAAAAATTACATGTAACTCTTTCGTTTTTATGTAACTGTTTATTTTTACTGTTTCGTAAGACTGTTGTAATTTTTTCCTGTAAAACTATTTCTGTGTAACTATTTCGCATTTGATTGTTACTGTTTTTTTATACATTACATGGTTCAAATCAAAATTTTCAATAAGTAGTTTTATATTATTTTAAATACCACAAACAACAAGATACTCACATATAAATCAATGTATACTACTGTCTTTAAGCTCGAAAGAAGAGAGTTAAAAAAAATTTATCCGTCATGAATACCTTATTCCCAGTGTAGATAGTTTGCTTTTAATCGGACCAAAGAAAGAATTAGTTAAAATGCGCGTAAACTGACTCAAAACTCTTGACCGTTGAATAAAAAAAAAAAGAAAGAGAAAGTTATCTCTCTCTCACTAAACATACATACGTATGTATATATGTACATAATCTGAGTGTTAGTATGAATGTGTGCGGTTTTTTTTTTTTGGGGGGGAGGGGGGGGGGATGACCTTATATACCACATTAATTGAATGGCACAATAAAGCCACTTAGTAGGGTGACTCGAATCATTACAAAGGCAACAACTAGGAAAATTTCAAGTGCTAACAATCACTTTCAGTTTGGGAAGTGAAGTGATGTGAGAAAGTGCAAAGAAATACCCCAACACTACTAAAATTCTTCACCCACAACAAAGAACTTTCTTTTGGATGGACTCATGCTTAACCATATATGCATTCTTTTGAGGATATCTAATAGGAAATATAGAAGGAAGCTTCACTTGACTATCAGAGGCAGCCAACCATCAATAATGGATTTGATTAAGGTGCGGCCAAAAAATTTCGGTATCATATCTTTAAAATTTATTATTTCAAATGATGTGTTTTAAATAATTTTTGTGAATCATTTTATAAGCAAAAAATTATTCACTTTTTTAGTTAATGTACCACTTTTGTGATAACTATTTTTACAATTTTTTGTCAGTATAAAAAAAATTACCACTTTTATGGGTGATTTATCATATTTGTAGGTATTTTTATCACTGTTGTGATAATTATTTTTATTATTTTTTTTATATTACAACAGTGATAAAAACACCTAAAAATATAGTAAAAGTAACCATAAATGTGGTAAATAAAGGTATGGTACTGGAAAAAAAAGATTTGATATCGTATTCAACTCCATCAATAAGAAATCTTTTTTTGTAAGAATTTTCACTTTTTTTAGTTGGTCACCACATTAACTCAGGTGATTGGAAATCCATTCATTTTCATGAGAGAACAAGAAGCATAGATACAACCTTCTGAAAAAAATAAGAGAAACCAAGACAAAGAGAGAGAGAGAATTAAATCTAAAATCATAAACAAAAAGAGTAAATTAGGGACGAAACTCTTGTCCTTACATTTTTGTAAAACAATCCTATAAGATCTAGATCACAATAAAACAATCCCGCCATCGTAGTGCTTGATTTTTGTATCATCTAATCACCTATCATCTTGAATTCAAATGGAGAGATTTCTAATGTACAATAATTTAGGACACACTAAAAGGAAAATGAGAAATACTTTCTCTTGTTTTTTGTCATCTCCTTTGTTTGTCAAACCCACAAAATTGCGACTCCCACTTGCTCCTTCCCTTGTTATATTTCAGGGAAGCAATTAGTTCAAAGTCAAGAGCATGTGTTAACAGATAGTGTCACTACCTCATAAGAGAAAGTGCTATTTGTAGATTACTTCAATGGACTTGGTTTGTTTATTATTTTTTATATAACAGTGAATCGTTCCAACAATATAGTTTTTAGACTCATGATTGCATCAGAAACTTCAAATTCATGCAATCACTCGCTATTAGGCATATCAAAGAGTCGTATTTCAACTTATCCGAATCTGATTTCATTTTTGTATTCCCAATTTGATCTAAATATATATATACAACTGGATTTTATTTTAACTTTGTATGTCCGAAGCAGATAAAAGTCAGAACTTCAACCCAAAAACACAAGTCGATCAGAATAACTTATTAAAACTAATATTTAGCCGACTACATTTATATTTCAACTCAATTTCATTAAGTAATCACAATTTTATTATATAATTATCTAAATTTATATGTTTTGAATCGAATCATAATCTATCGGATAGGAGTATGTCCTCATCCGAATTCGCAAAAGTTGACCTAACAGGTTTGGATTGGAATAATTAGTCAAAAAATCAATCCATATTCGATCCATCAAAATTGTATTTGAATTAAAATATAATCTATTAACAAGCAGACTCACTTGTTTAACTCGGGTTTTATGCTATTACTAAAACACAAATTCAAGACATGTGAGTTGACATCTCATTCTTTATTCTAGAAAAGATAATCGTGTTATTTTCAATGGTTTGATAATTTTAGACAGATTAAACTAAAGTAGTGGAAAAGAACTTGCAATATGCTCATACATATAGACAGATAAAACTAGGCATGTATACTTTCTTAGTAGATTATCTATCACGTATGAGCGACGGATGCACTTATAATAGTGAGTTTCACTTGAATGTATAGAAGTGAGAAAAAAAAATATATAATAGAAGATCTCACACTCGAGAGAAGATAAACTTCACTATGTTTGACAGTTGGTCGAATGGGAAATCTAAAGGGATTAGTTCAAAAACAAAGTAATTAATCTGAAATATTTTTTATAATAATATATTCAAATCCTTTTCAATACATTTTTCTAAATAAGTCACCAATTACATTAAGTATCGATGAGAGATTCACACGAATAATCTATCCTTGATTAAAATTAAGGAGATATATATTAAAATGATCTTGAATCCGCCAGCCAGCCATGTTGGCTGCTGACTAGATTGGCAGACACAGCTTAACATTAACATTATCCCTTTATTATTTGTATTAGTGGAAATTTCATTTTCTGGTCCGGACTCTTGCTGCTTACAAGGGGAGAGAGAGAGATTGGGTAATTTTGTGACAAGTGAAGGAGCATGTGTAATACATATATCCGTCTATGTAAATGTTCTATCTTTCAAAGAGCGGTAAGGGAGAGAGAGGGGGTGAGGACAAAGCCCCGGATTTGAAAGTTCAACCTTACCTATAGTAGAGTATCTTTTTTTATCTAAGTTATATTAACATAGTTAACTAGAAAATTCATGCACATATCAATTCTTGGTGTAGTACTCACTCGTAAAGGGTTGGTATGAAACTCAATCCATAAAAATTATAGTTGGTTTTTGATTTTTGTTTTTGATTTCAATTTTGTCCCTAATCTTTTAATTGTCACAATTTAATCCTTAAACTATCAATTTTGTCTTAATTAAGTCCTTCTGTCCATTTTCACCGTTAAATCAACATTGAAATTAATCAGATTATGTTAGTCTCCAGTTGATCTAACGGTAGAAATTAATGGAATAACTTAATTATAGCGAAATAGTTATGGGAT
Source organism: Ilex paraguariensis (assembly GCA_963454935.2). NCBI lineage: Eukaryota > Viridiplantae > Streptophyta > Magnoliopsida > Aquifoliales > Aquifoliaceae > Ilex > Ilex paraguariensis. The sequence continues at coordinate 61,867 of CAUOFW020000816.1, read as the reverse complement.
TAAATTGAAAAAGGGTAAATTACATTTACACCTCCTAAACTATCACTCTTTTTCCACTTTGCCCTCTTAATTATCAAATTTCTCACATTATACCCTCAACTATGTGATTAGTTTCACATTGTTCTAATTATTGATGTCTAGTACATATTTAATGAAAAATTATTATATTTTACTCCTTAAACTATGTAATTTTTTTCACTTTACTCTGACACATCAATAATTTTCATCCAAAAAGATAACAAACGTTTGTTATTGGGACACTGTGAAATAAAAGTGTTAGTTTATGGTGCAATGTAAAAAATCTTGTAATTGAGAGGGCAAAGTGAAAAAAAAGGTGATAGTTCAAAAGGTGTAAGTGTAGTTTACCCATTTGAAAAAATTAAAATGGACCAAATTAAAATTAAAGACAAAATTTAAGAATCAACTATAATTTTTACCCTATTGCTTATCAATTTTGTATGGTGTCAAAAATTATCTCAAAAAATCATGTGGAAGACTACCATCCTTACTTCGAAGTAAATATAATTGGGGATTGGGTAGCTGTAAAACTATCAACTCTCTCCTTCCTCATGATGAAAATAGGCTCGGTGCTGGAGCAGTTGTCTTGTTACTCTGCATCTGGCTGGCATATGGAAATTCTCCTTCTCCAAGGCGCCATTGAATTTCAAGGAGAACCTTTTGACGCGATGCCACAAAAAGACAACTATATCAACTCGACAACTCATCCCTTCCCTCAATAAACAGTTTTTTTTTAATCCTTAGCTAAAATGTTAATAGGGATTAGTTATAAATTTTGATTTTTTGAATTCAAATTTTGACGGCTGCCATCAAACCATACTTCTTATCTCTTGTTTTATTGTTTTTCGTTTATTCCCTTCCCTCAATAAACAATTTTTTTTTTTGGTTTAAACCTTAGCGAAAGTGGTAAAATGGATTAACTGTAATTGCAGATATTCTAAATTCGAATCTTGGCAACCCACTGGAGTTAGGTCATAAGAGATTAGATTTATCTCTCATGAATATCTTAATCTTAGTATAGATGACCTGTCTTTTATCAGATTTGAGAAAAAAATTAGTCAAAGCATACGTAAACTGACTCGAATACCCCTAAACTAGTCTACCAAAATTACTCATGATGATATCTCGAATATGCCATAAGAACGAGCTTGGGAAACAAGATCAGGTCAGGAGGTCTGATAGAATACTAGGAGCTCAAAAGTCTGAGGCCAGAGCTCCCCTTAGGGAGATAATAGCGGGACAGACTAGAGAACAGCTGGATAACTGCAAAAATTGGGTTCAAGACATGAAACTCTCAACCAATCGATATTCTCTCTCAAAATCAAGGAGAATCCCACTAATGGTTGGCAGAGATCTCGGCTGAGATCCGACAGAATGGGGAATAGTCCTATAAATACTATGTAATGCCTCCATAGAGGGGGCAGAGAAAAAAACAAACCCTAATTTCAAGATATACCGAATTGTAACACATTAGAGTGGTGAATAAAAGAGAGGGAGCAAGAGCCTCCATTAAAGAAGTGAACTAGTTGAGCTCTTAAGCCGATGAACTATTATATCTCTTACTGTGTGCACCCCTCAAATCCCCTCAGCATTACACTCCAGCATCACACACGAGCCTTGTAATTTTGATCCACAATCATCACGCGTCACCTGCAATTCCTGCTCACCCACTTTGATTCACACCATCAACTCGCAATTTATAATTTATTATGAATGATTTTATTTATTTCATCTAAGTCACTGACCGTATTTATTAATTTAATTATTTTTTACAATTGGATTGACAGTAAAACTAATATTATTGGTTGGGACCTTTTATCAATTTAATAATTATGATGCATTTGGTCCAAATTACATTTTTTTTTATATTCATTAATTAATCACTATTATAGTCCGCATCGAATAATATACATGTAGCAGAGGAGAAATTACCCCAGATTAAACCCGGAATTTGGAAGAATTGCTTAGGCAGAACAGCCACATTGCGTCACTTCGGCTGCATATCATTTCGTACCGTGTTTGGTCGAACCACTACTACCAATAAAAAAATCGTACGGCCTACCACTTTTTTAAAGTTCTTGTATTGGATAAGTTAGGCGAGAGTTTTGTGGACTAAGATGTTCCTAATTTGTACTCAAAACAACTTGGCACAGTTAACCACAAGTAACCATAGCAAAAAAGTTACCTTATATTTACCCTCACGGATAACTTTAGACATGACTCATAAATCGATGCGAATTTAATGAATTTGAGTATAGTCTTGATGGATTCGAATAGTTAATTGATTAACTTGACAGATCTGTGAAATAAACGAACTAATTTCATGTTTAACCCATAAATTCGTTTCAACTCGTTTAATCCGTTAACAATGATACTATAATTTTTTTTTAAAAAAAAGTTAGGTCTTTCAACCTCTGTCTCATCTCACACTTCTTATTTCTCGTAATTATTTAAATTTAGTAGTCATTTAATATTTATTTTTTGTTTTTATTTTTTTACTTAGTCATGATTTATTGTTATAGTAAAGAGGTTAAACATTTGTAATGTGTGGCGAGTTGATAATTTTTCATGTGAACTCGAAATACTCTAATATATTCTCTTATTTAATGGGGGACACACGAGTTGTTTCGGGTAACATGTCTAGTAAACGATTCGTGTATGAGTATAATAATTAGATTCATTTATATAAATGAATGGGATATGAATGAAGGGTTTTTTTGACACAAACTCATTTCACTCGACATGATTGTCAAGCCTATTTAACCCTATCCATTCTCTCTCTCTCTCTCTCTCTGTAAAACAAGTGAAAAAGAACAAAAGTTGAATATAACTATCTCCCTTCAGTAAAAAAACAAAAGCATGAAATCTCATTCTCAACAATACTAGCATATCATTTTTTTTTGTGTTTTGTCTCTCTCTCACATAAAAAATTAAAAAAATATATTTTTTAAAAAACATTAATTTAATATTTCCATCTGAAATTATTTTAGTGCCGTCCCTGAGTCATAGAGATGCCATGTATGCCATCTCAATCACCGGACAGCTTTTGAAGCATTTGGGGCAGATGAGCTCACAAGAAAAAAATTAAGTGAGGAGAACTTTTTTCAGTCAAAAAGTTAACAGTTGATAGGTGGAATCACAAGAGAACACAACAACAATGTCAAATACACCCATTGCCTGGCTATTGTTGGACTTGCATTGGACATAAATGGACATTCATGAGTACATCCTTAATCAAATATTTAGCTAAAAAAATAAGTAAAAAAAGGTTGACATAATAATATTAATCTGACCAATTTAAATGAATATTCAGTTAAATAATTGGTGAAATGTAATAAAAAATATATATGAGTTAATATCTTTTTTAGTCCCTAAAGTATGCCAATTTTATCAATTTAATCCTCATTTTATTAATTTTTATCGATTTGGTTCGTGATGTTTCAATTCGTGTCACTTTAGTCCATAATCAGACAATTCGTTAAATTTTTTTGATGGAAGTAATCATGTGTCTTTTTCAAACCGTATTACATATCCAATACGTGATCATTTCGTCAAAAACCTAACAGTTCGTCTAGTTAAGGATCATTTAAACCCGAATTGAATATTTTAAGAACTAAACTGATAAAATTGATATTTTTTAGACTAAACTGACAAAATATGCATATTTTAAAGACCAAAAATTCTATTAACCGAAAGTATAATGTACTTAATGTATACTTCCCAACCTTATTAGTGTGGACTAAACTAATTAATATAAAAGCATGTGTCGTTTGGAGTCAAACAAAATTTACGTTACTGAATTCAAAATGTCCTATGATTTATTATTAATTTTTAAAATCTTTTTGATATGACAAAAACAGAGATTTTAAGGGTCTAAACGATGAAATTCTGCTAAAAATTAAAGGAGTTTATGGCAGAGCCACGAGTCTTGATCGTTGACCCGATTTGGATCAAACACCATTAATCCCACTAAATTTTGAGTCAGATCCATTTTATATCTACTATTATTTTTTTAGCTTTTTGTTGTGCTTTGAAGGCACGGTGGTCAGCCTACTCCAAGTAATTTACTGTTAGCTATTCTACCTCATAGCATCTCCAACAAGATTTTGTATTTTAGTTATTTAAAAGTACATTTTTTTTTATTTTAACTACTTATTTTTTCAATAAAACACTCCAACAAATTTACTATATTTTCACTATGTCTTTTAAATATTATTTTTCATATTTTTTTACCCTTATTGTAAAACAATGGTGGGAGGGAGAGAGAGAAAGAATGGAGGAAAAGACAAAGAATGGACAAGAAATGTGAGAAAAGACAAAAAAATAGATAATAAATTACAAATTATTTATACAAAATACTACAGTGATACTCTAAATATAGCAAAATTACATTTTACCTATTATGAACATCTTATTTGGAAATATGATTTTTATATTTGAATAACTAAATTTTAGTTATTTTTAGAGTTTTAGTTGATCTCTTGATGCTCTAAAGACATAAACGGACTTTAGTACATTATACGTTATATAAATTATATAGAAGTAAATGGCTCTATCATTTGACCAAATTAAAGAAAGCATGTTTTGAACTGGCACCAAGCTGTGTTAATTGTGATTGAACACTCCATTCAAAAAAATAATCAGCCATACATAATTGACAAAAAAGTTATATTGCGTAGCACGACCTTCAAACAACTCATCAACCAGAAAACTTAAGTCTTTTCGCATGATATCTTTCAAACCAAGCTTCGCTGGTGCTCTTTAACGTTGGTCTGGTCATCAAAGTTCACATGTCTGTCCTTCCCTATCAAAACACACACCACAAACACATTTAAGGAGAGCCATGAACAAAGAGAGCTCAGAAAAAGAAGATTGAAGAACAACCCACCTCTTTTCTGATTGTCATCTCTCTCTCTCTCTCTCTCTCTACATAAATAATTCTCAAATATAGAGGAACTTCATAGAAGCTCATATACAGGACACAAGCCCATGTTGATGCCAAATAGAAGTTTGCTCAAGGTCATTGTTCTTGGAGATAGTGGGTATGATTGAAACACCCTCATATCTTTTACTTCTCTTTCTTGTTTTGTTCTTTCTTTTCATGGCTTTAAGTTTCCTGAAAATTGCCCTCCTTTTTTGATCATTTTTAGGGTTAGCAATACTTTTGATCTTTAAATAGTATGTATTTTTTGTCAATTTAGTTCTCGTTGTATCAATTTTGTCCATAAAATAGTTAATTCATATATTTTGGTCTCTAATCAGACAATTTGTCAAATTTTTTTACATAAATGATCATTTATCATTTTTTAGACAGAATCACGTGATTATTCTATCAAAAACTTAACGGTCCATCAAATTTTTTGACGGAAGTACTTACGTATCATTTTTTTTAGATAGTATTATGTGATCATTCTATCAAAACTTAATGGTCCATCTATGTAGGAACTAAAATAACACGAATTATTCAAACTTTAAGGATCAAATTAACAAAATTGATACAATGAAGACTAAAATAACAAAAAATACATATTTTAGAGACTAAAAATACTATTAACCTTAATTTTTATACTTGAGTGCATTTTCTATCACCTTATGGTTGTTGATTATTTTTCCTGTTTTATGGCCAATTTTCAGGGTGGGAAAGACATCTTTGATGAATCAGTATCCATATTAATGGCATGTTGGTTATGTGAAAAACTTGTTTTAAGTTGTTCAAAATTTGATGAGTTTGGTTGTTTATTATCCTACATGCAAATTTTTTTTATTACCGGCAACTTTGCCTGGTTTTTTTGAAAAATTTTGGTCATCGACTTGATACCAACCCATTGACTAGTCAATAGCCCGTCTGCCCAGCCCAGGTCCACAATGGGCCATGGACTTGGAGGACCCGTGACAGGCCCGATCCATTATTGAGGCTTAACATACCAAAACTGTTCTTAGACTGTCAGCTATAGATTAGTAGTAAACCACAATTGATCCAATAACCATTTATGTGCGACCTTTGACCCACGCCTCCTATTTGTTCAGGGCGGGCAGCATGAACTCTAATCCAATCCGTGTATTCAAACTCGCTGCTAAGATACTTAGTAGACTCCTTAATCTTGATAGGAAGATGGCTTTTTGAATTTACTGGTTAGATCCTATTGTTTGGATTTGTTGGTCCTTGACTGTTATTTCAGATATGTGTACAAGAAATTCAGTCAGCAGTACAAAGCAACCATTGGAGCTGACTTTGTGACAAAAGAACTGCAAATTGATGACAAATTGGTCACTTTGCAAGTGGGTGATTCATCTGAAAGTTTTATTGAGTTTTTTGGGTGGTGATTTTTGATATAACACATTAACACAATACAAATCTGTCACAAAGTTAATGAATTGAGATTGAATAGCTCTGTAACATGATTCTAGAAATGTGACGACTCGCTAACGTCGTGAATAATAAACGTGTCGAGTTATTATCAAACATCGATAATCCGCATCGACATGTCAAACAAACACCTTTACCTAGTAAAATATGAAGAAAAAATTTAAAAAAATTTCATTCTTCCCCATTTCTTCATGTAGAATTGTATTAATCCTTGTTCCTGAATTTTGCAAGTGCATGAATTGAGTAGATTTTTAGATGGAAAATCAATGAGTGATTGAATTATTTGAGAGAGTGGGTCCTAATTGTGGATTTTATGGGAAAAGTAAACAAATCAAACTAGTGTCAGATCATCTTATGACACAATTATTTGAACAATTGGGGTTATGGTTATTGGTATTTGGCACAACTCGAAATGAACCAACAAAATACAATTTGATTGTCATCCCTAAAATTATCTAAATGTGATTTGCTGAACAGATTTGGGACACAGCAGGGCAGGAAAGATTTCATAGCCTGGGTATAGCATTCTACAGAGGGGCAGATTGCTGCATTCTTGTATATGATGTTAATGTGCCCAAATCATTTGAAACACTTCAAAATTGGCATGAAGAGTTTCTCAAACAGGTGATTGTTGCCTATTTTTCTTAGTTCTTCTCCTTTGCTTTTAGTACTCATTAAACTGTTCTTTTTACAAAATAGAGCACGATCCTAATCTCAAGTGATAATAGAGCCGAGTAATAAACTCAAACGTCTTGAGTTCGAATTTTGGCAGTCTCTTTGGGGCAAGCCATGTGGGATTTACCCCTCATGAATACCCTAGTCTCAGCGTTGATAGTCTACCTTTGATCAGACCGAGTAAAAAATTAGTCGAGGTGGCCCGAATAACCCTGACCGTTAAACCAAAAAATAAATTAAGAGCATAACTCATGTTGTCCCGAATAGAACATTAATAAAGGAGAAGTCTGATATGATATATAGATAGCTATTTATTCACATCTTTAGTAAATACTTACTCCCAATCGTATTCTACATTCTATCCTAGGGACATTAAGTTTGAACCTCTCCTCCCTTACCGTTATATGAAAAACAAAAACATTGTTTGATGTTATGCACAAAAACACAGAAAACATTACAAGACTAAAAGCTCTCGGATCCATGGACTAAAAGCTCATGAAATTTTCAAATCAAAATCCAAAGGGTTTTACATCGATTCTACTACGAATCCGAACGAAATACAAGATATTCACGTCAAATTAAAATCTTTATTGTTTGTCATAGTTTAGCAACTATAATTCAATACATTGTCCTTCCAAATAGTTGATTTGATCACTGGTCTTTATGAGGCATAAATATAAATTCATTTATAATCATTGCTTAGTGTTAATTTTATCCCTATGTGACTGCAGGCAGATCCAACTGATCCTGACACATTTCCATTCGTATTGATTGGAAACAAGTTGGATGTAGATGGTGGAAGCAGCAGAGTGGTAAGGATGTCAAATTTATACTTTCACCACCCCAAGAATAGTTCATTCTCGCTTTGCCCCTAACTATTAAATTTCTTACATTACACCTCAACTACTTGAATTAGTTTCACAAACCATGAACCAAATGCCTCAAATGTTTCGAATGGAAAATATCAAATATATAGTAAAGTACACAGTTTCAATGTCTATAAGTGAGGCAATGTGGAATAAAAAACTATAGTTGGAAGCAGGGGCGGAGCCAAGTTATGGCCCAAGGGGGCATGCAACCCCCCCCCCCCCCTCCCCAAGTTTCCAAATTATACATTATACCTCTAAATTATACTTTTGATTTTTTTTCATGCCTCTCAAATTTTAAAAATTATACGTTATATCACATTATGATATTGATTTTACTTCACCCTCAGCTATTGGTTTGACCACCTTGCATCATTAATTATTCCAATTGTGACATTTTGGACTAATCATTCAATTTTAGTTTTGCATAAATTGTTAAACTTTGAATTATTTTGTATAGTGCAATGTAATCGACCAATTGTCTATATGTAAAGTGAAATCAGTGTTGTTGTTTAAGAATAAAACTAATATTCATAATTGGAGGTGCAATGTAAAAAAAAAAGTTAAAGGGACAATGTGAGATCGGTAAGGGGGTCAAAGGGTAATTTACCTTTATTGGAACTGTAGTGTTAATACTTGTTCTTGGTTTGCAGTTTTATTAAGCAACATTTTATGCAGGTTTCTGAGAAGACAGCAAGGGACTGGTGTGCTTTAAAGGGAAATATACCTTACTTTGAGACATCAGCAAAAGAGGATTACAATGTTGATGCTGCTTTTTTGTGTATAGCAGAAACTGCCCTTGCCAATGAACATGAGCAGGACATGTAAGTATATATGTGTTATCAGGGACTGATTTTCTTCAATGTTTTATACCCCCTTTGCACCTAGATTCCCTTCCAAGGTCATTGTAACTAGGCTAGAGAGTGGGTCGTATTGCATTAAATTCATTTCGTCTAAATTGTGTCGTGTTAAAATTTTCTTAAACTATATGCGACCCATTTAGGGAAAAGACTACGGTCCGTACCGAAAATTATAAATTTGTTGGTCAAGTTATAATTTTTTGAGGTGCAAGTTATAACTTTTTTTTCGGTATCGTAGAATTACCCCCCATTTAGAGTTGTGTATAGGCGGACTCAAGCCATGTCGTGTTCATATTATATATACATTGTGTTTATCCAAGTTCGTATTGTATTTATTCAAGTTTATAGTCTAACAGACCCATCTGTCACCGTCCAAACTAGCTAAGACTATACACATACCCAACAGAACCAAATGGAATTTTCTCAATTTTTCTTTTTAACTTTCGGTTGCTATAAAAAAATACCTTATGAGGGGTGGAAGTTTAATAAATTTTCAATGTATACACCATTTGATTTGGGTTTGTTACTTACCATCAGCAACAATTATGAGAGGAAAAACAAAAAAAGCCTAATCTTTCTTAGCAGGTGTCTTCAACAAAAGCAAATGATCATATTAAAAGATCTCTAGATGTTCTTTCCATAATCAGCACATAACTCATTCTTCCCTTTGCAGCTATCTCCATAGAATCTCAGAATCTATTTCTGAAACTGAGCAAAGTGGAGGATGTGCATGTTGAGTTCAGCCACTACAAAGTTACAGTAATTCTGTTTATATGGTTCTTTCTTTTTGCTAGCATTTGTTATAGTTAGAGAAGGAGAGACAGAGAGAGTACGCACATGTATGCAAGTCACTCATTTTCTAGAGACCTATTTATTTTGTGATTCTAAATAAATTTGAATGTACATTCTTGTGAACATGTATATTGTAATAAACAAATAAGAAAAGAGTTGTTACAAACATAAGAGGAAAGTAGTTCGATGGACATGTTTCAGTTTTTATCAAATGAAACTAATCAAACATTTCCAAAACATCTCATAGTTGGGTATTCAATGGTGGAAGGTTTTCAAGACCTATCTATTAACTAATTTGATTCCTTTATATATGTACTAATGGTCATACAATGCAATCCATTGAACGTTTTACATTGTCTTCGTCATTGAACGTTTTACAATATTAATCATTCTTTTTCTGGTACACTGGAAAGATAAAATGAGAACCACTAAGCTCTCTAATGAAAAAGGTCCTGGCCAAATCAGTCGGAAGTACCGCTCTAACCTCCACCGAAGGGCTACCTAAGAAAACAAACTTTTCCTCCTATCTGACTCCCAGGTTTGCAAGAGCATCCGCACATTGGTTTCTTTCTCGAAGGAGATGGTTCACTGCACTGTTCGAATCACCTAACAGCCTTTTGCAGTTGGCAAATGAGAACCCTGTTGGGGTTGGAATCCTCCGTCGGGTGCTTCAGCAGTGAGTAGACTTCATATGAATCCATTTCCACCTCAACTCCAGACAAGACTTGCTCCTTGATCAGCCTTAGGCTTTTGAACAATGCCCACATTTCTGCTTTAATGCTGGTCATTAGGTTAAGTTTCCCATAGAATCCTGCAATCCAATGCCCTTGATCATCCCTTAAGACTCCTTCCAAGCCTGCTTCCCCTGGATCTCTTTTTGGTCATCCATCCGTATTAAGCTTGACCCTAACTAATAGTCGGGGTGTGTGCGATGTACGAGATTTATATTCTCATTTTGTTTTAATATTCCTACTCACTTCATTCAAACACAGGTAATCATGCACTAAGATGTATATGAGGAATTTTGTATAGGAAGATTTTATTAAAGTCAAGAAAGTAAAATTCATATATAGCGTGGGATGTTATATAAGGTGCGGATTTTTTTTTTTTAAACAGGGGAGGGGGAGGAGATTGAATTCGATACATCTAATATCACACAAAGAATCATTAATCATGGAAGTTGAATCAGCTGTTACATGTGCAATATAATTTTTTTTACTAAAATTAAAGGAAAGGAAGGCCTCTCAAGGTATTTTGCTACCTAATTTGTTTGTTAATTATGTTCTTTTTTTTTTTGGTACATGTTTGTTAATTATGTTCAACCATAACAGTAAGATGTTGATTTGATATAAATAATTCAAATAAATAAATTCGGGTTCTATTCAAATCTTTTAAAAAAATTGTCAAATAAAGATTTAGGGAGAATTGCACTTTCCACGGTGAAAAAATTTAGAACTCTCAATGTTCCCCCAAATTTTAATTTTTGCATATTTCACCCTCAATGTCATAAAATAGTTATAATATATGACACCTTAACTTTAGTTACTATTTTTGTCAAATTTTACTGCATGGAAATAGTAAAAAAAGTTAGCATGATGGCCGCTTTGCACCATTTCATGACAAGACATTGAGGGGGTAATGTGAAAAAATAAATTTTGATAGTATAAATGAAAAATTTTAAAATATTTTAGGGTCCAAAGTGTCATTCGTTCAAAGATTTAGGGAAAGAAAATGTAAACAATCAACGGTCCCGATGTAGAAGATAAACCTACTCAGGAGAAACACTCGATCAGCACAGCTCCCACTCAGCAACACTGACCCGCCTTCAAGAGAGAGAGAGAGAGAATCTGACATCCCAATCGGACCCAAACAAACCCTAATCCATCGACGCCAATCAACTGTGAGAAGAAAGCAAACGAGGAAGACGACGACGAAAAGCTAAGCTTTAATCATGGCCTTCGCTTCCCGTCTTCTATCCAAATCCAAACAGGTGCAGGCGCACTCACATTCACACACACATTGATATTCACGCAACTGTGTCTACACGTACAATCGTTTTGTGCTCATCGAATTGAAATAGAGAATATAAATGCACGCTAATGATGTTATCGTGATCTTTGGCGATCTCGGATTTGATTAGGATTTGGACTTGTACGACATATTGTAGGGTAAGTTCTATAGAAATGACATGTATGTTTCAAAGATCAATAAGGGGGCAATCGATTGTCAAATTAAGATGGAACCATTTCTTTCTCTTTTCTTGTCGTGAAACTGAATTATCTCATACGTGATCCTAGCCCAGTTTCATTCCGTCTTAGAAGTGGTATTTTGGCTGGACATCGCAACGGTTGGTGAGAATTCCATATCAGTACTTGTTTTTAATCATTTAACATTCAAGATTGTGGGTTCGAATATAAAGACAATCATTGTAGTCCGTACCCAAAGTCAGCCCTTTAGTTCCGTTGGTTTATTAGCATCGAGGATTGATTCAACGATAATGGTATTTGGAAACGAAGTGGATTTGGTGATGTATGGACAATAAAGCCAGTTTGCTTATTTGAGTTCAGTTCTAGTCTATACTCAAACCTTGATAAATAAGTTTGTGGAATTTGGCTATATACTTAGCACTGGAATTTTTAAATTTCTCCCTTCCACTTTAAGACATAACTCATTGCTGATTTGGCAACGGCATAAGAAAAGATTCCCAGTGGGGTTTTAAATCCATGCTCTCTTTGCATTTCAGTGGAATTGCTCACCACTTCTTCTTTCTTTGGCCCCAAGATTCAGCAACATGCTCCTATTTTACTGTTATTATTATTGTTGTAGTATGAAACTATACCTTTTTAAGCAATTTATTTTTTGACAATATTACTATCAACCACTAGGTTTCGTCGGTGGTTTTGTATCTTTATCTCTTGCTTTGTGTTCATACAGTTGCCTGCTGGTCAGAGCCTTTTGCAGCGGGAGCATGCTGTTCCAGTCCGTTTCTTCGCCAAAGAAGCTCCTCGCCAAGCTCTTAAGGGAGATGGTTAGTGAATTTTTATTCTCTCTTTTTTTTTTTACTTCTTTTTTGTTTTATTTCATTTTTCCCTCTAGTAATAAGCATCTTATAAGGCCAAAGTCAAGCATATACTTGTCATTTTATCCTAAAATACACTCGTATTTGAGTGATATCATGATGAAGGATGCTCAGCGACATGATAATGATGTGCAGCTTCTGCTGCTATTTTTGTGTATGAATGTACCCTTTTTTCCAATTTTGTCATCGCATTTATTCATGGATTGAAGTAATCTAATTTATACTTTTAAGGAGTATGCATAAGCTTATAAGATCATGTCTTGTAAGACATGTAAGCAATGAACTGTATATGCTTTCGACCATAGAAAATTGTCACTCTCAAGCAATTTGAAGTTGAGGTTTAATTTTGAATATTGGAGTCTTGACTCTTGAGCATCTATGTCTTACACATAAACCTGCGTTTGTACTGAACAGAGATGCTGAAGAACATTTTCTTGGAAGTTAAGAACAAGTTTGAGACAGCAATGGGAATACTCAAGAAGGAAAAGATCACCATTGATCCTGATGATCCAGCTGCTGTAGCACAGTATGCAAAGGTCATGAAGACTGTTAGAGAAAAGTAAGTTTTTGTTTAATGCCTCAATATTTTTCTCGCTATTAATTTGCTATTGTCTATGTGATTTCAGCGACAAAAAAATTCAGTGTAGCCAATGTTGTTGGAGCATAGGTTACCATTTATCCTTTTAACATTATAGTTCATCGAATATATTCTATAAAATATCAAATCACTGCCGTTTCTTCAATGAGAAAGTAAATATAGGAGTGATAAGAAGCTTATAAATATATGCTGGTCATATGTTAGGAGCAGGAAAGATTATATCATTACGATCAAATAAACTAAATTGATGAAAGACCCGAGGCATTAAATTGGGTTCGTGATTTCCCGCACCCTTTACTACTGCCGCAGAACTTTACACTATTGATTTGTTCATTTTTGTTTGGCCCCACCTTGATTCTTCATGATACATGATTATTATGATTCAACATCATAATCTTATGAATTTTTCAGGATAAGTCAAAAAATTCTTAGTTTATGCCCTAAAACTTGGCAGATGGAGGGTTACTGATTTTCAATTTTCCTGCCCCTCTCACCATTCCATGGACTGAACCAGCCCATATCACCATCCCATGGACTGAACTGTCAGATAGTGATTGTGATCACTTGATTTTTCCTTCCTTTACGGTTGCATGTCCATATGAAGTGCAACAATTTTGGTGAGGAAAACTACCGACTACGTTGGTTGTTACAGATCCTTTGGGTTCCATTTTAGATGTTACAAATGTGAAGAATACGTGAATTCACAATTATTGCAACAGCACCTAACTTACACTCTCTCTCTCTCTCTCTAAGTAACTCAAATAAAACTTAATTATGATTATGCAAGCTCCCAAATCTGGATCCGCTTCATTCAACATGTGCCAAATTCCATATTTTGTCGCATCTTTGAATTTGTCTTTCCTTTAACATCTTATGTGCTGCATCATTCTTCTCCAATTGGAGAAAGCCCTACCTCGAGTTTTGAATTGTTGAAGTGTGAATGTCCTAAAGCTTTGAACTTTTTTATGTAATTGTCTATGAAAAATCTTAAGATTATGCATTGTTATGAAGAAAAGTTTTGGAGATTGATCTTCTCAATTGTATCATCAAACTTCTATGGAATGACAAAATCAATTATCGGAAGCAAGTGCATAGAAAATAATAATTGGAATTGATATTGAACCTGAACCTTGGTAGTGTTCCAGCCTTGCCTTCCTATTGCTCATTCAAACTTATAATCTTTTTGATTGCACCTCTTTGTACATGGTGATATGAGCATTGTTTGAACATGGTAGCATTTGTGGCTCTTTATGTTCCCTTAGACTCTTGGTGGATGCAAAAAAATAAATTAGTTGAGGTATTAATGTTGTCGGTTGGAAGTCATCAATGGGAGGAATTTCACAAGGTAAATCCTTTGGCACTATTTCAAAGTCAGATTGTAACTTGGTCGTCTCTTAAGGAAAATTGGATTCATGACTAGCTGTTCTTTCCTCCATCTTTTAGGCTGTAGCCGCTCTACAACATGGATATTGTTCGGATACTTGCTTCTTACCGATCCTTTGGACAAACAATTAGTGTAGTGGCTGGAGATTGTATTGGTTCATCTACTTGATCTACTCCATCCTGAATTACTGATTTAAAAAGAAATATAAAAAGACACATAGAGTACTATGACCAACAAACTCCAAATAAAACTTCATAATGTGTATGCAAGCACCCAAGTAGGCTCAGCCAAAGATTAAAATTCGTTTTGGTGTATTGTTTCGGTCACCTAGGAAACGGAAATGTTTCAATGTGTTTCGGAAAAGTTTCGACCCGTTTCGGAAGCATAATAAAAAAAATAAAAAATTTAAGAATTATTTTTCTAAAATATTGATAGAAATATATCAGAGTATCTTGAAATACTTTGAAACATTCCGAAACAATTGTGTAAATGTATTGAAATATTATAAAAACATCTCAAAATATTATAGAATATCTTGAAATATTAGAATTTCGATTCCATCATTATTTCATTTCGGTCTCCTTGGAAATGGAAACGTTTCGACTGTTTCGACACAATATTTTGATCCTCAGCATTATCCTATATGTGCCAAGTTCCATATTTGTGGCATTTTTGATTTTGTCTTTCCTTCAACATCTTATGGGCTGCATCAGTTAGTTATTAGGATATGTTATTGCATCGATAGATTTTGGCATTTATGACTAATTTCTATGATGTCTTCTCCAATATTCTATATCTCTAGATACCATCAGCAAAGTTCAATGTGGCCAATGCCTTAATTGCCATGGACAAGAGTCAAAACATTTCTCGTCTTTTGATTGATGATCATCATCAGGTGGATGGGAGGAGAAACAAATATATCCATACAGAGCATGCCGTGATATTTTTATCCACATATAGATATCAGTCATATTGCACTATTACCAAAGAAAGAGACAAAGAACCTCATATCACCTCAAAGGCTCAAACACATCTATGCATGTCTGGTCTCCTGCAGTTAGTTGTGTCAATAATTTTTTATATACCAAATAGTATAGAAGGATTAGAATTATTTTTTTGGAAGCACTTGAAATCATCATATATATATTTTTTGGGGATAAGTGAATGTGTCACTATTGTGCATATATGTTTCT
The DNA here is from genome assembly GCA_963454935.2 of Ilex paraguariensis. Taxonomy (NCBI): domain Eukaryota; kingdom Viridiplantae; phylum Streptophyta; class Magnoliopsida; order Aquifoliales; family Aquifoliaceae; genus Ilex; species Ilex paraguariensis. The sequence continues at coordinate 46,035 of CAUOFW020000816.1, read as the reverse complement.
AATCTTAAAGAGCCCTCGTCTTGAGTTATTTTGTTGGACAAGATGAGTTTAGCATGTTACCTGTCATATAATCCAGTTTTGGGATAACTATGCCCATTGCAAAAATACTTAAAAAGTTTTTATCTCTTTTTGTATTTTTTCCCTTTTTTATAAGTAGAACTCACAGAACTAGGTTTTGTAAGTGATTTCTTGAGTTTAACAAGGTATTAACAATTCAAATATGATGAATATAAACAGATGATACATCTATATGTATATCTCTGGTCATATATGATCAGTTAAAACAAGAGTCCTTACTTTCCTCATATCCGTGTCAATATTTTTATCAGTTATTGACTTACTGTTTAATAAAAAAAAACTTAGATTTGCATGTGTTGTTAGGAACAATAATTTAATATGTTATGCTTTGGAATCTGTACCTACTGTGCTGTTTTCTGAATTATGATGCGTTTGCCTATTATGCTGCTTTAACCTTTTCAGGGCAGACTTGTTCTCAGAATCTCAAAGAATTAAATACACCATTCAAACACGAACACAAGATATTCCAGATGCCCGCACATATCTGTTGACATTAAAGGAGATCCGAATCAAGTATGTGTCCTTCTGTGCTTTCACCTCTTGTTTTTCCATTCTTAGATGCAGTGTTATCAGAACCGGACCCTAAGGCGGTTAAGGAATTGAACTGCTAAAACTCCAGTTGGACCGGACAAATATTTACAAAACTGGTGTAAACCGGACGGTTCAACCACTCCCACCAATCACCTTTTTCTTTAGAATAAAATATCTAAACTCATTTTAGCTGTCATTAGGCTGTTCAGCCAACACCAATCCATCTGTCATCAGGCTGCTGAGCCAACACCACAGTACAAGCTTCTAGCCTTTGGTTCAACTTTTTATAGAAGCATAGTGATGCTTCTTTGCAATTGCTTTCCAATGTGGGATTCATTTGTTAGCACTTAGCCGTTAGCCAGCCATCTTCTCTTCTTGTTTTATAATTATTCTTTCAATCTTTTTTTAATCTCCTTTTGTGATCATAATACTACTAATGTTTATTTGCAAGTCCTATTTATGAATTGTTGATATTATATTAAATTTTATAAATAATCTTAGGAAATAGATGATTTGTGAATTTTTTTGTGTGTTCTTATTTGATCTACCATAGTATAAAAATGTGGTTTTTGTATTTATTCAATTTTTTGGTATATTCATCATTATTAATAATATGTTTTATTTTTTATTATGCGATCGGTCCGACTTGTTGACCCAACGGTTAAACCATTGACCTAGTCTTTTTGCCGGTTCGATCTCTAATCCGGTTCTGATAACTATGCTTAGATGCTTATATATCTATTAGTGGCATGTCTACCTTTCATATTGCTTTTCATGTGACTACCGAATAGACTTAGTTATTGGTTTCTTAATATTGCTTAGCATGTTAATATGTTAAGCCAATGTGTACTGAGCCTACATTTTTTATCTAGTTCAATTTTGCAGTAGCCATATTTTCTCCTCTACATGTGATCTATCTTGCTTATAATGTTAACTCTGTCAATAAGATGTGTTCTGAATCTCTGTTTTGCTTTGATCTATTTGAGTTTTACAGAATCCATATTTTCTCCTTTGCATCTGACTTACCAAAGAAATCACATTCTCTTCTACATGTTAAAGCCCATGGAATTTTAATTGCTTCACTTTATTTAATAAGTTAATGCATTGCCTAGTTTATAACCTTTTTCCAGAAAGGAATGGCCAAGCAGACTAAACTTTCCAGACATTTTATGTATTGTAAAGATTGTACTATTACCATTTACTTGTAGATAAAATGGTAAAGGTTTGTTTGGGCTAGTCTTTTGTCAACATTTGATAGACTTAGAAAGAAATGAGCTTCTGGGTATTGAGGGGCTATGTGTTCCTATGAGTCTATGACTGTGTGCCCGTGGTATGGACGTGTTTTACTGCTGATCGTAAACGTCATTAGACCTATATGGTTTAGTGCTTCAAAAGTTGGAAGAGGAATAGGACTGAACAAGACCTCTAGATCTATGGAAAAGGGATGGCAGATCTCTCTCTCTCTCTCTCATGATAGGAGATGTAGTGGAAATAAATTCACAAATAAAAAATGGAGAAGTTGTGGAGAACAAACTCCACCCATGTGATGGGTTAAGGAAAAAATGTCAAAAATATACAACAAAGAAAACCCCAAGGAAGAAGTGGACAACTCCCTCTCTCTATACAGGTTACATGATGTTGATGTGAGCTATAATCACATTTTTGAAAATCAGTAGTTGCTGTCCATGACGGCCGTTATGCAATAGTAATGGTGGGCTCGGATACAATCTCACCCCATTATCTCGGCCAGAATTTTTTTTGCATGTGTAATTTCGTTGTGACACCTAATGGTGTTGTAATGGCCTCTACAAATGTTAAAATGCTGTAATTTACTTACAACCCTTACAGATCAATGTGACCCAGCAAACAGGGTGTAACCCCACCAATTCTTCTCCGAAAATAGAAGAGAACAGAAACAATACAATTAGGATCATGGTATAAAAATCCATAAATTGAAACCCCGTGATATTTAATAAATCAAATTAGTTTGATGAAAAAGCACCCAAGTGTGAGCTTTGCAGAAATCAATGAACATTGGAACCAATTTGTGTCTTCAGCAATCTTTCTGTACGGCATCTGCTTTGAAGCCCCCTTATCCTCACAGGAATCAACACACAAATCTCTCTCTTTGGCATCGGCCTCGAAGGGCCATTATCTTCAGTAAAATATACAGAAGAAGAACAGGGTCTCCTCCACAGTTGCTTGTACTCCCTCTACTTGCTCTGTGCTTGAATTTTTTTTCTTGAAGCGATGAGAAACAAGGGAACAAAATGTGGCCAAGCACCATTTCTGGTAAGGTTTTGGATGCGTGAAAAGGTGAGTCTGCCTTCTGTATGGGACTCCGGATTTAGGAGGATTGTTTGCTGACTGCCCGGATTTAAGGGGATTGATTATTTGTCAATTAGTATTGTATCATGTATATAATGCTTTAGCCACAATTGTCAACAGAGTCTGGGCCGTATATGTTGATCCCATTTTGGTCAGTGGACCTTTGTGGTATGAAAAAAATGGATCAGGATTGGCTCAATGGGTTAAAAATAACTTAGTTACTAGAAAGCTTTACACGAGGTATGAATGGAAAAAAAATTTGCTTTCAGTTTCCGTTACAGTTATGTACCATTCGTTATGCCCCGCGCTTGTTACGCCGTTGTTTTTGTGACAAGCCAATTATACATAGAAGCATAGTCTTAAATGTACACAGATTTTGTAGCAATGTGTCTGTATATAATTCGCATGTAGGGCATGCGTGGATAAATAAAACCTCTTTTTGAATATTTGTCAGTCTAGCCAAGTAGCCAACTATTGTTATTACTTTAGGAATCTTCTGTAGTATAAGTTTTTAGTATCTCAATACGTTTTTGATTAAATGTAATATTTCAGCTAAATAACTTTTTAGTTTCGTTGCTTAATGTGAATCACTTGGAGGGATAGAAACAGGAGATTCGTTGAGGGGGTTGGGCTTCTGCTTTGTAGGGTCAATTTTTAATGTTAAGTCTTCTTTTCTTTTGGCTTACCTTGCAGATTTCTGGGGAGAGTTTTTGCTATGAGTTAGATGTATGTTACCCTATCTTATACCTTATGTTTACCTGGGTTTGCCCCTTGTCTGGTGATCTTTAAGACAATTTTAACTCATTACTGTTCAAGTGGGTATGATTATTGAGGTCCTGCCCACACTTTGAATTGGCAGTTGATGGCATTGGGCTACAGGCTTAATGATATCTTTTAGTAAGTGGCTCTAGTTTGTTCCTAAATAGCAGATTAGGAAAATCTTCCAGAATTCTTGGTTTGAAGCTTTAGGATATTTTTGTAAAATCTCTTTTTGTGTTTCCAGTCCTTACCATTGCGAGGCTCTCTTTGTTGAGGTTTGTTAGTTGATCTATTTATCTAGGTTGCAGCGTCATGGTAATGCTTTAGGTGTAATGGACCTTGCCCTTGCATTATAATGCTCTATGTATCTCTCTTTAATATTGCTTATTTTCTCCTTCTAAATTTATTCTATAATTTATATTTTGCAGGAGAGGCCTCACTGATGAACTTGGTGCAGAGGCTATGATGATGGATGCACTGGAAAAGGTTGAAAAAGAAATCAAGAAACCACTCTTGAGGAATGACAAGAAGGCAATGGCTCTTCTTATGGCAGAGTTTGATAAAATCAATAAAAAGTGAGCTTCATCTCACCAGTTGGATGCCTTTTTTTTTTCCTTTACATTTTGGCAGAGCTTGAGCACATACCGAATAATCAAGAGTAAAAACGGTCACAGATTAAATCTTTTGATGGCCTTTTCATGTTGCTATATTTCACTCTGCCATGTTTGAAGCTGATATGGGCGTGCGACAGCATAATCACTGCTCAATCACCTCTGCATATGCAGTGTGTTGTGTGTTCCAGCTCTCTGTGGGAGGTTAGCATGTCCACTTAGTTATTGGACATCTGGAAAACACAGACTGAAAAACTGCTTAAGAACATAAATAGTCAAGATGTTTTATGATTTGTTTTGACGCACAATTGCTTAGCCAAAAAAAATGTGTTTGGTTAACTTGTATCAGTATATGTCATGATCATTGCAGAGCTTGTAACTTTACACCAAGTTGTGATATTAGGTTTTTGTGTCAACAGTTTAGCGGTTGTGGTTTAAACTCAACAAATTATTAAAGTTTCTCATAATCCAACCATATTCTTTGGCCTAGGACTAACATCCTGTCTTCCATAGCTAAAAACACCTCACATGTCCCTTCCCAAAAGAAAATTGAAAAACGCATTCAAAAGCAGATGGAGTTAGGTTCAGCGAAGATTGTTTATATTAAAAAACTTACTGGATAAGTAATCTATTGGAAAATAAAATTTCAGAGCGAGTGTGTTACTCGCTGGGTAAGTATGTGGCTTCCTTAAGTGAGTCCTTTCTCTTTCTATCTTAGTTAGTCTAGTCCGTATAGTAGTTAGCCCTTTTCCTTTTAGATGGATCCTTCATGTGGTAAGTAAAGGTCGTAGGTAGCTATTATGAGTCTTAGGGCCTGTTTGGTATTTTTTTTGGGAGGGATTTGGATTGGATTGTCCAAACCCGGGTTTGACCAAAGATGGGTTTGAGGGGGTTAATGCTATCTATGCCCGTGTTTGGTATGCGCAGGGTGTATTACTATTATGATAATATATTTGTATATATTTGACTTTTTTGCCCCTTAACCAATTTGTATATATGAGGTATATAGGATATATAGGGGTATAAATGTCATTTGCATGTTAAACCCCCAAACCCACAAGTGAAACCCACCCACCCCCTTGGGTTTCATGAAACCCAAGTATGTGGGTTTCATGATCGGGCCGAGTTTGAAATCCTATCCATACTTTATGGTTGCCAAACATGGGTTTAAGGGGGTTTACTCCCCAACCCATGTTCCCAAATCCCCCCAAACCCACATACCAAACAACCCCTTAGAGTCCTGCCTTCTATCTTGTTGCTTCGATTGATTTAGAGCAAGCAAGCCTTTTCACATGCACTTCTTCCGAACAGGGTGTGTCATATGTTTGCTTTGGGATTTCATGTTCTATTGGTCAATTTATTAAATGTGTCCAGCATGTTTGCTACCATAGTATTTTTCTGTTTTATTATCCATTTGGTTTTGTGCACTTTCTTGTGCAGACGGTTATCTTTGAGAGGAGACATGCACAACCAATAAATTTGCGCAAAACCATTTAATAAATTGACCCAATAAGTTTGCTCATGTGCAGGTTTCACTTATTTTCTTGTCAAAAGAAAGAAGAAAATAGTCTATTGTTTATCTGTGGTAATAGAACGTGTTTGTTTATGTTATCAGACTTGGAATACAGAGGGAAGATCTGCCAAAGTATGAAGAACAGTTGGAACTTAAAATCTCTAAAGCACAACTGGAGGAGTTGAAGAAGGATGCTGTTGAGGCAATGGAAACTCAAAAGAAACGGTATGTGTCTTCACTGACCATCTTATTTTTGGAAAAAACATTCTTAATTGACCGATACATTTCTTCAATCATTTTGTAGTTCCTTGATCCCTCTGGTGTTAATAGTGTTTAGTTTGTGTATGATAAAATAAAACTGCTTAGTTAGGTCAGAAAACAAAGGGAAAGGCGGAAACAATTTTCTGCTTGAGCGTAGTTCCTACATGGTTGAACCACCAATAGTTCATCTCTTTTAATGTCATGCGTTGAGTTTTAGCTTGGCAAACAAATTGAAAAATAGAACAACTGAAATTTCCTTAATATTGACGTTGATGCAAGTAGAGAATAGACTGAAGGCCTTGGTGTTTGGCAAAGCAAAAAGCTTGTCATATTGTCATGTGATTCTGTTATGTTAAATATCAGGAAGCTTGGTGGAGATGCCTGGCATTTAGTTGCCTAATGAAGTACACAATTAGCAAGTAAAGTCGTTGGGTTGACCTTTAAATGAGGTCATATTTAAAGATGTTTTTTAAGTGGTAGGTTTTTGTCTTTTCTCCTTGGAGAAAGGAGAGGCTCTGTTTCGGAGATGTTGATATCATTAAGCAGGAGAAGATCACTGGTGTTGTGATAATTCAGGATGTGCATGTTGAAATTTCTAATTAATCTCTGGGGTCTAAGATTCAAGTAGTCTGTTGATAAGGAAAAAATTGGACTTTTTCGGCTGCTAAATTTTGCCGATGAAGTTTGAAATTGTGATCTTGCTTTGCATGGCATCTAGCAATATAGTGTGGACTATGTGATCTTCATTCTTCTGGATCTGACTTTCATAGGTGCTTATTGTCTTGCTGTCTGTTCACATCAGCTAGATTGTTATGAAAACGACATATTGCCTAATCTTTTTCCTGCTATTTCCAGTGAGGAATTCAAGGATGAGGAGGCGGTGGATGTGAAGTCACTGGACATACGAAACTTCATCTGAGATTAAGTTTGCTGTTTTAATCAGTTTGCTTTGAATTAACAATTGTTAGGAAGATGGAATCCAGCAATTGTTTATTAGAGCAGTGAGCCGTTTTTTCTATTTTCTAAAAATAAGAAAGGAGGTATTTGGAAGCGAGACAACAGTTGCTACTCGATTAATATGTTGCTGGTTTATGTGTTCCCAGTTTCATGCAGTGATGGCACCGAGGGTTGCCTCTGGCCGGCTTCACATTTGAAAATGCAATTATCAAATTCTGTTCATTTATGGAATTTTTTTTTGTAACTGGAATTCACTTGTTTCTCAAGTATCTACTGTTCATTTCCGGACTTTGATGCTGTTTTTTGGAACTGGAATTCAAATGTTTTTGTAGATATAATCATATATCCTGGTTCCAGATCAAATTTGGATCAAAACAATTTTGATGAGTTACAATCGTATTGAGACAGGTCTTGGCACAATAGTTGGGTTGTTTCATTGACTTGATAGTTGGAGTCACAGAAAGTCTCTCAGCGACTAAGGCTGAGGTTACATATGTAGTCATCTTGAATTCTCATAGTGGTAGGAGAATCATGCACTGTAGTCTTGTTTTACATTCCTATTAGAGTTGATCAAATATGATAAATCTTCATAGAACAACCATAATTAGGCAATGCATTCCGTTCCGGTAATACTGTTGAGATATAATTGAGGGATGTAATTTGAAAAAATAGTGCTTTGTGGCTAATAGATGATAGTGGGATATATTTATTGATGAGATTCGTTGAAGCATTAAATATATTGGACTGTAATGGGGTCGGGATTTCAATCGAGGGCATCAGATTTGTAATTAAACCTGGGATATCATGGTTTATTGGACTGTTTTATTAAACCCACCATTGCACAGCTGCCCAAACCCATTAAACAAACAGAACCATGGTGTATTATTTAAGGTCTTTTGAAAGTCGGTATATTAAATTAGATATAATTATAAAAAAATACACAGAATAAAATATTTAAAAAAAAATACACAATTGAGATACAAAGACATAAATTCCTATTTTGTAAAATTTTCTTTTTTAAAATTGTAACAAGACATTTATCTTAAGCGCTAAAATTTAGGATCATTTAATTCAAAATAACTTATTTTTAATGCACATTGATTCATGTATATTTTTTTTTAGAAAATAATTTTATTTTCAAATTATATTTATTTACTACTACTAATTTTATAGAAGAACTTCAATATTTCATTTATTTTAGGATATATCACTTGTTTGAATTTCAAAATTTGTTAATATCCAAACTTCATAATAATGTAACAAAACAATGTTCAGTGATTTTGTGCATGTGATAACAAATTTAAAAAAGAGATTGATTGTTTTGAATAAAAATATATGTTTGACAAAATGTAATAGTACAATATTTTGTGTAAATGTTTTGTTACACTGTTATAGAGTTCGGATATTAATATAATTTGAAAACAAAATCACTTTCTAAAAAAATACGCATGAATCAATGTGCATTAAATATAATTTGAAGACAAAACCATTTTTCAAAAAAATATGCATAAATGAAGGGAGGACATACAAATACGGAATATTAAAGTTCTCCCATAAAACTAGGAGATGTTTAATGTACGACTTTCCAAAAAAATTATGCATAGATCAAGGGAGGACAAAATGATACAAAAAAATTTGAAAATTTCAAATAATGTACTTGGACACAAATAAATATCAAATTAAGTGTTTTTTTACTCTACATTTTTTTCTATGTCCTTTTTACAACTAACTCCAATTTAGTGTATCTCCTTCTAATTTTCCCTATTATTTATCGTGCTCCTAATCAATGATGGGTGGGCAAGTGCATAGTAGATCAGATATATTGTGATGAAATCTTCAGAAAAAATTAAGTGCTTAGAGCATCAAAATACTAAGCCAAACCTGAGATGAGTACCGGGCTAGACATTGGGTTAGGATTTAGGAGTTAGGACTGGTAAATATTGTTGGTACGGTCAGGCAGCTAGCTGAAGCTTTGCTTGGTTACCAATCTTGGACTATTGCTCAATCTGGTATCAATTTCTACATTATATGTTCACTTAGAGTATTTAATCATATTTGATTTATGTTTAAATACGAACGAGCTTAAACAAATCAAAATCGACCCAAACTTGAATGTCATGGTTTATTTACTAACATTACATTACATCAATCTATTTATATATAAAAAAAAAAAAAAACAAATTATGGGGTGGGATTCTCCCCAATTTTAATTATTAGATTTTTGAATATTTAATTTGCTTCTCCCAATTAAATTAATTATTCCATTAGCCAGTGTAACAACTCCCATCACTTTTTTTAAACTACTTCAAAGTTGATTTTTCAATCCTCTTAATTATTTCCCATTTAAAAAAAATCATTTTAACCAAAATAGGTAATTGTAAATAACATTAGGATTAGATAGGATTAGGGCACAGTAACGATAACAATAGATTAATTCCGTGCATCATAAGGTATGACCACCAGTAATTAGTATAACATACAATCGTTGCTAGAGTGATATCTTGCTAAATTATTGAGAATAATTTTTTTAGCATGTCTATTTCAAAAAATTAAAAAGGAAGCCATTAATGTATATTTATTTACGCAAATACATCGACGACATTTTTGTATAGGGCATCTTGATAAAAAATGTGCTCCTAGAATATCTCCCCCAAAAAAAAGAAGCTGAAAACCATTAGAGAACGATGCGCCAATCATTTCCAAAAGACAAAATAACTAATATTAATTGCATTATTACTGTTTTTAAGACAACAAATGAATCTCAATAGGTCAAAATCCGACTGAGAAATAAATAAATACAAGGGGTTGTATTACCACCATAATTCATGTCAAAAATTTCATCTCCCAGATAATTGATTGGTGATCATTGTCATCCAATAAATAGGTGGGAGAGGGAACCTAAGAAACTACATTACAATGACACAGTCTCTATTTTCACAAGCAGGCATACTCCAACTTGGTAACTTACAGGGCCAATATGCTGATCAAGGTTTCCTCTTTTTGTTTAATTTAGAGCTGTTGCCTTCCTTATTTCTTTTCTTCCCACTTTTGTGGCTTTCTTTCTGTTTCTCATGTTTTTCCAGCCCACTTCGGCTCGACTTTAAGCTAATTAGACCGCCCGAGGATATCTTTCCTCCGTTTTGCAAAGCATTTTCAAAATCAACTTCTTTGTCTGCAATGGCATACTGTTGGAGGAGCTCTGGATCCAGTAAACCATCCATTTTGGCTTGCATCTCGTCCTGCATATGTTGCAAGTTACTAGAGAGAGAGGGAGGAGGGGGGTAAGTGGAAGATATTGAGCAAACCTTGACTTCCTTTGCTGCGTCATTAAGATCTTCGTCCACGGATACGCTGTGGGGTTTCATCACAACCTGAAATCAAAAAGAAATATAGCTAAATGTCAAGGTGAACAAGATAACAGTGTCAACTGATGAGGCAAAAAAGAATTTTGATAATCTGTCCATGTTAGATTGTCCTTATTTGCAATTTGTTATTTAGGTCTGCATATCAGATCATATTTGATCACACCATAAAAACCTGAACAAGCCTACTCTCAAAATGTCTCCTTTCCAATGCAAAGCCAAGCATGCAACTCTAATGTTCTCGGAAAGCTTCTAGCAGAAAATAGGTAGCAGCCGAGTGGTAATATTCGTTCCAAATTTTCAACAGGCATCCCTACCTCTAATATTACAGATGGTAATAATGGTCCTCACTTCTCATTACGGGGTTGCTGCTTCTAAGAAGTTTCGACTCAGAGCAATGTCTCTCTTGTAGAGAGGAAGAAGCATATTTTCACATGTTGAAAGAGAAACTGGTAGCAGAAATAGATTAGCAAGTGATAACTTCATTTGTGTGACAGTCTTTGAATGTTTCCATAATATCAACATTGAAAACAGTTCAAAACCGAAGTAGGGTTTGGAAGCAGCAACCACAAAAGAACCCTCCAAGATGTGAAATTTCATAATGTATGTCAAACAACCAACTACTCTAAAAACTTATGCTCTAAAAGGAGTGTGTAACTGAAATATTTATACTTCAACACGTCTTCTCACATGCAGGCTAGAGTTTAGGCCTAGCATGTACAAATCTTTTAATAATTCCCGATCAATTTATCTAATATCACAACTAGGAAGTTAAATACTCAACTTATAAAAATAAAACATCGGTCGAGATAGATCTAAATTTCATCTACTTAGATCAAATGGTACAAAATTTATCTCAAAATATTTTCCCACTTGAAAACATCATCTTCTCAGCATAGTCCCTAATGTCAGACAACTCAACAACCAACACACTCCCCAATGCCCAAAAATTCCATTAATCCATATTTACCTCTCTCTTCTCCCTCCCTTACATTTTTCTTATTTTTTGTTTGTTTACTTTAAGAATAATAAGTTGCTATTTAAAAAAATATATATATTGCACGATCAATGTACGATTTTTGTTATAGTAAGAATGTCTTCAGGCATAGACTTATTGTTAGTCTATCAACACAGCAAAAGACAAACAAATTATTAAAAAAAAAATGATAAGGAAGGAGAAGCACCAGGATGAGAACTTATAATATAATTAGCATTCTATTTCTCTACTTACTTCTCGCAGTCGAGGTAGACTTGAATCAATCTCCTTTGATGCAATACCATATAGATGTTTGTGGAGCTTCTTCATGACTTTTATGAACAAAGACAATATCTGCTGTCTTTCCAACTTCATCTCTCCCTGTAAAACAAGAGGTAAAAGGGCATAACTAAATTGCGAAAAATTTATCCAATAACCTTGCCTTTCAATTTTCTTCTTCTGTTAAAAGGTTTCTGACCACAGCAGCAGCAGTAGTCATAATTATACAATCGATAGATTGTAGCCTATCAATGGAGAGATGAGAGCACCGTCACTCTAGCTTAGACCCAAACCATGGATCATGAAGCAACAATGTAGTGAACTTGGCAAAATATCACCTAAGAGGCTAAGAGATCATGTAGACCAAAACTAATTTATGGAATGACGCAATAATATCTGGTTTGTAGAATCATCCCATAATTATTCTTATCTGACTTACGAGTGACTGTAGTATATTAGACAGTCTGCATCAAATCTCTCGGAAAGATCACAGAATAGGGGGTCATGACTGTCTAGTTAGAAACCACATTCATATGCTATTGCACCAGGAGATCTAATAATTAAAACTACAATATTACCTTATACCATTACCTGGAACTCTGCACCCTGCATGGAGTCGGGAAAAAAATAAAGAAAACAGAGAAGAAAAAACTTCCTACACAAGAATTTCTAGATGTGCAGCACAAATGGATAATGACTTAATTCAGTCCAAAATAGTTGAAAATGTCAAGAAATTAATCAATGAATTTTTGTTAATTTAAAAATAAATGAACGAGAACACTAGTTAAAAAGGTCATGAAGACAAACCTGAATGCAAGTGATACTTTTCTCCTGCAAGCCACTGCAGAGCAAAACAGAAGCCTGGGTATATGACACTGAAACTGGAAGCTTCTCCCGGAAATAAAGACGAGCAAGGGTTGGCACGAGATCTAGAATCTGAAGAATACATACAATTTACTTGCTGAAAGATTATAAGACACAAAAACCATCATTCATTCTTATACTATACACTGATAAAAAAAGATTCTTATACTCTCATTTCCAACTATTGGTTGACTTAGATCTACTTGATAAAAGAAGATCATGACAACATGAACCCGTGGGATGGAGAAGTGATCCTGAAGAAGTTACAGAAATCCAAATTACCGAGAATGACACTGTCCAAAGGTTATTCTAAATGTGGCATAACTAGCCCTATAAACAAAATAGGAATTTAAAGGTGTGCGAAGAACGGCAGCCATTAAATAGACAAATCGAGAAGTGAATACTTAACATGAATCTCAACTGCACGTGAACCGTACTCGTCAATAATAAAATAATGTTCCCACCCAATTTACTCCAGTTATGTTATTTCTTCTTGTAGGCTTGCAACTCTCAGTTGTGTACAAAAACACAAAAATGGCTTAAAATAGTTTTAATCTGGTTAAATTTGGGGTTGGTTCCTCTTGGCTACTCTCAGAGATCAAACTCTAAAATGGCTTATGCTCCAAAGCATAACTTGCTTTCAGTCTCACCAAGTTGGCTTCGGCACCAAATGACCTGCTATAATTAAAGATTTGAATTGAATTATGGCTCTGAAGAAAGTAAATATAAGTGACGTGCTCCAAAGAGGAAACCTAAGAAGATTCTCTCTCATCATTTGCCCTTTGCACTCCAACCGAAAGAGAGAGAGAGAGAGAGAGCAGATCATTCTTCCTTCATTATGAACTTCCATTTTTAAATGGCTAATACTTATTAGCGCCCTCCCGAAATCTCTCCATTTCTTTTCGGCTTCAAACATTCCACATAGACCTGCTTTCTCATGGCTAGAATCAAGTAACTACCACGAAAATAGATTCATTAATAATATAGCAAGAGAGCATGCAATACCTTAAAAGTGGTCTATACAAAGGTTGACCACCACAGAAACCAATTGCATGTGCAACTTAGTGGAATGGCCCAATTTTAATTGTAAACTAATGAAATTGGAGCCTTATGAGCAATCTAAACAAGAACGGAATGGGAAAACAAGTAAACAAAGCCAAGTTCTGGAGTGCTCAAGTTCAGCTGGGCCAACGGATTGTGCTAAAAGGTGACCTAGTTCTGGCTTGGATTTTAATTTATCATGTTCCAGCTCAGCTCAAAGTTTTAAATGAGCTTCCAAGATAATTTAAATTGGTAGAAATACCCTGGCTACCACTCATAAGTAGTTGATTTTCAGAAATCAGAAACGGTTGGTGGTACAGGTACAGATAAAGATGTGCTTATATTATAGTCCTTTTTCTATAGTTGAATAGATGCATGTAGGCACCATAGCGAGCCAAGAGCTGATTGAGACAGAGCAATGGCTTTCTGAGATGTCATAATCAGTGTTAGATCCTCTAAACCCATGAAGACAGTTTTCCGAAATCTATGAGGTAAAGAGTTGAGGTCTCGGCAAGTTCTGTCTTTAGAAGATCTACTAGGATAGTCTTAATTTTTAGTTCTAGAAATTTTAAATTTGTTGTGGCATTAAAGCCTTGAGGTGTAAGGACAACATGCTTATCTTGCCTCTTGATTGCAGCTGTTTCATGCATACAAAATGGAATAATAGTTAGACACATTTGTGAAAGGATATAGATTTACTTCTTTTGTTAACCTCTCTTCTTACATTTCACAAGAAGAACCTAAGGCAGAACAAACTATTTGACCCAAACCAAGTTGAGCTGCTGGCTGACCAAACCCTGCTTGATTCCGCAGCAAATTTGGAGCTGAAGCTTGACTTAGTCAAGCTGACAAATGACAAATGTGCTTGAACAGGCAGAGTTCAAGTGATCTTCCAACATCCCAATGGGGCAGGGACTGCAGGGAGTCTGACTGAAGCATGTGAATGCTGAAGCATGTTAACAAAAAAGACATATCCTAAATTGATAAAAAGGCAGTCATAAAAGATAGGGTAAGTTGCACAGAACCCCCTGAATTAAGGCCAATGAGTGTCCCCTTCAGGTAAACAAGCCAAGCAACTAGCACATTACCATCCAATTCACTTAATAAGATCAAAATGCCCACCCAATATGTAGATCAAACAACAAAATTATGACTCTTTTATTGACGTATACCTGTGGCGGATATATGCTTGCATCAATGTCTCCCTGACCTCTTATCTTTATCTCAGTGATATTAAATGATCAGACCATTATATCAAGAATGGTTCCCAAATTTCCCATGAACTCATTCAGGATTTGCAAGATCACTTTTCAGGATTCCTCGTCTCCAAACTTCATAATTTGTTTAGTGATTCAAAAACCAAAAGAAGAAAAAAAGATATAATGAAGGAGAAAGACTACGGTACCGCCATCGGTACCGAAACGAAAATTACAACTTTTGAAGATTTAAGTTATAACTTTTTTAGGTGTAAGTTATAACTTGCAAAGGGCATGATCGGTCCTAAAACATTGCGATCAATCATGGAATCTACAATATTTAAAGGTAAAGTTACAATTTTTAAAGGTCAAGTCACAACTCCACATGAGAAGTTACAATGGCTCAGGGGAAGCCCATGATCGTTCATGAAATTCCCTTTACCAGAGGTAAAGTTACATTTTAAAGGTACAACCTTCCCATTATAGTAGTACCTTTCGGTACGGAACCTAGGCATGGAGATGTAGGTGACTCATAAGGATGCCACTCCCTAACATTAGTAGCCAAACCCAAATAGTTTGGGTTGAGAGCCTTCCTATGGCTAGTTCTGATAACTTGAAGCTTACAGGCATTTTCTGTGTTCAAAAAATTAATCACTAAAAAATTCAAACGTATAAGATGGTATTTGCTTTCCCGATACAAAAAAATCCTAAAACAACGATGTGTTAACCATCACTTGGAGATCTTACCTTGTGAAAATCAGCACGATTATTCGTGTAAGCTTCTAATCTCTGTATATCGTATGGTGATAAAATTTCATCAAGTAACTTCAAAAATCCATCTGAAGCAGGCTCTGGTTCTGTGAAGTTGATTTTTGGATCCAAAACACTACAAAATTATAGGTAGCATGAGCATATTGAAGAGTAAAACTAATAAACTTAAGAAGCTGAGATATCATATACAGACCTCATAGCAAGCTTGTATTCCATTGCACGGAAGCTAGATCCCAACAGTCTAGTAAACCTCCGCCTGAAGTCTGAGAACAGTCCACAGAAGGTTAATATTTAACCAGGCAATCTCTGGAGCAAGGAATTAAATTTAATTTCAAAACGGTCGAAACGTTTCCGTTTCCATGGAAACCGAAACGAATCATTGATTAAATATTAAAATTCCTATGTTTCCGTTTCCAAGCTCACTAAAACTATGCACCAAAATGAAATTTTGATCCTTGCTTTGGAGTTCAAGAGTAATTTTTAACATCTTGCTTGAGAAAAAGGACCAACCTTGGTAAAAAGGACCAAAAAAGCCCCATTGATCTGCCCCATTTGCTTCAACATCATCATTATTTAATGGCTTCAGGACCATACATGTGTGCTCACCGGTCACAGTACTCTGTATCAATGAGAAGATATGCCAGACCACTTGTAAATCCTCCAGAGAACATATCTACTAGAATAGTACTGTGATAAGTAGGTAATGAAAATTAAAGATATTAACTGGAATCTGGCCAATGTAGAATGGAGCAAATCTATGTTTCCTCCAAAAGCGGAAAAGGTCCAGTGTAAGCCCAAATGAGACACCAATGTAATGGAGCTTTTCTGGTTGTCGTTCACGGAGATGTACAAGAAGAGGCGGAAGATCTGTCCTAGGTTTTATATTTTCTTTCAACAAGGAGACCTGCAAGGATATAATCTTCAACGTAAGGAGAAAATCGAAGGTTATGGGAACAGATAATTCCAGAGCAACATTTCCTCAATATGTGACTTCAAACAAGCTTTTCCTCTCAGCTACATCTAGTCGATAATGAAAGAATTCAAGATGTACAAGCATCCATTAAGCAGAAAAATCTTACACATGCTACTCTAAGCATCACTTGTCAAAAAAAAAACAGTAATAATAACACAGAAATAACCATGCGAAACCAGATCCAATTTTTCAAATTAACCTTCTCTGCAGCCTCGGTAACTCTGACATATGGAGAGTCGGGAGTGTCTTCAACATCTACTTCGGAGATTGGAGTCAGCTGTCCCTCAAAGTACCTAAATCAAGAAAAAAGTAATTACTGACGCCCTTCAAAGCACCTAAAAGACTGTATACTTCTAAAATCTGTGAATTGATCAATGTTCCATAAACAAGACTACAAGAGCCAAAACAAATTGGTGTAAATAAAAATCTTCCAAATTTCAGAAAACTAAAAAATTCTCCTTGTTGCTGCAGTAGAAACTTTCTCCCCGTACACTTAATAGGTTAGAATAAGCATTAAGCAGTCATGTTTGTATTACTTCAAGAGGTTTTCGGTTATCTATCAGTTGGGATGGGTCACAGCAGACGACAATTTTGCCCAACAAGGCGAGTATCTAGTTATAACAAGCATTTTCTGAATTCAGGATTTCCTGAAAACTAAACAGTAATTTACTACCAAGCTTGCACAAAAAGACAGAAAAATTATGCAAGGGTAAAGAAAAAGCAAGATCAGCTTCATTTCAAGCCTCATTCCAGCAGATTTGGAGTCGGCAGCAAACATATCCCACCTAAATACGGGCCCTGAGTCATACAAATGCTAAGGTTATAAAACTTCAAGTCGTCCTTTACTAAATCTCACAAATCACGTAACACTCTTTCAATTGTCTCCCCAGCATCAATCACACCGGAGATAACCACAATAAAATGGCATTTAGAAGGGGAAGGAAACAAGGAACATGTGATGGTAACTAAAACAATAAGGACCAATCAGAATAGTCAGAATTTGAAGCTTTTTAACCAGTTCAATCAAACCCTTTTGCGATGACACGAAATATTTCAGTTGATATCGGACCCCATCACATCTATCATGAAATGATACATTGTCGACATTTTTTATTCAAGTTTGTCAAAAAAAAAAAAAATCTCCCATTGTGGTTTCAGAAATCAAAATTCATCTATCTTAAACCCAAATAAAATAAGAACTATACCCATGGTTCAAAGTTTTTTTTTGAGTACATGTTTGATTGCTTTAAAAAGAGAAATTTTCCATAAACATTTCAGAAACACTAAAAAAATTTTAACTTTAAAGGAACGATTTGACACACTTAAAAAAAAGGAAAAACATATGATATAACACATAATATTGATAACAAATTTTAAAAGATTTAATTTATCATCTTACACCAAATTTTAATTAAAAAATCCAATTCAAAACAACCCCCCAAACAAAAAAAAAAGGGATAAAAGCCCACTAGTTAAAACTAATCTATAATTTCGTCCAAACAACGTCTTGACCATTTGAATACAATATTATATTTTGAATATATTTCTTTAATTTAATTTACTGACCTAATTAGTCATTGTCCATAAATTGATAATAAGTCCTAATTAATATTAAAATTTATTGTCAATCTAATAACATTAATTAAGTAGTCTTAAATTTAATATTTTAGTTAGTACGATGTATATCTAATTTTTTTTTCCAGGAGAGTAAGACGTATAGCTTAGTAGGATCTACATCTAAAATCTTTTCGGTAATTAAAATGTATAATTAACTTTTTCCAGCAAGTATGATGCATATCAAAAAAAAATCTTTTCCTGGGAAAGTAAGATGTACATCTAATTTTTTTCGGCAATTAAGATGTAAACGAAATTTTTTTCCTTGAGTAACGCATTTCTCATTCTGTCCATAAAGGTACTGTAGATGTGCATCTCACAGCTTCTAATTTCTCAGATTTCTAGAAGGGTGGGAAGTCAATAACGAGGGAGGATTTTGGTAAAGCAACCACGAGAGTATAAAATTAGATGGGGAGAAAGCGCAATCCTTCAAAGCCACAGGATAAGACGTACAAGAGACATAGGGAAAAAGGGTATACCTTGTCAAAAGTTCCACTGCAACTGAACCATAACCAAGCTGCAATAAGAGGGAAAAAATAAGGATAATACATGACAGAGAGAGAGAGAGAGAGACAGGGTTAAACAAAATCTAGGTTTAAGTAACTCAATTTACACAAATGAGAAATTACCCTCATTGCACTTGGATGTGTGGCAATGCGTACAATGCGAGCACCTGAAAGACTTGGAAAAACTGTGTCCTCAAACTGCTCACAAAATTTCCATGGTATTTGGTCTCCAAAGGGCTGATGACCATCACTTAGACTTTTCATGGCAGATATACGAGAAATCTGTCCCTCGAGAGACACCTGTAGATGAATTAATGGATATAAAAGATACAAGCATTATTCTAACTACTTCCAAATTTTGGGCATTGGTATGGTAGAAATCATCTGAGACGGTCAAAAGCGTCAAAACACAGGACAAAACTTTGCAAACAGAAACCAATATCTACAAGAAAGAAAAATAGTTTCTATAATCACTACATCTTCATTCGAAGGTTGTAAAGGCACTGTATGAATTCCTGAGGCTTGTATTAGCATTCTACATCCTACAAATATCTAAAGAACAGAGAGAAGCCAATATATCATTGAGTTTTTGTCTCAACCAACTTCAGAGTACGCGTGTCTGCTTTACTCAATGGTGTGTAAATTATTTACTTCAAAAATCTCTTTTCTTCTAGATTATCATCCTAAAAGCAAGAGGCACTGTCCTCCTTTCTTATCAAAAACATTGGAATATAACTTGCCTCCGAGTGTTACATCATCTGTTTAAATAATTAAGAGAAAGGCTGCAGTTAAATAGCAAAAACTTTGTTCAGCAATCATGAACATTCAAGTGAAGAAAATTTTCTCAGGGAAACAAATTTTAAAGATGCTGTCACAGATCACAAAAGTTTGCTAAGGCGAAAAATAAGGTCAGTACAGCAGTGTTTCAGACGTCAAATGTCTCAAATACAAAGAAAAAGTCCAATGTGTGGGAGATTGATTTCTAGAATAGCTCAAGATCATTATCAGATACACGATCAAAAATGAGTAAGTCCATGTCATTTGAGAAAAAAGAAAACCTGGATGACACACAGGATATCAGGAAGGTGATTTTTTGACTCATCAACTGGACCTGCAAAGAACGAGTATAAGTACATTGACAATTGAAACCAAATCACCAAAAAAAAATTAATTATTCAGGACACGTATACCAAGTAGCACAAACAAGTGGTGTGCTGGAGCATCAGCCATTAATTGCAGATCATTTGGGGAATTTTTGTAGTGAGAGGCAACATAGAGGGCCATCATTCGCTGCATACATTATGTCATATAAGCACCAATCCACTGAAAAAGCAATTGATAATAAGCTAAAAAACATGTCATCACCTGCAAAAATAACTCACTATCTTTGTGATATGAGAAAAGTGTATCCCGATTAACGTAGTAGAGATCACACTCACTAGGTGAAGGCAACCTTGTTGGGAAAAAAAAGGAGTCAATAAAGACAAAGATGATGGTTTTATCTCCACAGCATCTTCAACAATTAAGTTCCAACTACAAACCTGTTGATATTGGGGATGGAATTTGTGACATCCAAACAAAGTAAAGCATGAAGCCAGGATTCGATTGGATCACCGGGAGCATATCTGATAGACTCGTTCAACTCCATCTTCTTGAAAAGTCGACCTACATTTGAGGGCAAATAGACGTGTAAGAAATTTCCCAATAAAGGAAATTAAAAGAGAATATATTTGCTCATCTGCAAACTAAATAAATCAAACTGGGAACAACAGCAGAACCTAAGAGTGTGCTACAAAAAGCAGTGCAAATGCATGATTTTTTTTTTTGGGGGGGGATCTTTAGATTAAAATGGAGCAATCCAGGCATAGTAATGACAAACTAATTAATCATTGAAACTAAGAACCACCCATATGATGTCAACATTATAGCTAATTTCTTTCTTTTTGAATCATTTTCATAGTATAAACTAAAAAGGCCATTAAATAGTAAAATATGATCGCAGAAGCACCAAAATCATAGAGACGGTGCAGTAATGTTAAAAAAATGTGTTTCCCTTTCCAGGATGACTTGCCAGAATAGAACAACATGGAGCTATAACAAAGTTGAGGTTGAATTCTACACATTTAACTCCTCAAATGTTTAGCATCACTCCACTCCAAATATATTTATAAATTACTCTTGAACATGGAAGTATGATATATCATTTGCTGAGAGGTGATTATATGATAGGTTCATCAAAGCTAGTCCTGCCCACGGACATATAAGCAGAAATAAACAAAAAAGTAAAAGTAATTTTTACTTATTAAAACTGAATATACGGATCAAGACAGTTGGACAATAAGGCTGTTTGAAGAAAAACGCAATCTTAAATTTTGTGAGGTTGGACGACTGACGTAACCTACAATGATCACAAAACATCTTGGTCTGCTCTTTCCAGTGACAGATCCAGGAATTTCCCTTGGGATCCGGACATTAATGTTTATATAAATTAGGGCTTGCTTGGGTTAGGAATGGGGAAAATTAGTATCAAAATTCGGGGAAAAATGATATAGAAGTGAATATATAATGTTGTTTTTGATAAGAAACATTGATTTCATTAATAAAAAAGCGGGTATATAATGTGATTCCACAAACTTAGAGTGCCACTGTGCCACCCCTCACCAATATCTGTCACTGGCTTTCACCAGGCTATAACAGAAACCTCATCAGAAACTTTTTGTCTCTTTCTTTCAACATCTACGCACCACTCAAACTAATAACTGACAAGCATGCAAGAAGGATATTGATTCAAAGGACAAACGGAAAGTGAAGCTAGAAATACCAGAAAGGGTGCCCTCCACGCTTTTAGCAGACACCTGACTTTGCTCCTCTAATTGCTGCAGTAGTTTCAACGATAAAGACCGTCCAGTACCTTCATAGCTTGGGGGAAGGAAATAAGGGACAAAGCATATCAGTACCTTCCATGCATGTAGAGGGAAAGAAGAGAAAAGCGACGAAATATTAGCAG
The DNA here is from genome assembly GCA_963454935.2 of Ilex paraguariensis. NCBI lineage: Eukaryota > Viridiplantae > Streptophyta > Magnoliopsida > Aquifoliales > Aquifoliaceae > Ilex > Ilex paraguariensis. Next base: position 24,408 of record CAUOFW020000816.1, on the reverse strand, counting down.
CTTCCATGCTTTTTGACTATCCTCCAACACCAGAAGACCACAATGGACAAACATATAATGCCAACAATCTATATAATAAAACACCTAACAACTTGAATTTTTATCCCCTACATATTTTTTCCCCCTAAAAACATCACATCAATCAATTTCTACCACATGTTCAATCATTTAATATTTGATTAATTTGTAATTTAACATAATTTTTATTTTAGACATTATCCATACACAATAGTGTATATATGTTAAGAAAATTTAATATAATGAGATCAATTTTTTAGGCAATCGAATTTTATGTTCAATCGTGCACGGGTTATGACTAGTAAAAAAATATGACAAAGTGTTGGAGTCTCTAATAAAAAAAATAGCGCGAAAAAATCTCATACCCATTAACAGTAGATGAAAGGAAGACGAGATAAGGGCCAAGTAAAGACTTGACAATTGGCAACGGAATAGCTGCCGCTTCATCCACCACCAACAATTCAACTTGAGAGAGCTTTTCATGTTCATGTGGTTGTACATACTGCAATGACATTTAAACAAAAATAGAAACTGAAGCAGTAGTTATCAAAAGAAGAGGACTCCCGACACTAATAAACACAAGTATACTCCCAGCCAGAATTTAAGGAATGGAAAACTAGAAGGAAAGGAGGTAGGAGGCATGGAACAAGGATTCCAAGGACAGGAATCAACCTTTTCCTACTTTTGTTTGGTTCAGCATGAAACAAAGGTGAAAGAAAGAAAATGGATTTTTTTGATTTTACCATTATGGCTCGCTTTATTTTAAGGCCAAAGGATTAAATAGGAAGCCTTTTTTATTCCACCTTTCCTCCACTTTATGAGGAAAGGATTTCAGGAACTTTGAGGAAAATCCCTTCCCTCCAAACCAAAAAACTTCCACCCATCCATCCCCATTCCTTACTTCCCCCAAAAAATATTCCTTTCCTTTTCTCTTACTCCCAGTGATCCCTACAAAACAAACACTATGTCTTGCATCTCTAGCAAAGTAAAAATAACTAATCCAATGTTACAAAAGTACAAGTCCTGTCAGGAATCCTTCACTTACAAAAGCACTCTAAGCTAAGAAACTGCAGGTCTCAAGTAGTAAAATATAGAGCATTATTGGAATGTGATAATCAAATGAGTAATGACTAGGATGTCAGATGTATTACGATTTGTACTTCACTTAAAGGATGGCATTCAAGAGATTTGATAATACGTGGACTTATTTCCTTTAAAAAAATATGCAGAATTTCCTATGGCAGATTGTCCATGTATGAATAATATCTGGAAGAACTTTTGCATCTTTTTTGGCTTTTAAACACAAGTTTAACTGAGTTCCAGTGAGGCTTTGAAATTAACCCAAAAGACACAACTCCCACCCCGAGCTTATTGTTTAAGGGAAAAACAGTCCAACTCCTCACAAACATGCACCCCGCACCAGGGTCGGGAGTCCTCGACCCCAAAAGGAAAAAAATCCAAAAGAAGAAAGGGATGTAGGGTGAGAGAGGCCATGGCTAATCAGGAATCCCATGAGTTTTCATTTATTTTTCCTGAGTTCACTATTCTATATCAGAGAGGATATCTCTACATCAATTCTCCATGTGATATGGTGGTCAAAGTCTATCGTTATTTCGCTGCGACCTCAACTTAACGCTCAAGACATATCATTCATTATTTTAAGACCTTCACATCAACATAGCATGGTTCCTATACCTTTCTCCATTCTTTTCCTCTCTATGTTGTTTAATGATTACCATCCTAAGAAGTAAAGCCTACCACTGCGTCAAGAGGGGGGGGGGGGGGAAAGAGAAGTAATGCTAATACAAAAGGACAAGAAAAACAAATTTAAAAAAAGAAGAAAAAGAAAATCAAAAACATTTTATATATAAAAAGAAAGCATCAATAACCAAGACTCCAAGCTAGCTAAGGAAAAGAAGAGACAGCTTTCTTCACTAGAAAGGTAGCCACCAGAAAACACACGAAGTAGCAGACCACATCTGCTGAACGACGCAAGTCTTGTTTCCAGGTTTGTCAAGTCCATTGTGGAACAATAGGATATTGAGTTGTAATTCTAGTGTAAATGTTCCCATGAAGTATGAAGAAAATGAAGATTCCATTTCAAAGTGATGAAGATGATCTTCAAAAGTGTGACAATCGAGGTAAAGAAGAGTCATTGATAAGAGCAAGCTAACAAAAGTGTCAAGCTAAGGGCAAAACAAAGAAGCGTATGCCAATAAAGAAGGACAAGAAAAACAAATTTAACAAAAAAAAAAATCGAAAACATCTTATATGTAAAAAGAAAGCATCAATAACTAAGACTCCAAGCTAACTAAGTAAAAGAAGAGACAGCTTTCTTCACTACAAACACAGCCACCAGAAGAAAAAAAAACCAGTAGCAGACCACATCTGCTGAATGACGCAAGTCTTGTTTCCAGTTTTGTCAATTGCATCATGGAGCAATATGTTACTGAGCTTTAATTAAATGTTCCCATAAAGTATGAAGAAAATGAAGATTCTGTTTAAAAGTGATGAAGAATATATTCAAAAGTGTGATGATCTTGGTAGTCATTGATAAGGGCAAGCTCAAATTTTCTCCTTTCATGTGTAATTCTGTCATGCAATGCCAATACCCCCAACTCTCTTCAATGACTCCTAAGCCCAAGCACAACCCATGAAGGAATCACCCCCAATCATCACATACATAAACCCTAACCTCAAGCAACCAAATGGCAAAAATCGAAGGGTCATAGCAAGGACCAACCAGAAGACAGAAACCCTAGATAATAAGGTTTTTTTTTTATAAAAGAAGGATACTATTGAGGAAGACAGAGAGTTATTCACATTTGCTACTTCATAACTGTGATATGCATTATATATAACGATCCACTCTCCATGCCAGCCACAACATATAATGTTGCTTTCAAGACAATAAATGGGGCCTCATATATCAGCAACACCATGGTTTCCCAAGGGATCGACAATTAAATGAAACCACCACTATTGTAAAATAAAGAGAATGCTCGTTTACCTGGATTGTCTGCCTGTGCTGTTTGTAGATATTGATCCGCACTGTCGCTCTTTTGAACTCCGGATTGGTGCTTTTCACCACATCATAATCTAAGTGTTCCTGCAAACAAAAGGTGTGGGGATATATCAAAGGTCTATAATTTCTCTTGTTATGTAACAGATCATGCATATCACATTTGAGACTTAAATAAAAACCAGCATTCAGTTGTTCAAATCATGTAGGGAAATCCAAGCACTTAAAAAACTCAGTGGATCTCGATGGTTGCAGAGTAAGATAATTTTTACAAGACTACTGACATTAATAAAGAACACCCCCCATTTAAATTATGCATGTGAAAATGACAAGAAATTTTGAACCATTGAAATCCCAAACTACATGTTCAGCAACATCTCTAAACTATAGACTCCTTTTTTCTCCTTTTCAAATTGTAAGGACTTCCAGAAAGCCGGTTCAGAGTGATGACATGATTAGACAAGACAACACAGCATATTCATACTCCAACAAAAAGCAGAGAAAACACTGTACCTTATACTCGAGCTTGTCAAATCCCTTGCATACAAAGTCAAACAATGTTTTTAAGTTCTCGGGGCTGGGTGCAGTGACAAATATATTTGAATACCTACAGACAGATTTTTCATATCAGAAGATGGCCATGTCAAAATAACTGATGCGGCCTACGCCGAGACACGTTGGGAATGGCAGCAACCGGGGACAAGTCAATGGGACCATCAATACACCAATACAACTTATAAAGCATTTTACCCCGCAGCAATAGCTCCAGCAATGGCCAGACCAAGTGCGGCTGACTTCCCACGGCCACGAGCCGCAAGTAAAGCAACTGTGCTACGAAGTGTCTTGTCCAAAATAGCATCAAGAAATGTAATGACAGCTTTTCCCTGTTCAAATATGCCAAATAATTAGCCTGCGCACTACAGATTTGATTTGGTCATATAATTTTGAGAATATGAATCTGGTAAGAGTTCAAGCAAACAATTTTATACCTGGTCCAGTGTACAACAATTCCCAATAAGAGGACCAACAGGAAAATCATCATTCAGTTGTTCTTTTAGATTTTTTAGGTCTTGATCCGCTTCTGAAAGGCCCTCAGAGTCCTTCCATCACAAGAAGGAGGGAAAAACGCAATTAAACACAGAGAGCTCTAAGAGAATCTTAAAAAGTCAATATCAAGCGTTAGAGCACTGTTTACTCCTATAATTGAAAAATGATTAACTCACAGTGCAATACGCAAACAGAACAAACTTAGCACTTAACGTGCCAAAAAGTCTATGGAAGCAAGAAGGTTACCTCTCTTAAAGCAACTGTAGAAATTGACTTCATATGTGAAGAGATCGGCAGAATATTTAGCTCATCGTCCATAACTACGCATGCTTTGCATGATGCAAGTGATAGTAAAAACCGTTCATTAAAGCGCCCAGCAGCCTGCAAATGAGATTCTGTACGAAACCTCTCGTGAACATCCTGTAATTAGCAAACTGCGGTAAGTGTTTAAACAACCACTTAAGCACCAACCGATATACACACCAAAGCCCCCCCAAAAAAAAAAAAGTTGCTAACTTACACGGAAAAGTTTGAAAAGTGCCTTTTCAAGATTAATTGATTGCCTAAGTAATAAATTACATCCATACAATCTGATCTATTTCTATATTTTCCTCTTTAATTTTGTCTGGACTTTTTTTTTTTAACCTTTCTATTCGGTGTGGCAGGGAGGATTTAGGAGGTCAGATGTTTTGAATTTCTGTCTTCGTTATATTTTTCTTTTCTTTTTTTTATAATTTATTTTATTCCGTTGTGGTTTTCGCTTTTCGGTGAAATATTATTTGCTTAAAGTCATCACCCAGTTTCGTCCCAAACACCCAAAGTGTTGTGACAAATGGATTGGATATAAACTTAACATTTGACATTGCATGCACAAAATAGTTGTCTCGACTCTTGTCTCATATTCGAATCCATGCATTGCCCCCTTTCATTTACTCGATACAAAATCCAAAGCAAAACACACGTTATCTATCTCTGACAGCCCCTCACAAGTTTTAGATCGAGGTCAAAGACAAGAAAACTGGGTGAAAAAAAAAAGGGAAGGGGGACTGAAAAAATAAACAGAAACTGGTGTTTCGCAACTTCTCAATTACTTAAAAAATTCCAGCCAGCAGAGCCGTGCCAATTGACAAAAGTGATTCATACCATGACCATGGTGCACAGTCGTGTGAGAGAGGAAAGAGAACGAAGCAGCAATACAATCAATCCCCCACCCTCCACTGTTTCTATAGTTCTCGCTAGGAGATTTGGTGTCAAAGCCTCAAAATCCTGCAACAAGGCAAATAATTTTTTTTTTTTTAAATGTTGAGCATGAACCATAAATCATTGGAGATGCTACATTAGAAATTTAGATCTCCAATAAATGTCCATTGGGTACTTCCAATGTACCTGTAATATACACATGCCAAAAGTATTCCCAAGAATTCTTTCAGAATCTTTGTACAAGCAATACGTTATTCCTCCAGTTTCAACAAAAAGCGAGAAGGGGTCAACCTTCTCAGGATCCAGCAGTCCCCTCTGCATCAACTTTTTTACCTGCTTGGCACGTTTCTTCTTATGACTGAGGAAACACAATAAACCAATCATAACTGATAAACCAATTCTCTTGGTAGCTCATTTTTGTCCCAAAAAAAAGGACCCACAACATCATGTAAGGCAAAAACATAAATGACTGTTAAGTTGAAAGTCGAAACTGTGCAAAGCAGATAACCATTGGCTGTTCTCTTTTTCTTTTTATCAGTTTTTAGGTCATTCCAACAGACTGTTCACCCAACATTATAGTTCATATGAATCTCGTATAAATGAGTGATATTTTATCTAAATCATATTTTTTAAAGAATATCAGAACTAGTGTGAATAAAGCCGCATCTATTCAACCTCCAAATTCTCGGTGGCGTCCACTGTGGCGCTTCACAAAACTAACTTTCTCAGTACAATTTTTGAACATATTAACTGTTAAGTCTTTCAAACAGTTCAAAAAAAGGAGAAACTTGGCCTAAGTTTTGTACGAACAGGAGTTATTCATTTATTTGATAACAAACAAAATTATTCATGCATTATAGTATCCACTTAGAATCTCCACTGCAATGAAACAGAACATCACAAAACAACAATAAACAAATATATAAAATTTCTATACAGGTAGAGAAAGAACCTGCTGAGTTCAAGTTTGTCCTTGTAGCACCAGAGAACATTTGGCCTAGACTTCACCACCGCCTTACTTAACATGTAATGCAGATTCACAATCTGTTCAAATTAATACACACATCGATTATCAATAATGAACTACAGACTATATATACACTGCTTAAAGCATCTCCAACCCTTACCCTTTTTTAGGCCCATACTTAAATTTGAATAAAGATAGCCCAAAAACCTCGTAAAATCATATCAAATCAAGGGAGACTTCAATTTTATACTCAAATCAAGACTTAAACTTCTCATCAAATCACCGATTTCTATATATATAAAGAGAAAAGAAAGAGTGCCTGGTCTCGGGATTTATCCCCGATGATGACGAACATGGAACGGTGTCTAGTTTTGACGCCATTATCAATGAGTGTTCTGATTCGTTCATCGACCTTCTTCCTCATGTTTACGGAACGATAGTACTGGTGTTAGGGAAGCTGGGTTTGCTGAGTCGTAGTGTCTGATTTCTGCTTTGCGTGGTTCTCTGTAGTAATGAGCAGACGGGTTGCACAATGGCGGTTAACCAAAACCCTAAACCCTTAAAGGGCTGTTTGGTAAGGGGCAGGGTGGTTTGGTAACATCGGTGTGGAAAAAATAGTTGGCCCACACATTTTTTGGTGTGTTTGATAATTCAGGATAGACTGGACTGACTTGGATTTAAATTCTAAACTAGTCTAGTGAAATTTCAATGGGCCGGATTTATAGGGGGATAAAAGAAAATTGTATTATCTAATCCTTGCTTTGGATAGTGCATTATGATGGAGTTAGGATATGAACAAACTATAATTTTTTATTAAACATCTAATACTTTTGACATTAATTGACCATTTTACCCTTGAATCATATCCAATTCTCTCTCCATTTTTGGCTTGAGAATTGATGGTTACCATTTTTATTTATTTTTTACTTTTTGATCATTATCAATTAATATTATGACAAAAATAAGAATGTTCATGTATTCACCTGTTTTTCAGTGTCTAGTCTGAATATAGCCACATAATCAAAGCCCGAAAAAGCACAAGCAAATGGAATTATGTCAAAAGTATATCCATATCCCTTTTTCTTATACAAACCTATCTCCCTGCTTACTGTGCTTCACAAAATCAAGATTCCACCGTGTGACCCTTTGCATCGCAACATAAACTCCAGTTGCAAAGGCTCTAAAAAGGTTCAGAGTTGTCGCAACTTAGCAATAAGCCCTTATCATCCTTTGAGGGTTCGGAATTCTCAATTTCTCATTAAAAGCATCACCATTGATATTGTCTCCCTTGTAACTTGGCAGTTTCACTCCATTCTTCTCCTCCAATGGATCTGATCTCGGCTTGGCGAACTAACCCGCCATTCTTCCCACCTAAATTAATCAAGCCCACAATTCAAAATCACAATTCTCAAGTTCCCAATTTTCATATAACCAAAAATACTCTTGAAAACCCTTGTGATGGACCAAAATTAATTCTGCAAAATTTTTATTTACTTTTAATCTCAATCCATAATGCCAACAGAAAGAAATGTATAGAAAAACTATAAATCTAAGAACCCATTAATTCAACATCAATGAAATAGGCCAACATTTTTGGAAACCCATGAAAATTAATCAATACCCACAACTTAAATTCATTCCATCTGGATATATCTTCACATAATAAAGGAAAAAAAATATATAGAGATCCATATAAAGGTGTAAGATTCATTATCTTAATAATAGGCATTTGTCCACCAAACATGAGAACAACGCTCATCTAAAGAATAATTTTGAAAGTGTCACGAATATTATTAGCACTGAACTCCTTGAAAACTCTCAGCACAAACCCCTCCTTGCAACAGAAAAGCGTTCCCCAACGCCGCATCAACAAGCTTTTCGTCCAAACTCCTCACCTCACGGGCAAAAATGATTGGAGGGAAGACCTCAATGGTCTTAACCACATATTCAAGCTCATTTTCATCTGGGTACTCAAAATTTGCAAAGCCTTCTTGGATTTCCAGCTATCAACTGCCCATTTCCCAAATGGCACCGCAGTGGGCGGTAGTGCAGATGATTTGGGAGTCTTTTCGATGATGACTAGGGTTTTGGCAAGCTCCATCACGTGGAAGACGGAGATTGGTTGGTGGGATCTAGTACCGGAGGGGAGAGAGAAAACGAGTTTGTGGGTCTGGTTGCAAGGGAAGAGAAAATGGGGTTGGAGGAGTGATTTGGAAGACAAAGTTGAGGTGTAGACGACAGAGAGAGAGAGAGAGAGAGAGAGGCAGTGGTGGCCTATGGAGGAAGAGGAAATAAACAAACATTCGTGGTTTACTGTTTAAAGGGTAATAACGTAATTTAATGTGTTATATCCACTATCCATCCACTGGGCTTAGAAATCCCAAAGTCCAGCGAGTTTCATTTATCCGGATCAGATGGGATTTTCGGCCTAATTGACTACGGGCTGAGTAATTCAACCCAACGAAAATTCAATTCCATTTGAACGACCCAAAGCTGGGATATGTGGGTCTTCGAATATTTTTATCCAATCCAACAAGTCCTATCCGCCTATATCCCTCCAAACAAACACACCGTGTTTGGATATGTTAAAATAGGTGGGATATTCGTAGTCTTTGAAATGATCGGCCTTATGAAATGCTTCCCACTATCCCTTATGCACCGGATATCTGTAACCCCTGGAGCAGGAGGGATTCAAATTTTGTCAACAGGATACAACAACCAATTTACTAAAACACCCATTACACAGTAAATTTGTAAGGATTTTTACCCATTCCACCCCACTGGTCTCCCCTCTCATTCACGAAGAAGGCAATGGCGTCTGGTCTGGGTTTTTCTCTCTTTATCTTCTTTGCTCAGACCATTATCTTTTTATCTCAGTATATGTTTTGGATCTTATCTGACTTCTCCGATTGCTTCTTCATTTTTCTGTTAGTGGCGGCAACGGGGGAAAGGGGTATGGGTTCTGAATTGGGTTTTTTTTATTGTGGGTGGGGATGGGCTGGTAGTTGTGGTGGCGTTTCAGGAGTTGGTGTTCTTCTTCGTTTTTGTGTTTGATGCAGCAAAAAGGTGTGGATGGCTCTTATGAGGCATTGCTTGGATCATCTGAATCAGAGGGGTGGGGATCTGATTTGGATATTTTGAGTTGGTAGTGATGGGCTAGCGGTTTTGAGGATTTTGGGGGAGTGTCCATGACTTGTTTTTGTTTTTTTGGACCTCTCAGCCATACAAGATTTGGCTTCAAGCAGATCTACTATGCTCTCTCCTTTTACATCTCTGCTTCTTCATCTCCCTCTCAGACTCTTCTGTGTATTATTTTGTATATTGCTGGAACTTCCCAACCCACCATGGCACAACAATTCAGCCAAGAACTCACACCGGGTCATTTTGTTATTTATTTAACATGGTGTACAAGCATAATATTTGGATTACAATTATGTGTGTTGAAAGTTTTTATTTTTTTTGCATGATGCATATGATTTTTGTGATTAAAAGTGTATTGTACAAATTAAATTAAATAAATGAACAAAATATTTATTGCAATATTTTGTAAAAATACGTAATTTATTGATTCATATTTTTTTTTTGTAAATAGACAATACTAATGAATTGGACTTTTTTTTCATTCCGTTCCAAACATAGTATAGGATTGGATAACATTTTTTTACATAAGAGGGAAATAGTCATTTAAGTATGTTTTATTTTCACATATGAATGGGGCCTACAAACCAAATAAAACCTATCCAAACATGAGATAGGATTTGAATCCGAGTGTTATAATCCTCCAATCCGGACCACATTACATTGGATTGGATTGAGTTCGGATTCAAATTCAATCCAATCTAATCCTCCCATGGTGATCCAAACACCACCTTAAAGGGCTGTTTGGTAAGGGGCAGGGGGGTTTGGTAAGATCGGTTTGGAAAAAATAGTCCATAATCCCTCATACTCAAATTTTATGATTGTTTAGAAAATTTGATCTTGAATTTTTAAATCTTGTCATAGTCGGTCCAAAGATTAAACTTATGATCATGAGTTTTGTCAAGCCTAGGATTTGGAAATATAGGTAAAGGATTAAAGATCCAAAAAATAATTGTATTCCTTAACATGGATATAAATTGAATTGAGAGGGAACGTAAATGGTTTTGAGAGGAATGTTAGAGGCCATTGGATGAATATATTTAAGACCGTCGAATGGATTTATTGAAGTCTGTCCTATTTAATATTATAGGTTTGACACAAATAAAAGTAATATTCTATAATATTTAATCTTCTTACAAATTTTATATTTTACTCATTTTTGGCTATATATTCCATAATTTTTGAACCAAATAAAGTTCCAACAAATCATATCAATATTCTAAGGAATCAATTTTAGTTTGCTAATTTTAAGAGATTTGGTATAAATTTTTTTTTGGGTTCTAGTACTCAATTTGTTTGACTCAATTAAATTTTTTTTTCATAAATCATTACAACTGGCTCAATTAAGAATATCCAAAAAATATATAAAACAAATATAACTTAAAAAAACTAATATTCAGGGTGATCTTAGACCCCTCCTCTATATGCCATTGCCAGAGAGAGAGAGAGAGAATAAAGGGTGAAAAGATGAAGGTAAAATTCAATCTGAATAGTTTTCAAAACGATGTTGGTGGTCATTGGATGAGTTTATTTAAAATCGTCGTATGAACTTATTGAAGTCTTTCCTGTTTTATATTATAGATAAATCCACAAAATATGATAGAATTGACTTAAAAAAAATTAATTTATATACATGTAATCAAAATTGAACATTAATTTATATACATGTAATCAAAATTGAGTCAAATCTAATATAAATTAAAAGTCTAATTTATCAAAAAACATATCGCCAAATATGCTCTATCAAAAAAAGTTCTACAAATATCATTTATAAAATATTTTTTTTTAGTTAGTACAAGTTATTACAAAATTATTAATTTATAAGAATATATTAGCGTTGGATTTTCTTAAGAAATAAAAAAAAAAATTAGTCTTGAACTTTTGATTAAAATTAATTATATTCAATATAAATGTGTCAAGTAGTGCCCTTGTTTTTTTTATTTGTTAAATTGATGAGTTTTTTTTAATCAAAATGTTATTAATGTGTTTTATAAAAATTCAAAATGTTACACTACACAAATAATATTAATGACAAATTTGACTCATTTAATTATTATGTTAAAGAAAATCTTGTGTTCCAAGATCAGCCGTAATCGTTGACCAATTGGGGGAAAATATTAAGGAAAAAATGGTAATTTCTTGACCGTTTGATGAATAAATTTGAGATCGTATAATGTGTCCAAAATCAGCCATAATTGTTGACCAGTTGGGGGGGGGGGAATATTAAGGGGGAAAAAAGGTAATTTCTTGACTGTTGGATGAATGAATTTAAGACCGTAAGATGAACTTGTTGAAGCCGCCCTGTTTTATATTATAGATTTGTAGGTCTACATGTGTATGTATTGCATACTAAACATGAGTGTGAACCGAATTAAATGTTGCATCCTATCTTTGCAAATAGGGGTTTGGGTTTGGAAAGGTAAGAAATCAATTAAAACTCCTCCTTAAAATTCATCCAAATAAGTCTTTAATCAATCGGTTTGCATTGGTGCATTTATTAGGGTTAAGGGTAATTTATAATTGGAAAATACTATATAACCCAAATTTACATCTCAAATGAACGGGAATCATTGGATGAGTGGGTTCCATCAACTTTTTTAATTGAGATCCACTGATCCAACCATCGTTATTGATTAGGGATGCACATTTGGGATACAAATTTGGGATATATAGCATTACTCTTTATAATTTACGCTCTTAAAATATCCACATAATTTTTATTAAATAGGATTATTTTCACTCCATAAATCTCTATTCCAACCTTATTGAACTATAAATCATAAAACTACTAAATTCACCCATGTTCACCACATTTTGTACCCACCCCATTAACAATAAAATTTATCTCAATCTTCACCTTTAGGTTTATTTCTATACCCATCTCATACAATCTATACACAAATATACTTTTTTATTTTTTGGGGATTTGAACCCTTGAACTCAAGAAAGCAAAATTTTCACAAGGCAAGGAGTACCATTTGACCAATTGGATTCTACACTAGGTTTCTTTCATACAAATTCCTTCAACTATTGTCGTCCGATCTTTATATTCTCTGATCTCATCGTTGAAATAATACTCCAATTCCACTATGCGCTTCTCTTTCTTCCTTTTTTATTCGTCGATTGAAGGAATTAATAAAGAAAAAAAAAATCTTCACACTTAATTTCTTCATATATAGAAGGAAATCCCTTGGAGTTTTCGTTCAAGATTGCATCTAAAGCTAAGTTTCTTGAAAAAGAAAAAAAAAAGATCATCAAGTCTCTCTCTTCAAATCAAACAGTCTATACATAATTATTTGCTCAGTTTTAATAGATAATCTTGTTAAGTATATTTTGTATAGACTGTGTGAGATGAGGTATAGAAAAAAATCCTAAAAATAAATATTAAGATAAGTTTAGTTATTAATGGGTATAGAATTGAGTGAACTTAGTTATTAGTGGGGTGTATATAGATGAGGTGAATTTATTAGTTTTATGACTTATAATTTAATAGGGTGGGAACTAAGATTTGTAGGGTAGGAATAATTCCACCATTTTCATTTGGCCTCTGAAATTTCAATTAATATAATTACATTCTTAAAGTTTTACCTGAATTTCAATTCAGCTGTTTCATAGATCTATTAAGTTGTTCCAACAAATAGATGTCACAAGATTTGTCCAATACTCTTTTACTCAAACTAGATCATGAACACGTGCCTTGCACGTGGACTTTTTGAGCTATAATTTTGTTTTAATTCATGTTTTAAATTTTTTTGGGATCAATTAAGATTTTAATTTGAAGCAATCAAATAAATACAACATCAACTACATACATATAAATCAAGCAATCTAAATATACCTATTTTAATTTTTTTGTAAATTATAATAGACGTATACTATATTTTTTTAGAATGAATATTAGTTTTTATTTTTTTACTAACTCTTAATGTTTTGATGAATTACTTTCTTGTAAACTTCTACCCTTAAGGTTTATAACTTTTCACATGAAGCTAATAATTTTGATTAATTTTGTTTGTAATATTATAGTAATGGTAAAAATATATTTAGTGGTATTCGGGTATATATAACTAAAAAGTATCACTGTCCCTTATTAAATTATGAATAATACTAAAGAGAAATTGTTTGAAGTTATGGTGGTCATCTGGTTATAAACAATTGGTTGAGTAAATTAAAGAAGTTAAGTGGTAAATAAATTAATGTAATACTGAATATTCATAGCATTGTTAACAGATAAAAATAAAATGGATTGTAATATTGGCAATACACATAACTAAAAAAGATGTATTGAAACTAAAACATTAAAGAGAAGAAAATGAAAAGTCAGAATTTTTTAATATTATCTAAGTTATATTAAAATAAATCTATAATATAAAATAGGGCGACTTCAACAAACAAATCTAACAGTCACAAATCATTTCATCCAATTGTCACATATCCTCTCATTTTTTCCCAAATTCATCATTTTTCACCTATAATTTTTTTCAAAAATTTGATCAACTCCGTCACTTCACCTGTCAAATGGCCTCAATTGCTTATTTTTTTCGATACATCGGAAAAAATGGCCTCAGTCACTTCACCTGTTGATCGTTTTTTTTCCCCTCCCTTCTGTCAGACAAGCCTTCTTCAGAGGCCATCTCTCTCTCTCTCTCTCTCTCTCTATTTCTTCTTACCAGCAACACCATCACTGCCCCAGCGACACCATCAACAACACTGTTGTTGCTATCCTCTCCCAGGTATGCCTCATTTTTCTCTCTCTCTCTTTCTCTCACACCCATCCTACCCCCACCTCTTCTCTGCCCTTTGCTAAACACTCATCACCCACACACAAATCACACACACACACACAAACAAACCCAGACCCATCACACACATGCCCAACATAGACCCACCACACACGCACCTACATAATCTCTTAGGTAGTAAAATTTAATGGATGCTGAGCTGGGTTTACAATGGGTGGCTTTATATATTTTGAGTTCAGTGAATAATAGGTACAAGAGGGGTTGAATATTGGGAACTTATTTTCAATGTAAGACAAGAATCAGATGTCGGTTGATTCAAATAACCAATCAAGTAAGAAAATTAAAAGTTATAATCAAAAGATTATTTAGGAACCTGAATAATCATCCAATTATATTATTTTATGAAATAATGATAATTACCTCAAGCATGGAATAACCAGTTATTTACTCGCGGGGAAATTCAAGCAATTGATGTACATGACACAACAACTCAAGAATTTTTATAGAGCAAAAACTTTGCTATAAGATCAGAAGTTAAATTAACAAAATATCATAAATCATTAAACTCATAATCAATAACATTACCGAACTTTAGTGAGAGGTTCTCCCCTAGCCCTAACTTAGCCTTCTAGCCAGACATGAGAAACTAAAACTAGAAAGAAAATATGAGAAAAAGACAGATTTTGTACCTGCGCCCCAAACATTTTATGCACGGGATTTAACCTTACAAAACTTCTCTTTGGAAAGGAATTCCTTTCAAGCCAACCTTATATCTTCTACCTATACTTAAGATTTATTTTTAGTATAAATAAGGGTTCTCATCTAGGATTTATGGGATGATTCTTTTCTCATCTTTTCTTTTATAGTTTTAGTTTGTCATGTCTGGCTAAAAGGCTAAGCTAGGGCTAGAGAAGTGTAACGCCCCAAATACCCCCTCGGACGGCATTACATTCTAAAACCTTTCACAATCATGAAAGCACTAAATAAATCCATAAATAAGAAATTTTTATCCATCAACCATTGATATTTTAACAAAATTCGGGCAGAGTCTCCTTTGTACGGGGAGCTCTACCACAAAATCCAACCTGTGCAATTCTACTATAATGACCACACCGGGTCCAATTAACTACTATATAATCAATCCATCAAATTTACATGTTAACCCAAAAAAATATGCCCACAATGACATGTACATTCCCAAAGAATTAAACTATGATAAGCAGCGGAATTTCAAAAGATAACTAGACTTTACAATCTTTCAAAAAAATATAGCCTAGTCTAGAACAAAATAGAAGGGCCGCTCTAGGCGTCCACCTCGGGATCTACGCTCCCGTCGATCGGAGTCTCCCAAAGAACGGGCTCCTCGACTCCTGGCTCCTCCTCAAGGATATAGTCTGAAAAATGTTAACAGTAGGGGATGAGCACTAGGCTCTGTAGCAAAATCTTCCCAACTCCAACAAGGTTTATAAAATACAAAACGGGTCGGTCACATTTCATAAATAACATATATGAATTTGAAGTAAAACGGGACATTTTAAATAGATCTCAAGTTTAAGCCATACAGTAGTTAAGGAGAGAAATAAATTAAGTTTAACCATAGCAAAACCATTTCCAACATTAAGTCAATTAGGAGGGGCTCCCTCCGATGCATCGTTCCATACCAATGCACCGGCCAAGCCATTCCAGCCAATCATCACATTTATGTTGGTTCATCCCCGTACCATGTATGTTGATTGTTTCTCATGAATCTACCCAACGATTATACCTAGTCCACCCATTTATAATCACAATCACAAGTGCTTAGGGAAGGGGCGTCTACCATCCCAATGGCAGTGACGAGTCCCTCCCCAGGAATGGTATACCAACCCTAGTTCGAACTCCAGGCGTACGATAGTGGTCGCATTACCAAATGACAACTCACTACAAGTGCAAGAAACCATCTCCCCCCCCACTGGGTTCAACTGACATTTACACTCTACGGCATATCTCGTAGGTAATCCAAGTCCCTCCCAACCACCATACAATGAGTAAACCAACATATTCTCAATCAATTCACATTTTACCAATTAATCGCAAAATACCCAAATTTCACAAGTAAAGCGTCATAGCAAGATGGAATTAAAATGAGCAAAAAATCAATATAAAGATCATTTTCGTTGAACAATATCGAACACTAAATTTATAAAGTGAGAACCAAGGCAATATATGGAGAAAACTCAATTTTTCTTAAAACCAAGTTTGGAAGATGAAAAAGAGAAATTTAATGGTTACCAAACCATCCCATTATTCAAACATAGCATTTATTACAAGGAGAATTAAGAATCATACAAATCATATCAAATAAATATGGATGGGAGTGGAAAACATATGTATATACATAAACCCTAGCCTCAATGTAAGAAATTAGGAAGAAATCCCCTACCTCTTGGTTGTAGCTTCAATCTAAGACCCAAGATTCAAAATCTTCCTATTCTCCTTCCTTTTCCTCTTAATTTCGTCCTCCTAGGGTTTCTAGAGATTTGGGTGTGAGTGGTTGAGGAATAGAAGCAAAAGAAATGGGTGGAGAAGAGAAAACTTGAGAAATTCGGTTTTGATCTTTATGAGGTGGGAATCTCTCTTGACCTTGGTGTTTTTCTCTCCCTTTTCTCTTCTCTTAGGGCTCTAAGGTATTTAGAGTGGAAGGGAAATGAAGAATGGGAGAAATAAGGCTTGGAATGGGTGTTTTAAAACCCAAAAATCCCGACTTTTACTGTTCATCGTCTGTTTTGGGGGTTTTCCAGACTTACTGTTTTCCTTATTTTTGATCATGATAAACTTTGAATCTGAAAAAGTGCAAAACATGAAATTGTAGATCTAGATGTCTTCTGCATTGTGTCAAAATTTCAGCTCAATCGGACCATTGTAGCAAGAGTTATGACGATTCTACGACAACTGGTCCGGAGTAGGCAATGTACCCGGAGCAGCGCCCCAGCGCCCATTTGGGCGCCCCTTTCACTTCCAATCCTTCCAACTTTAATCCTAACTTATCCTACATACTTTTCTACATCGACCTAATTAGTTCAAGTTCTTTTATGATTTATTTTGTACATTTTCATACCGAAACTAATCTTTTAACTACTCTTCCTTGAGTTATACTATTTTATCATTTCAAATGAAATAATTACTGAACACCTATGTTTTTTATTTTTTTTTTTTTAAACGCATGGGGGTATTACAATCCACCCCCCTTAAAGAAAGTTTCGTCCTCGAAACTTACCTCCAGTAACGAACAGAAATGGATACTTCTCCCGCATTTCCAGCTCCGGTTCCCAAGTAGCTTCTTCCACTCCATGATGTTGCCACAAGACTTTCACCAATTTGATTACTTTGTTGCGAAGCACTTTCGCCTTGGCGTCAAGAATCTTCACCGGTTGTTCTTCATAGGTTGCTCCGTCTTGAATCTCAATGTCTTCCAAGTCTACGACCGCGTTGCATCCGATTGACACTTTCTCAACATGGACACGTGAAATACGTCGTGTACTCCAGACAACTGAATTGGTAACCGCAACTGATATGCCGCTTTGCCCACAACTTTGATCACTTCAAAGGGTCCGGTATATCTTGGTGCTAATTTCCCTTTCTTGCCAAATCGAAATACTCCCTTCTTGGGGGACACCTTAAGGAATACATAGTCCCCCTCTTGGAATTCTAATGGTCTTCGTCTTCGATCCGCATAGCTTTTCTGTCTACTCTGTGCCGTGCGTAGTCTTTCCCGGATGAGCTGAATTTTCTCTGTAGTCTCCCGAACAATCTCTGGCCCAAACAAGCTACTCTCGCCCGCTTCTAACCAACACGTCGGGGATCTACACGGTCTTCCATACAATGCTTCATACGGTGCCATCCCAATGCTTGCCTGATAGCTGTTGTTATACGCGAACTCCACAACGGCAAATGGTCACTCCAACTCCCCTTGAAGTCCAACGCACATGCACGTAGCATATCTTCCACAATCTGTATCACCCTCTCAGATTGGCCATCTGTTTGGGGATGGAACGCGGTACTGAAATGTAAACTCTGTCCCCATGGCTTGTTGTAGACTTTGCCAAAATCGCGCCACAAACCGAGAGTCACGATCCGACACAATAGAAAGCGGAACTCCATGTAACCGCACTATCTCACGGATATATAACTGGCTCAAGGTCTCGAATGTATCCGTGGTCTTCATACTCAAAAAGTGAGCAGACTTGGTGAGTCTATCCACAATGACCCACACTGCATTATGCCCGCGCGACGTCCGTGGTAAACCCGACACGAAGTCCATAGTAATGTGATCCCATTTCCACTTGGGAATAGCAAGGACTGTAGGACTCCTCCTGGCCTTGATGCTCAATCTTCACCTGCTGACACACCGCACATTTTGCCACATATTTGGCCACATCTCGCTTCATTCCCCTCCACCAGTATTGACGCTTCATGTCCCTATACATCTTTGTGCTACCGGGGTGTGGATAGCAAACTTGGAGCGATGGCACTCTCCAAGTATCTCCTCCTTTAAGGACGAATCATCGGGAACACATAGCTTCTCCCCATATCTCAACTCTCCATTCTTCCAAGACCATCCTTTAATAGCTTCTCCATTCCCCAATCGGACTCTAATCAAATCGAGTTCCGAATCTAGGCATTGCAACTCTACCACCCGTCGTCGAAGCGTCGTTGAGCTACAAGGTTGAATAAATATGGTTGGTACTCCGGTCCATCCACCCATAGATCGTACTCCTCCAAAGTATCAATCATTTTCCACCTATTTATCGCGAGAGAATTGATTTCACCCCGAGACTTCCTGCTAAGAGCGTCTGCAACTACATTGGCCTTCCCCGGATGGTAGTTAAGTGTGAAATCATAATCTTCTAAATACTCAATCCACCTTCTTTGCCGTATGTTCAAGTCTTTTTGGGTGAATATGTACTTGAGGCTTTTATGGTCCGAGAACACTTGAAATTTCTCGCCATACAAGTAACACCTCCACAACTTAAGAGCAAAGACCACCGCGGCAAGCTCCAAGTCGTGAGTGGGATAGTTCTGCTCATGAATCTTGAGTTGCCTCGAGCCATAGGCAACTACCTTCCCTCCTTGCATTAGAACACATCCCAAGCCTCGTAGTGAAGCATCAGTGTATACCTCGTAGCCCTCCCCACTGCTCGGAATAATGAGGATAGGTGCTGTCGTCAATTTCTCCTTCAAGGTGCGAAAAGCTAGTTCACACGCTGGAGTCCACAAGAATTTCTCCCCCTTCTTTGTAAGGCGAGTCATCGGCATCGCTAGCTTGGAGAACCCTTCCACAAACCTTCGATAATAACCGGCTAACCCCAAGAAACTCCGTACTTCCATTACATTCTTCGGTGGTTCCCATTTCATCACAGCCTCAATCTTGGCGGGATCAACCGCTACTCCGCGCTCGGACACAACATGGCCAAGGAATTTCACTTCCTTCATCCAAAACTCACACTTGCTCATCTTCGCGTATAGCTTATGTTCTCTCAATGTTTGTAGCACAATAGAGAGATGACGAGCATGTTCCTCCTGAGTCTGTGAGTAGATCAATATGTCATCAATGAACACAATGACAAATTGATCGAGGTAAGGCCGGAAGATTCTGTGCATCAAATCCATGAATGCTGCGGGGGCGTTAGTCAATCCGAACGGCATCACCGTATATTCGAAATGACCATAACGGGTACGGAAAGCAGTCTTAGGAATATCCTCCTCCTTAATTCGCAGCTGATGATATCCCGTGCGAAGATCAATCTTGGAGTAATACTTCGAACCCTTCAACTGATCAAATAAGTCATCAATTCTCGGCAACGGATACTTATTCTTCACGGTAACCCGATTCAACCTCCGATAATCCGTGCACAACCGTAGGGTCTCATCCGTTTTCTTCACAAAGAGGACTGGGGCTCCCCAAGGTGAAGTGCTTAGACGGATAAACCCAATCGCTAACAAGTGATCCAATTGCTTCCTTAGCTCCTTCAACTCCAAAGGTGCCATCCGGTAGGGAGCAATGGACATAGGTTCGGTTCCAGGATAGAGTTCGATCTTGAACTCAATTTCCCTATGTGGCGGTAATCCGGGTAATTCCTCGGGAAAAACATCCGAAAACTCCGATACAATTTGCACTACATCCGTATGAATTTTATCCCGGTTTTCTCCCATTAAGCTAGCTAAGAAACTCAAATGACTTCCCGCTTTCGCTTTTAAGAATCTACTACCCGTCGTAGGGAATGGATGAGAAGAATCTCGGTTATAATAAAACTGAAAACGACTCCTCCCGGTAACTGAAATGTAATCCGTTTGCGGAAACAATCCATTACCGCCCGGAAAGCGGACAACAAGTCCATTCCGAAAATCACATCATACCCCTTCATTTCTAAAGCAATCAAGTCCACAATTAATTCGTGCTCCCCAATACGAAGCACACAACCCTTGCAAACTCGGCTAGTACCCAACTGTCCTCCCGTAGGCAAGTCAACCGTCAAGGCATGCTCTAACTTCTCGAAACCCAATCCCAAATTCATAGCATATGCAGTACGTATAAAAGAATGAGAGTAGCACCGGGATCGAATAAGATTCGGGCCCAAGAATTATAGAGGAGAATTATACCATCAACAACTGCGTTGGAGGCATCCTCCTCCGGTTGGGTCAAGGCAAAGACTCTCCCCTGAGTGGCGCCACCTGGGGCTGGAGCTCCTACAGGCCTCTGCTGCTGTAGTGGCTTATTTGCAGCCACTTGTCTTGTCACCTGGTTGTCTCTCGGTGGGAGAGATGGGCAATTGTGTCTGAAGTGCCCCACTCCTCCACATGCGAAGCACTGACGGGGGTCGGTGGCTGTCCTCCCCGATACGCCTCCTGCTCCTCGACCCATCTGGGGTCTCTGTCCCCCTGCCTGATCCGAGCGACGGTAGGGTGCCGCCCTCTGTGCTCCACTGCTACTAGCACCCGTCCGGATCGGACCTCCCCTCATAAGGCCCTGTCGTCGCTGAGTATCCTCCATGTCCTTTCTCTACAAGTGCAGCTCTGTCCACCAAATCCCCGTAGTCCCGGATCCTGAGAGCCACCAGCTTCTCCCTAATGGCAGGCCTCAATCCCTGCTCAAAGCGTTTGGCCCTGTTGGCCTCCGTAGATATGAACTCCGTAGCATAGCGGGATAGCTCATCAAACTTCCTCTCGTATTCAGCTAAAGTCAGGCTGCCCTGTCGTAGAATAAGAAATTCGGTCTTCATTCGATCTCGGACCGATTCCGGGAAGTACTTGTCTTGGAAGACTTGATCAAACTCCGCCCAAGTGAGAGCATCCGTGTTCATTTTCCTTTTCACCGAGTCCCACCAATGGTCGGCTTCCCCCCAACAAATAGATAGCCAAGCCAACCCGCAAGTCCTCGGCCACTCCCATTCCGTCCAACATCTTCTTCACACGGCGGATCCATTTATCCGCATCCAAGGGATTGGAGCTCCCTTGGAAAGTAGGTGGGTGTTGCCTCAGAAACTCTCGGAGAGCTACCATTCTCCTAGTCTCCTCTCCGTTGCCCGGTACTTGGGCTAAAGGATGTGCTCCACCATTATGGTTGTGGTGGTTGTTGTTACCATTTTGGTTTTGTACCAAAGTGGTGAGCTCCCTCAAGCATTGGTATATGCCATCCATGGCATCGGGAGGTGGTGGTGGTGGTGGATATGTTTGACCTCCACGGCCACGGCCACGCCCCGTCCACGTCCACGTACACGTTCACCGTCCATCCTGCACATCAATTCACAATTTAGTTTCATTGATGTACAAGACATACTAAAATGATATGTAGGATGTCTTGATTTAAGCACAAGGCATATACAAAAATTAACTCAACCATTTCCTGCACCCTAAACCTACATCTCTAGTGGTAGTCCATAACCTACAGCTCCCATGTAAGACCTAAAGCCTAGGCTCTGATACCAAACTTTGTAACGCCCCAAATACCCCCTCGGACGGCATTACATTCTAAAACCTTTCACAATCATGAGAGCACTAAATAAATCCATAAATAAGAAATTTTTATCCATCAACCATTGATATTTTAACAAAATTCGGGCAGAGTCTCCTTTGTACGGGGAGCTCTACCACAAAATCCAACCTGTGCAATTCTACTATAATGACCACACCGGGTCCAATTAACTACTATATAATCAATCCATCAAATTTACATGTTAACCCAAAAAAATATGCCCACAATGGCATGTACATTCCCAAAGAATTAAACTATGATAAGCAGCGGAATTTCAAAAGATAACTAGACTTTACAATCTTTCAAAAAAAATAGCCTAGTCTAGAACAAAATAGAAGGGCCGCTCTAGGCGTCCACCTCGGGATCTACGCTCCCGTCGATCGGAGTCTCCCAAAGAACGGGCTCCTCGACTCCTGGCTCCTCCTCAAGGATATAGTCTGAAAAATGTTAACAGTAGGGGATGAGCACTAGGCTCTGTAGCAAAATCTTCCCAACTCCAACAAGGTTTATAAAATACAAAACGGGTCGGTCACATTTCATAAATAACATATATGAATTTGAAGTAAAACGGGACATTTTAAATAGATCTCAAGTTTAAGCCATACAGTAGTTAAGGAGAGAAATAAATTAAGTTTAACCATAGCAAACCATTTCCAACATTAAGTCAATTAGGAGGGGCTCCCTCCGATGCATCGTCCCATACCAATGCACCGGCCAAGCCATTCCAGCCAATCATCACATTTATGTTGGTTCATCCCCGTACCATGTATGTTTGATTGTTTCTCATGAATCTACCCAACGATTATACCTAGTCCACCCATTTATAATCACAATCACAAGTACTTAGGGAAGGGGCGTCTACCATCCCAATGGCAGTGACGAGTCCCTCCCCAGGAATGGTATACCAACCCTAGTTCGAACTCCAGGCGTACGATAGTGGTCGCATTACCAAATGACAACTCACTACAAGTGCAAGAAACCATCTCCCCCCCACTGGGTTCAACTGACATTTACACTCTACGGCATATCTCGTAGGTAATCCAAGTCCCTCCAACCACCATACAATGAGTAAACCAACATATTCTCAATCAATTCACATTTTACCAATTAATCGCAAAATACCCAAATTTCACAAGTAAAGCGTCATAGCAAGATGGAATTAAAATGAGCAAAAGATCAATATAAAGATCATTTTCGTTGAACAATATCGAACACTAAATTTATAAAGTGAGAACCAAGGCAATATATGGAGAAAACTCAATTTTTCTTAAAACCAAGTTTGGAAGATGAAAAGAGAAAATTTAATGGTTACCAAACCATCCCATTATTCAAACATAGCATTTATTACAAGGAGAATTAAGAATCATACAAATCATATCAAATAAATATGGATTGGGAGTGGAAAACATATGTATATACATAAACCCTAGCCTCAATGTAAGAAATTAGGAAGAAATCCCCTACCTCTTGGTTGTAGCTTCAATCTAAGACCCAAGATTCAAAATCTTCCTATTCTCCTTCTTTTCCTCTTAATTTCGTCCTCCTAGGGTTTCTAGAGATTTGGGTGTGAGTGGTTGAGGAATAGAAGCAAAAGAAATGGGTGGAGAAGAGAAAACTTGAGAAATTCGGTTTTGATCTTTATGAGGTGGGAATCTCTCTTGACCTTGGTGTTTTTCTCTCCCTTTTCTCTTCTCTTAGGGCTCTAAGGTATTTAGAGTGGAGGGAAATGAAGAATGGGAGAAATAGGGCTTGGAATGGTGTTTTAAAACCCAAAAATCCCGACTTTTACTGTTCATCGTCTGTTTTTGGGGGTTTTCCAGACTTACTGTTTTTCCTTATTTTTGATCATGATAAACTTTGAATCTGAAAAAGTGCAAAACATGAAAAGTTGTAGATCTAGATGTCTTCTGCATTGTGTCAAAATTTCAGCTCAATCGGACCATTGTAGCAAGAGTTATGACGATTCTACGACAACTGGTCCGGAGTAGGCAATGTCCCCGGAGCAGCGCCCAGCGCCCATTTGGGCGCCCCTTTTCACTTCCAATCCTTCCAACTTTAATCCTAACTTATCCTACATACTTTCTACATCGACCTAATTAGTTCAATTCTTTTATGATTTATTTTGTACATTTTCATACCGAAACTAATCTTTTAACTACTCTTCCTTGAGTTATAATATTGTTTCATTTCAAATGAAATAATTACTGAAACACCTATGTATTTTATTTATTTTTATTTTTTTTAAACGCATGTGGGGTATTAA